>CM042444.1:13706252-13761252 GCA_023631565.1 Gymnocephalus cernua
TAAGCTATTGAAGAACATGGCCCTGGGAACTGGCATATAAATATGTGCATGTTATGACCTTCACCATTTAAAAAGTTACCAGTTTTGTGGAGTTAGATTCACCAACCTGTCTGATGGACGATTTTTCAGCTCCTCTAGTTTTTTATGTAAAAGTTCTCTTCTAATCAGCCTTCAGTCTGGACATTTAACATTGGAGCCCTGTCCTTAATCAAGCTCTCATCATGTTTCCTGCTCTCCATGAAGAGCCGAGCATGTGGACAGCCTCTCAAGGACTTGTTTTCTGTCTGAAAGTTC
Source organism: Gymnocephalus cernua (assembly GCA_023631565.1). Lineage (NCBI taxonomy): Eukaryota > Metazoa > Chordata > Actinopteri > Perciformes > Percidae > Gymnocephalus > Gymnocephalus cernua. Next base: position 13,706,547 of record CM042444.1, read on the forward strand.
TGCAACATCTTCCAGCCTTTTTAGATAAGACAATTATTCCGGGGTGCTCGGAGGATAAAGGGCGGATATTATAATGTCACAGAAGACGTTTCTGTAAGAAACCTTTGCCACCGTGGTGCTCTGCAGATCAATGCAGCTCAAATATGAGGCCAGACTTCTGCAGTTAAATCCTCTAAAACATTCAGATCAGATTTTCAGTACATCAACCTCCGAAGACACAGAAATCATTACTGTATATTGTGTTACAGAACTGCTTGGCTAAAAAGGAACCCCACATTAATTATATTACAAACATCAAAAGATTCTGTCAACTGCAATCTTATTTTACATCTTTGGTGCGAGATGCCAATTGCTTTGGTGTATTTCTCAGATCATCATCTGTCATTTCCTTGGTTTTCTGAGTTGATGTAGGTATCACTTTGTTCATTTCTTTGTCTTGGCCTTGGTGGCTGCTAAGTTTTTAAAAATGTATTCTGCACAAAATGTTACCGCTGCTAAGGTATGTTGAATCTCTTCCTGTGCGTCTGTTTAATAAGAAAGACCAACAGTACAAGATACCAGAGTGTTTTTAGGGGAGAGAATGTGAAAAAGATTTCACAAAATGCATGGTTATAGTGCACTCTGCAATAGATGGATGAATCATATTTGAAAATGTCCATGATTTGAAATCTGTAATCTTTACGTGCTTACATGCAACCATTTTTAGTAGTGATGCATTGAAAACTGTCCATGTATTTTCTTTACTTGTGGTTACAAACATTGAAAATGTTTTGCACCTATGCCATCCAACTTTATAATTACAGTTTACTATGTACACATTACCAGCTGGTCAGTAAATTACATTTTCACTGTATACTAACAAAGAACAAGGTGGAAAATCACATCATAGTAGAAGGTAATGGATTTTTAGCTTTAATCCTGATTTGTATTTAGTACAAAAGACAGTATAATCATGTTTACACCTCCAAATATAGCTGATGTCATTCCTCAGTGAGGACAGAAACACCTGCAGTATGTCTCTTGTTTTCCTTCCCACTTGCTCCCTGTGACATCCCTCCACATTAATCGTATGTCCTTCCTCTCACCTCCTCTTCTGACCCACCCGGTTCAACATTTGCTCAGCTAATAAGCATAGCATTTCAGCTGAAAGCATTGTTTCTCTTGATTTACTGCACACCATGGCAGCTCTCCAAATTAGAATGTTTATTTATGGCCATCAATATTTAATTGAGTTTACTCTAATCTTGCATTAGTGGGTTCAGAAGTCTCTGCATGGCTGTTTAAATATTAAAATTAATTGGAACGGAGATACTGTAAAGAGGCTTGGCTTAATTGTTTTGGGAGAACAGGTAGCTTCTGGAGCCTCAACATCCAGAAGGCACCACACACACACACACACACACACACACACACACACACACACACACACACAGACACACACAGACACACACACACACACACACACACACACACACACACACACACACACACACACACACACACACACACACACACACACACACACACACAGTGCTTTTACCAGATGAGTTCTTTGAGATTTCCTGCTGAACGCACAAACAGGATTCTCGGTCCACAGTTGAGTTGTTGTGAAAGTGTTTACAAAGTTTGTTCATTCAGCTGTAGCACAAGCTAACAGGGTTAAAAATAACATAGTTCATAATTGAAGTTATGATAAAACATGGGGACACACGTCATGCATGTAGTGAGTTATCACATGAATGGTTTAGGTAAAATGTAAGCTAATTTTAAATGCATTAAATTTATTATACATAACGTGAAATAACAGATAAGATAGAAAAGTTATGCTCATTACCGTTTTAAAAAACGGAAAAACGGTAATGGTTCCTTCCTGTGGAACTAAACTTTAACTAAAATGTGTAAAATGTGGGTACAGCTCGCTTTCTGTGGCTTGGTACAGTATATTCAAGAACAAATGAAGAAAGAGAGACCAAATGATTGTAGCAAACTCAAACATTTCAAGCATCAGCGTTGTAACCTTTAGAATGAATGTTTATGTCATGGCAGGTGGATTGCTCAGGACCTCCATACAACCTGCACATAACCCTGCATAAAACTACAAAGTCTTGTTTTTACATTTTGGTATTTGTACGAATTAAACAAACAAGATTTAATTTATGAGCTTTAGGTGCTGGTAGGTGGATTTTGTTACCTTTAGGACAGAGCCATGCTAGCTGTTTCCAACTCCAGTCTTTGTGCAATGTTAAGCTAACCAGCTGCTGGCTCTCGCTCCATAGTAAGCGCACCAATACGAGAGTAGTATCAATCGTCTCATTTAACTCCCGGTAAGAAGGTGAATAAGAGTTTTCCCCAAAATGTCAAACTATTCCTTTAATGTATGTGCCTGAGAAATTGTGTCATTAGGTGATTCTTCTAATTGTTTTTTGTAATATTTGGTTTAATTTGAATTATTTGGATTTGATTAAATACCCTGCCTCGATTTAGTGTGGCTAAGTTTGACTGACTGTGTTTCAGTTTGATTGTCTTCGATTCTTTGGATATGATTAAGTTTGGTTTGGTTGGCTGAGGTATGAAAAGAGGTCTGGAAAGCAGCAGAGAGCCCATGTTAGGCCCCGGGTTATGCTGTTGAGGTGATTTAAATAACACTGTCTGTCTCTCATTTCATTAATACACTCCTCTCACAGAGCCTCGGGGCATACAGCTAGAGCAGCGACTGAATGAAATTCTGTTTTTCAAAATGAGCAGCATACTCGAAAGCGATGGTAATCTCAGATGTAGAAATTGGAAAAGTCAGCACAGCAAATGCATCAGCAGCTTTCCTCCAGACAAACATGCAATATTGATTCTCTTTTGCAACAGGTCATATTTTATGCATTTGTTTTTAAGATTTTGATATTGTGCTCCAGTGCTCTTCATGTTTGGAAGAGAGGACTTTTGCGTGTAAATTAACATTAATGATGACTGAAGCAGACTCACTGCCTGGGGCCCATTTCAGGAAGGAGGTTTAACAAACTCTGAGTCGAACTCTGAACTCTAGATGGGAAACTGAGTTTTTCAGTTCCAGAACAGCTGATTATAGTTGGTTCAATCAACTCAGAGTAGGTTGACTCAGAGTTAAGCGCATGCACCACCACAATAAAAATGCAGCATGAATGGAGCCATGATACTACGATTCACCATGGCAACAACCACAAACAAATCGGTCGGCATACTTTATCCCTCTGGAACTGGAACTACTCACTATACAGTATATAATATATATTTTGTTAAAAAAAAGCAACACGGCTGCTGCAGCAAAATAGCGAGAATTGGTGTGGGAGAAAATTGCTGTTCGAGTCAATGCATAAGTTACTGGTGAAAACTGGAATGGTATTACACCTATAATTTCATTTAAGTGCAATCCTGCGGGCGAAAAAGTAAACTACTACTAATCCCATTCTAAGGTTGCTGCACCATGTCATTATGGCTCTCACTGGTTTGTGTCCAGGTAACACTACAAAAACGTTTAAAAAACAGTTCAGAGCGAGGCACACTTTTCTGATGGCTCTGCATTTGCAAAAAACCTAATGCGACACAAAGAATCTGCTAGGATGTAAAAGCATGTCCACGATGGGTGACGTTGGTGACATGAGGACGGATAAGATATCTACATATCTGATGGACTGTGAAGAAAAAGATACCTCTCAAATAAGTAGTTATCTGGAAATTAAAATACATGTGTATGTGTTTAACTCCCTGCAAAGTAATACAGCTTTTTCATCAACGGGATCACCGACAAAAGGACGTGCCATGTTCGAGAAAAAAACGTTTTCTAATCATGCAGATGACAGAACTGCGCTAAAATGTACCTGATACAGACTGAATGAATTAATGAATGAATGAGGGAATTAAAGCATGCTGTGTCGTAGGGAGGAGACTGAGAGAAACTCAAGGTTTATTGAATAAAACCTGCTCCCGACCAGGTTAGGTTCACAGACTCAGTTACCATAGTAACGGACTATGAGGTTAAGTTACCCCTCTTCTGAAACGGGCCCACCTCAGAAACCTGGTCACTTACTGTAATACATTTTAACTGGGTTAGCGTGCGTGCGTGCATGCATGGGTGCATGGGTGCATGGGTGCGTGCATGGGTGGACAGCTGCCTGCAAATGACTGGTGTTTCCCAGGTTCCCATCCACCTGACCCCCTACAGTGTGCGTCGGTGTGCACGCATTACTTCTCCTTGCACCAGCCATTAGTATAGTTAAGCTTGCTTTCCTCAGCAGTCTCTGCAAACGATAACTTTTGTTTGCTCACATCTGCATTTTCCTCCTGTAGTTAAGATTCAAATTTGCAGGAAATCCAGATGCATCAACTGAATTGCACTCAGATACTGTGAAGCAGATTATTTACCATAATGGCATACGAGTAAATAACAAATAAACAAAGGCAAGGGGAGAGTGAGCCAGAATAAAATATCCTCTGATAATATTTCTGTTTAAAGCACCAGGGCTAGCAATCACTCTTCTAGCCAATTCAGCTGACAATGAATTGTCAAATGGTGCCGACATCAAGAAGACAGATACCTTCATAAAAACTGCCTTCAGTGCCACATAAACAGCAGAAGGAAATGAACTAGAGTTTGAATTGCAAAGGACTGCGATGCAGTGATGTCTATTATCATTAACCCACTGAGGAGGTGGAGGAGGGTGGATGGATGCACTGCGTCTGACCCCCCCCCCCCCCCCCAGAGCCTCCAGACTGGTTCTGAACCGTCCACATGCCTCATGCAAGTACTTTGCATCTCCCCAGACTCGTTTTTGTATGTATATTAGGTGAAAACATTTGCAGAGCTGCCAGTTTGGTGGCTCTCTGTGCTGCTCTATAGGTTAATCCGTGCTGACTCTCATGACTTAATCTGCTACATCGAAATGCAAACACAGTTATCCTCCAGGGCCCTGCGTCCACCAAGTTCATAATAAAACTGTTTTGTTTTACATATCATGATGAAACACACCGACAGGTAACCTTAAAAAATGACTGATTGCACGAAATAAAATTACAAGAATTTTTAAACTTGTGTCCCCTGCTGATAAAGTACGACAATGTTTATAAACAGAATGCTCTACATTTTCAATTGTTGAATATTTAAGTGATAAAGTATATAGGAGGATATGATTCCTTTTGGAAATGCAACTCTTCATTTGAATTCCACACACTTTTATTCCGGTGCTGTGGTGAATAGAAACCAATAAAAAGGCACTGCAGCTGCTCCTGAACTACAGTAATGACTCGCAAAAGGAAAACAGAAAAAAAAACTTAAATATCTACTTTTTTTTCTTCTACATCCAACATCAACTGTATGTTGTATATTGAAATAGAATTGAACATGTTTTTCTTTTTCAAGTCAGAAAGCTTTGTAGAATATGCAAACATGAAATAAACATATATGTTAGACTTTGATTTGGTTTTAAAGGTAAAATAGGGTTGTTACAGTGGGAGCAGATCCTCTTATGTAGAAAGTCAGTATGATAATAAATCTGGCCCTTGACTATCATTTCCATGTAAGTTTTAGTAACAAAACATGAGGAAATAGGGATGATCTGAGATGGATGGAAACTGAGATGAGAAGGAGGAAATGTTGAGATTTAGGTAAGTAGGGGAAGGTGATGGAAAGGAACATGTGTGTGTTAAGGGTTCTGACTGCTTTAAATTGGATGGCACATTGCAGCAACGGCTGAAGAATTTTATTAAGAGTCTTTATATCGTCTGCCTTAAGCTGCCCCGATCAGCATAATCCCTGTCCAAACAAGAGATAATGAATCTTCTCTTTTAGTATTTGGGTTAGATAGAGGAAAGCATGATGCCAGTGACGGGAGGGAGAAGTGCACAAATTATTGGATTTAGATTAGGAGGGGCCTATTTTAATGGGCTTGAAGTAATACCACAACCTTAATGAAAAGTTGCCCCAGGCCTCCGTGATTGGGTGGGAAAGAGTGTGTGTGTGTGTGTGTGTGTGTGTGTGTGTGTGTATGTGTGTGATAGAGAAAGCAGATTGGCCAATAAGCTGTGCTTAACATAGCTCATTGGAAACTATTGGGAGAGAGGATGTTATTGTCTTCAGTTTATTCTTTGTTGATTTGCAATGCAGTCATTAAAGGTATAATGGAGGATTTTCCCGAATTTTAGAAAAGAACCGCCCTCTCCACTTTTTGAAAAAATGCACATGCACAACACTCTACCTGCTCCCGAGAGGGAACGCCTATTAAACGTGTGCACGAGAGAGCATGCACACGCCTAGTTCTCCTCGTGCACGCTCTGTTTACATGTTTCCAAAAGAAGATTTGCACTTTTTCCACTATATGTCAGACTCGCCACCGGTAAGTGAAAATCTATTTACGACAAGCATCTCTATAGCTAACTTTAGCATGCTACAGGCCAACAAACAAGCTATCGTCTAGCATCTAAGTTGTTGTTGTTTTTTATTGCTGGTGCATTTAGAGCTTTCAAGAAGAGAGTCTTGTGGGATCTGATATTACCTACGAGCCCTAGAGGCCGAGGGAGAAGAGGTCAGGGCGGGGCCGCAAGAGCCAGCACCAGCCGAGAGCGGGGAGAAGGTGGTCGGGCTAGAGGCCGCAGAAAGCTAAAACTACCTAGGGACGAGCACGTACGACGGCCTTACGTAAACATATAAGCAGAATGATTGACAACTAGGAGGACCAATAGTCTTGATGATCCACCCGGAAAAAGAAAATCCTCCACTATACCTTTAAGATATTGGCTGCGGTCAAAAAGTCAAAACAATTACCTCCTAAGTCCTTCTCCTAACCACTTTTCCTTAAACGTCATGAGGTCAAGGTGTGAAGGATAATTCAAAAAGAATTAGGATAAGACAACCGCGGTGTGAGGGGAATCAGACTGTCTGACTGTAATCATGTGATGGCGGATGTTATTGACGTGGGTCTGCCAGTGCATCTGGATACTTTGCCCTGTGTGTTCTAAACGTGATGTTTCATGCAGGCTTAATGAACGTGGACAACCCGGTGGAAAATATTACTTCATCACCACTTTTTCCCCTTCTTATTCTGCAATAATTATGTTGTTTCATGTAGCACCCACTGCATATTATAAAACACTGGGCTGTAGGCTGTTTCTTGTATGAAAGGTGTTCAACAAATAGGCCTAACGTTCATTTTCATTATCGGTTGCTCAGCTCACCCTCCTGTCAATTCATTTTTATCCACATGAATCCCAATTAGGATGATTGTATGAAAATAATTGTCACATGTATGCAAAATAAGCAGAACGCGTTAGACCTACGAATCTACTGTAGGCTACATATTCTATGTTATAAGGGTTAGATGATTGCGGGTGGGTGACAGAAATACATTATTAATGAGGACAATATCCTCTAAACTGTAAACAGAGTGAGCTGTCTGCTGCTGCTGTGCGTATTTACGCACGAGGACAGCAGTCAACAGCGTCACTCCATCGATTATTTCATAAGCTAAAAGTCAAGTTATGTTTTCTCTGTCAACTTTATAATTACAGTTTTTAGTTTTTCTGTTTAAATGTCCCACGATATCAGCTACAGTGACACTGCACACATGGAAACATTAACAGTTACTAAAAACATCCTTACTCATAATTACAGTACATCTTTGAAGAAAACACTGATACACCACTACAATGCATCATTTAAAAGCAATAGCCTACAGAGACTGTAGAAAGGGTGCAAATAACTGGTTTGGGTTGGTGTGGGTGGGGTATTTCAGGTAATTGATTTGAATGCCGTTAGAGCCGATCCACACATCGTCACATAATATTCCTACTTTTACACATGGTCATAATAATGTAGTCATATCTGTAGTGAGTTTTTAATAAAAACATATATATTGAAATAAACCAGGGGGCGAACAGGTAACTTGTCTCAGACTCTACTCTAAACCAGTGTCTGGTGCGAGCGTGTAACTTTGGATTCAGCGATCCATTCATTCACAGTTCTGTAGACACATACTCACTGTCATGTTACGCGTTGGAGAGGAGAGTAAAGCTCTCACATTAACAGGTTTATTAACCCACTCAAACAGTGCCATAAAGTACATTATCATTATTAGGCCTATTAGATGTGTTGCAATGTCTCACTGAAAATAAAATGCGCACACGGTTCATACCGGATTACAGTGCTACTGTGCACCTTATATTGATTATGAGCGGTAAAATGGTGATGTGTCGCTTTAACTTTTGCTGCCGCAAGGACGGCGTTATCTCCTTTCCTTTCGTAAAGGATGGTCCAGTGTATCCTATGCTAAAGGAAGTAACAAAGGAAGCAATGAAGCATCTTTCCTTATCACTTAGACAATTCGAACGGCTCTTACCATGGCAGCCACTTCCGGGTCATTTCATTCCGTTAGGAACCTTCCTAAGCAAATTTGACCATTCGACCGCAGCCTGCGTGTGCCTGTGTGCATGTGCGTGTGTGTGTGTGGACTGCACATACTGTACGTGTGCCAACTTGTGAGACGAACACAGACTGTTGTTGAAGTCTGCTTATCTATATTCAATCTTCAATTTACATTTTCTAATCCAGTTTGTTCAAAGACACTTAAGCAGGAGTAGCCTATAGCGTAACACATTTAGTTAATTAAACAATTTTATGGTATCGGACTTGCGTTTATATTATCAGCTCAGTAAATGAAAATATTTCTCAAACTTGCCTTTCTAAAACATGCATTGTTGAGTTGTTTGTGCAGCAGCCCTTTATTTAAAATGTATTTATTATTTTAAATGCAGCCTTATTGCAATTGCAGATAAAGCTACAGAGGCAATCCCTGCCGGGTACAGCTAATTTATGGGATGGAGTGGCTAACATCATGCAGAACAACAAAAATACTGTACATCTCAGTTGTGCTCCATTCTTCTTCTGTATTTTTTGCCAAACCAAAGGGACGGTACATAGGCTTTATTTATATATTGTCAGGGGATGACCGCATTGAGAACACTGCACTTTTTGTAAAGGATTACAAAAAAAATGTGAACAAGGTTGTCTCATCCTTTTAATTCCTCAAGCTAGCCCTCGTCTTCATAATAATAATGAAACCAGCCAACCTTGGTCTCTAAAGACCAGTTTACATGCACTCTTTGACACTCTTTGAAGTGGAGCCGTGCCAATTAATCAAAGCAGAAATACCTCAACCAACAGGAGAGAGCGAGCTGCTGAACAGGCTGCACTGTGGCAGATACAAACAGAGCTGGATGGGCAGATATTGGCAGACCGACACAGTGAGATAGAGATGCAGCCTGTGATAAGAGCAGACATGTACAAAAAAAGAGTAGTTATGTATCTGATTCCCCCAAAACAGATTTATAATATATAAATGTTAGTTGCAGCAGCCTTATGTTTACACCTCTGCTTTGTTTTCTATGACATGCAAAAATCTCTCAGTGGAAAAGCCAGTGCACTTGTGACAAATATAATTAATAAACAAAAATAACAAATAAAAGGAAATAAGAATGGGTTATTTGAGTGTCCGAAGTGTGAAATGTATTTACGTATAAACCACATCTTCTGCTTCCAATGCCACTAGCAGGTTTCCAAAAATACACGACTACAACAGGATCCATATGGCCTCTCCCAGATGTCATAGATATGTAATGTGGTATTAGTTTCCAAACCATCAAAACAAAATCACACAGTACCTTCTAATACTGAAACAGCTAGAGGTTAAAAGCTCCAGATTCCCTCATTTCTCTAATTAATGCACAATTATTTTTTTCCAATTACAGCCGTATTGATAAAGACTCAAGATGTGCCACCCTAATAATTAACAGGGTAATATTACGGCTTTCCTTGTGCTCACTAGGGTGCGGTTTGTGTGGAACAGTGACAGCATGGTGCTACATTACGCCAGGCTGAAAAATTGATGTGGCTGTCAGCTTCAATTAGAGAGGTAATGTCTTGGATCAGAGGAGTGGGACCAGCCCAGGGAAGGAGTAAAGGAAGAATAAGGAGGAAATACTGTGACTCGGGCTAAAGGGCAACAGCCAACAGGGGGAGGAAAGGCCACAGGGTGAGAGCTGTGTGAGGAGGTCAGGAGAGAAGCTGCATGAACGTTTAGGGAGATGTGCTTAGTTACAGCAACACTGAGGCTAATGATGAGAGAAAGGGCTGAAACTACAGCCTGTTACGGGTGCAGCTACAGTATACTAATCTGTTACAGAATTGACAGCGATTTGACGAACAGTGTCCATCCATCTTTTTGCTCTTCTGATGCATGCAAAGCTAAAACTAAAATCTTTCCAAAAGTTCAGCATCTTCGACATCTTTTGAAAGAGACATAAAGAGATGCAACAGATGGTTTCCACTAACTTGTTTTGCACATAAGCCTTTTTGGGGGGAAAGCCAAATATTGGTGAGGGGAATTGAGGTTCAAAGTTTATTTTAGACCTGGGCAGCAGCAGCAGACAAAACAATCTTGAGTCGTTAAAGTGGTCAAAAACCTTGGAAGGTTTGACATGACAACTTGCAAACTCCACCTGCCGATGAAGAGATCATGAGATATTACCAAAAAGCTTCGCAACAGCAACTAAATGGATTTTGAAGTGTTTTGTCAGTTGCGAAAGAGAGCTTGTCTTGGGTGAAAAAGTTGGTATATTGGAAAAGAATGATGATGGAAACCTTTTTTTAAATAAAGCCTCCATCTGCTAAAACAACTGTTATGTCATCACACCATATACTGTTAAATGTCTCCACTTTAATAGAAAAGCCCCTAAAGATTGAGAGTAGTCCAGATGGGGGGGACTTGTTGCATGTCACACGCTCAATCACCATAGTGGCTAATAACACACCGGAGTACATGTGGATCATTAGAAAATACAAAAGGCATCTTAGAAGGAAGGCATGGAGAAATGCTGTGATGTATTAGAGTTACTAATTCATTCTGTAATCTTGTCACATCTTCTTGAATGTATTTGCGTGAGGGTAGTTGATAGAAACACATACTGAGTCACATTTTACTTCAGAAATTCATTTAAGATTTGTAGCATCTTATTAGAATCATGACTAGTGACAACTTCACAGAGAACATGACAAATGCATGTACAGATATGTACAGAGCAACACATCAATCTCTGTTTTATTGTGCGTGTGCGTGCTGATGGCACCACATTCATGAGTCTCCTGCCAGCTCAGTGTGTTGAGATTTAGTGAGGATGCAGTTCTGACAACACAGATTAATCTAAAACAAAAAGAACAAAAGGGAAAAAAAAAAACTGTCCTTACTTATGTTTACACCCACTGCATGCCCAGATTAATTACAGACACACACAGGAAATACACATCCAGGGACAATGTAGTAATTTGTCTACAAACACACGCGTGCGCACACGCACACACGCACACACATACAATATAGCACCATGCTAATGTGACATCTCGCTGTGCCTCGGGGATGTGTGTGTGTATGTGTGGAAGTCGGATGGCAGGAAGTTCATTACTGCCTTACCACTCAGTGTGAGGTCGCCTAGCGCAGAGCTGCTCACCGGGACCTGAACGGCATGCTGGGAGCTCAGCCTGAGGGGGAAACACACCCAGTATGGAGGCACATCCTTAACAGTAGACATATAACCCAAACATGAAAGCATAAATCTGAAAACAAATATAAAGAATAATTTACATCGGCTGTTTCCCCCGTATATTTGTATACATTATTAGTACTCCTTATATTATTAAATATCTTTGCTGTGTCAGGTACACCTGCAGACGCATAGTTGTGTTTCAGTGACTTGAAATGATTAAATTGAAACAGCTTGGTTTTATAATTAATACAACTGTAAATCTACTTCTGCACACAGCCTTAATCATGCACATGAAGAAAAGTGAAACTAATAAAACTAAGTTATAACTACATCTTTATGTTGGTGCATTATTATTTTTTGACTTTTAAAGTGGAAAAAAGTAGGGGGAAAACACCTCCTATATTTGAATTGGTTGACTTTATCTGTATAGCAGAGGCAGCGCTCTGGGATTATGTGATGTTGGAGAACTGTACTCCACAGGAGTCGGGTTGAGGTGTGTGTGTGTGTGTGTGTGTGTGTGTGTGTGTGTGTGTGTGTGTGTGTGTGTGTGTGTGTGTGTGTGTGTGTGTGTGTGTGTGTGTGTGTGTGTGTGTGTGTGTGTGTGTGTGATTGAGTGCTAGGCCAGAGTGCAGCGAGACACAGGTGTATTAAATTGGGTCAGCGTTTTCATTTCCCAGGGTACACACACACACACACACACACACACACACACACACACTTGTGCTATTTCAAAGTGAACCCTGAGTGAACACACCAGCACATGCTATGCATAGGAATACACACTTACATATATATACACACACACACACACACACACACACACACACGCACACGTTAATGCTTCCCAGATAAGTAGGATTAGGAGTTATTGTTGCATCTAGACAAAGATTCTCAGCCTGTATCAGACATGGCGGGAGGTAGTTTGTTTTATGGCTCCTTTTGTGACTGTGTTTGTGTTCATGTATGAGTGTGCGGAAATGTTTACATGTCCACGGTTAAACCACAGGGAAGCCGGGGTCAGAGGAAGGTAAACTTCCTTCAAAGAGCTCTGAGTTTCTGTAAAAAGAACTGAACAATCTGTGCTTGTGTTTCTCTGCTTTGGAGTGACCACCTTTCCCGATGTTCACCTTCACATCACGGAAGTCTATTTTCAAATCATGAAAGCCGTTCCATTACAGCAACAATAGCAGAAAGCAGCAAGAATCAGTACAGGGAAGCTTAAGAAAAGCCAAGAAGTCACATTGAAAAATACATTGAAAGAGATGAAAAGCAGGTCGCTTATATGCTAGAAAACAGGCAGGACTGCAACCTGTTTTATATTTTCACACCCCGTAATAGCTTTATAAAACATTTGAAATATGAGGAGCAGCATATAAATTGTGACTGACAGTATACAGACAGCTATTATACACTGCTGGGGCTGCAGTATGAACATAATACCAGCACCAGCTAGGGTATGGTAGCCTATAAACATTAGCTACTACACTTTTCTTTTTCTCCTCTGTCTGCTAATTGTTTTCAGTAATGTCTTTGTAATGTCTTTTTTCTCACGGCATACATAATGTTTTATTGTGTGATGCTGTCGTAGTTACTTGAATTCATGGCTCATGTTGTTTTAAAAACTGTCAGTGAAGCTAGTAGAAATGTTTTATCTTAGCTAGCTAAACATTAGCTTACCTGAGTTGTGTGCGTGTATCACTTTTCTTCAGCTGCAAACTAAATAATGTTGTAAAGTGGCTTAAACTTTATGAAAACATGAAAGAAAATAGTAGTTTAAGTTTAATACTCATCAGTTATTTAAAGCTAGGAAAAACAAATAGGTAGGCCTGACTCCCAGCAGACATTTTGAGCTGTCATAGCAGAAAAAGCACAGGTGTAGCTAATTAATGACATGGCTGGACTCATTAGCAACTAGGCCAAAAAATGAAGCATCACTTAACTGTCTCTGTAAAATGGCAAATAACAACTGTTGCAATTACCACTATTGATGGGGATCATTGATTGTATAATGAAGTGAATGTACTTATAATTTACTAACTCAAAAAGTAGATATTTGACTTTTATAGTATTGTCGTCTCAAAGCTGCAATAACTCATACAGCTAATGTCAAAACTAAAGTGACACTGAGAGGCAAATTTTCTTGGAGCCACCAGGAAATTGTAGGAAATGCATCCTTATTCTTAACATTCAGTCATGGTGGTTGCCAGTTGTAAACAGCTCCAGATGGGTCATAAGCTTGTGTGATGAAAGAGAAGAGTTTCAGACCAGAAGACATTTCACCTGCTGACACTTGATTTTTATAATCTTAGACTGATGTCAGTTGATTCACTGCATTGACACATAAATGTTCCTGTCACGGAAGTCCCTTATGTCTTCACATATAGGCGGTGGGCACAGAGAGAGAGACAGACCTGGCAGAAGACAGCTCACACATGCACGCACGCACACACACACACACACACACACACACACACACACACACACACACACACACACACACACACACACACACATTCTCTGTCAGCACTGGGTGACACAGCAGGCCTGCAGTATTCACACCTGTCGGGATCAGTCAACACAAAAACAGCACAAAAGCAGCTGGACAGCCTTGCTGGACTGGCGAGGAACATGTATCGTTTGGTCCGAGCTGGAGTGACGTGACTGATAGGTCGACGATTTGACTTCTTACAGTGACATTTGTGTGTCAATGGGGACATGACGGACCAGGGAAATGTCAACTGAGCTGTCTGATTAGACATTATTATGGAAAACTTACAATAAAAATGTCAAAAAAGGAATTTTCCCCTGATATTTAGACTTTTGAACCAGGAGACCATATGGCATATTCATCACCAACCCTGACATATCATTTGTAGCTATCAAACAGAAGCAGGAAATGTCCTCAATAGCTTTTCCTGGAAAGATACATTGATACTCTTCAGAAGACATGACCACCTGTGCTATACCATCCAGAATGATGAATGAAAGCGTCACAAAATGACTCTGCTACTGATTCCTGAAGGAGAATTACTCTCTCTAACAACAAAATAAATAAAAACCACTAACTTTTCCCTCAGCTGTCTGTCTTTCTGTCTTACTCCCTCATTCCTTCTAACACACACACACACACACACACACACACACACACACACACACACTCATAATCAGCTGCAAACACACAAAATCCAACTGCTAGACTGTGTCACTCGCCACAGGTGCCCAGAGAACTACAGTTTTATTCATCAATCTAAGCTTGACAGCTGCAACAAATGCACACTCTAAAACAACTCTCTCTCTCTCACACACGCACGCACGCACGCACACACACACACACACACACACACACACAGGCAGCTAGACAGAGAGAAACAGCTGCACTCTGATGAATGCCCTATATTCATTCCACAGGAAGCTGGTTCATCTGTCACTTCTGATGCAACCCTTCCACTCTACCCCTTCAAAACACTCACACACACACACACACACACACACACACACACACACACACACACACACACACACACACACACACACACACACACACACACACACACACACACACACACACACACACACACACACACACACACTCCAGTTCTCTTTCTCTGATTAGACTCCCAGCTGGTCTCTGCGACAAATGCTCCTTTGATGCATCTTCCCGGGGGCCAAAGCCACCATCAGCACTCTCCTCCTTCCACTTCTCTGCTTCTTTCTTGCTCCCCGCTTCCTGCATGGCATTAAAGTCACTTCCAGCAGCCCCCTCACAAACCGTTTACTCCCCACTGTCCTATTCAGCAGCTCTGTCCTCCAGCAAGAGGATGAGAGAAAAGAGAGAGAGAGATGTGTCCCTGTCGTTTTGGATTATTTCCTGCAGAGTTGCCAGCTTGAGCCGTAATGAGATGTCCACTACAAAGGCCTTTGTTTTTATTACTGCATCAAATAAAAGAGTGGGAATACAACTGTGAATACATCTAACTGTACATTTGCACCGGTTTACTTTCACAGTGTGACAACAGCTGGCTTACTTCACCTTCTCACAGGTCGTAAGTCATCAGGAAGCCCATAGGAGTTGTACACTGGTGTCAATGGGAAGATGATGCAGCGCTGACTCATCAGTTTGGCAGGGTAGAAAGTGATAAATACCCACTAAAGCGGCAGGTTGCCATTAGTTTCATTGCAGGTTTTAGAATTCTGTTGCTTCTGCAGCTACATTGACATGCACCTGACTCCCCCTGTAACCCAGAGTTGACATGATATGTTTGATAATTAGGGTAAATGTCTGGGAGGATGTGCAGTAGCATGCAGCAAAAATCTCATACTGACACTGCAAAAGAAGAGAAGAAACATGGAGGGACATCTTTGTTTTTATTTTTCATCTGTGATTACTATGAGCTGATTGATGAGTATAGAAACACCTGTTTGCATCCAGTTGGCATTATGTGCAGAAATCAGATTTAAGGTATATACTATATTTGGTAGTTCTGGTAACAGGATTACGCTTCTGCTTTCAGCCTCAAAATAACAAAGATAGTGTTTAGATGACAGCAGTTGATTCTCATGTATACACATTAGGTGCAGCATTCTCCTAATTTTGGTACTGATCCACTACTTCTACCACAACTACAGTATGTATGCAAGATATGTATTTTGTTCCTGATTGTTTCCTCAGACATATGAGACTATGTTTAGGATAGCAGTATCCTTTAAATACTGTTTCCCCAAATAAGGAAATAAGTTTTATATGTTAAATTGACCTGGCATGAACAACTATATATTTAGTTTGTTTGCCAAATAGTAATTCACAGACTAAAAATAGACCCCAGAGAGGTCAAACTCCTTGTAGGCTCTCTTATGGACAAACTGCTATTAAAGCCCCAATGACAGAAATCCAAATATTGGAAGTATAACGCCAAGAAGAATATTGTGCGGGCTGTTCCAAGCAGAAATATCGGGTTAAATGGACTAAAATCGAGGCATGACATTGAATTTTAAATACATTTTATGATAATCTCAGTGTTGGAGGTCTTTCTGTAAGAAAAGTTCTGTCTGATGTACACTACCGGTCAAAAGTTTGGGGGTCACTTAGAAATTTCCATTCCACTCCATTATAGACAGAATACCAGCTGAGATCAGTTGCATTGTTTTTTTTAACAAGGGCAGCAGAGAGGGTTCTCCAATGTTTTCTATGTTAGCCTTTTAAAATTATATTAGATTAGTAAACAGAATATGCCTTTGGAACTGCTGCCCTGATTTAAAAAAAAAAAAAACAATGCAACTGATCTCAGCTGGTATTCTGTCTGTAATGGAGTGGAGTGGATATTTCGAAGTGACCCCAAACTTTTGACCGGTAGTGTATGCCATTTAATGACTGTTGTATTGCTGTTTATAGACTTAGTGAACATGTAAACACTGCAGCTCATTCAGTATGATGTGCAGCTTTTAGTGAGGTTAACCTCTGCAGTGAGTTCAGTGTGCAGCAGTGACATACCGAGACATAACTGTGTATCATCAGCCTTTATTGTCAGCAATCAGTTTGCAGTAGAGGTATGAACCTTTAACCGATTGTCACACTACTTCATGTCATCCATCATGCAGCATGGCTGGACGGGTAAAAACCATGTGAAAAGAAACACAGAGGATGTATGTGCCAGTTGTTCCTCAGCCCAGACGTTAAAAGTCAGTTTAGAGCCCAGAATAAATGCATTTGACCACTAAATACCATCTCCAGACAGAAAGCTTTTACTGTGTGACCCTCACAGAAGGTCATCATTTTACCACCATCACACTAAAATCCGAGAGGGCTTGATCTCACTTTAAAGGCTTAGGCGAGAGCTATTTTTCCAGTGTTGAACTTTCACATTTTATTTTGTGCAAATGCCGCGCACCTACCTTTAAGCGCCCCCAAATCACAGCAAATCCAAAGAAATGATGTCACCGATAAAGAAGCATGAGCGAAAAAGCAAAGGACCAGTCCAGGTAGAGCAGTCAGAGGGAAGCTTGTAAATATGGTTCTTTATTGCACACATGACATTTGTTTTCCTTCTTTTTTTTTTGGTGTGAGCAACAAAAACTGGCATTACATGTTTTACACCCTATTCAGAATTCTCAGTCCTCTATAAAAACAAGGTAACACAAAACAAAATAAAGGCTACTTCACATAAAAACTTACAACTCCACAAAAAGAGAAAATCTCACAGATTTTAGTGCACCACTATATGGATGAGGAACTTACAGTATATACCATACTAGTATAATTTTAGGAAAAAAATATTATACTTTTTATGCATACTTATCACAGTCAAAAAAATAAAGAAAAACACAAAAATCCAGTGGGGCTAAAAAAAAATCTCATTCTGTATTTTGGTAGCATTCACCCTTTAACCACCTGAGTGCTTCATCGCTGAGACCAATACTGATTGGTTTACCTGCCGTTTAACTCATTGGAGGAATGTTTGTTAAACAGAACATAAGAAAAATAAAAGATTGACAGGTGAAAAGGTAGTTAGTAGATAAATGCACTGAATGCCCTGCGACAGATTTGAAAAGGCGCTGAGAACTAGGCCAAAGATGGCAGCAGTATGCAAACAGGCGTTTAGTGCATACTGTCGTCCAATCAGAAAAAAAAAGTTCTCAGTCGATCAAATTCAAAACAGGATCCATTAAGCCAAAGTTTAATGGTGGGAAATGTCTGCTCGTTTCCCAGTTTATATTTGAAAGAGTACGTGCATTTTGCTGAGAAAAATAAATAAAAAGCGTGGGCATTTAGTTTTTATTGTGCTCAACAAAAAAGCTTTTGGTGAGATCAACGAAGACAGAAAATTGGCACTTGAATGATAAAGTACAAAAATATATAATTTCCCAATCGCAGGAAAAAAGGCACTTTTTTAACTCACAGATGCAATATTTTAGGCAGTGTTTGTAATACATTGTGCTCTGGAAAAAAACTCTCCACTTATTGTATTTCTCATCAGTTTGGTGGTTGAGGCGAGCCTGAAAGCCTCTGACATATAAAAGGCGAGGCTTGTGACAGCATAAATATATCGACTGCCAATGGACGGATTTTAGCTTAAATTTAATATGGCACAAAGAAGCCAATCAAAAACATTAAAGGCCAAGCTTACATTATAAACAAAAAATGCATGGCTAACACTACATGTATAAAGGGGAACAACATTTTAGGCTGGCCAGTAATTCAATCTTTGTCTCTACTTGCTGGTGTTTAAGTAGGTGTTATAGGCGAAAACACCCATTTTCAAATCAAAGACACAAACATATTAATTTCAGAGAGGAGAGAAATGTTAAGTTTGATGTTAGGCACTTTTAATTCTTTTTCTTGGCTTGCTTAAACATGAAGAGAACCGCAACAGTTAAGGCCAAGTTGTTTTTTGTTGTGCAGATTTAAAAAAGGAGAAAGACAATAATTAAAATCTGGAGGCATCCCTCAGTGGGTTAAAGTAATAATCAGGATTAATGAAGTTAATCTTTTGATTGTGTGTCAGTGTCAATACCTTGAATTAGTGGAGGAGGAAAAAAAGCTGAATGGAGAGAAGAGAGCTGAATGAACCCATGGACGAGTGCACTGACACAGTAGTAAAATGAACAACACATACTGGCAGCGTTTCAGAGGAGAACACTAAATACCAGCTAGCTGAAAGCCATATCAGCGTTTTACACTGGAAGGAACAGTAAGGTTTGTTTTGATCCCAAAGTACTTCATATTGGCATGGTGTACTGGTGTGTGTCTAAGCATTATGGATGCTCCCAAATGGCCCAGTATTAGCCATTATATCAATAAGCTGAATGGGGAGAAGTGTTCACCAAACAGAGAACAGCTGGTGATAACTATAACACTGCTATCCAGGCATAACAAGCCAGGGAGGCAAGGGGAGGAAGAAAAAAAGATTGGGGAGAGCTTAGATGTTGTAAATAACTCACATCTATGTGTGCTCATGAGATGTCCTGCTACATAATTCACAGTAAAAATGTATCCCGTTGAGATGACTAATATGCAGTATTTTGCACAGATTATAACTAATGGTTAGAGAAAGAGGACACTGGTGCAAAATGTGTACAGAAATATCACCCTTTTAATCAGAGTGAGCTTTGTTCATCTGATCCAGAAGTTAACCAGTGGCCTCAAGTAACATGCAGCTTACACCCAGCCCTCCCCCCCAGACACTGCGACACTTCCTGCCGTCTCACGGGGTCAGTGACACAGAAGGACAGGACGACTAACAAGAGAGTTGTCTCAAATAGAGACGAGACACAGCAGCGGTGTTGGAACTGAGCGGGGAGGGCAAGTATGAAGAGTGTCAGCAGATTTCTCCAGCACAGAGGTGAGAGTGCGTGAGCGGGAGTGAGGGACGCTTATCAACTCGTGCAGTTTCCAGTTAGGTTGAGTGTGCATGTTGAGTAAGTGTATGTAGAGCATTTGTGCACAGTTGACTAGTGTGTGTGTGTGTGTGTGTGTTCAGTGTAAGTGGTGGCCAGACACCAGTTTTAATTGTGTTAGTCCGTGAACCAGACCAAGGTAATACATTCATGAAACTGGTTAAAAACACAAGACAAAATATCAGCAAGTTAGTAAAATTCTTACTAAGAATGTTTTATTAAAATAAATGCCAAGAGGTTAATAAGAAAAATAACAGCACACACCATGAAAACTAAATGCAAGCATGTAAAAATACTTATGACAAGAAAACTAATAAAGTAGCTAATGAGTTAAACAAGCTGGGAATTGGCAAGAAAACAAAACCAAATGTAACAGGGAAAAGGCAACACTCCCCACAAGAGACAGTTTTCAAGATGTAAAAGAGAAGGGGTGGGGGGGAGGAAGAGAGGGGCTGTTTATGGGGGAAAAGAAGTTGCAGTGGGTCTCATAAAAAAAAGCACTCAGAAACATGATTAATATACATATAAAATGAGATTAGAAAAATACATTATAAACCTGTAACAATGGCTGTTAATTACATTATTATACATGTAGTAGGCAGGCCAGAGAGAATACGGTAGGTATAGAGTTAACCTTTCACCTGATGGACTTATCCAGCCTTTCACAATGACACAGCAAGTTGTAACATTGCAGAGGGAATTTTCTTAATACTGTCATATGCTGAATAGCCATCACTTGCTCCACTTTAATATTGCATTTCAATTTAAAATAATAACACTGAAAAAGAAAAATTCATTGACCTTTCGGTGTAACAGCATGATGAAAGAGCTATGAATAGAAAAACAAACTGCCAAGGGTAATATTGGGATCTACGAATTCCTCAATTTTATATTATGAGTTTAATTCACCTTCCGGCGATAAACTGTCAGTTGTTTCAATAACTGAAAACTATTTGGCTGTGAAACAGAATTGCTTGTTTCATTAACCAGCATTTCATTCGTCCATTATAAATCTTGTTATTGTATTGATAGTTTGTTGTCAAATTGACATCGAGAGACATGGACTGGATGCTTTCAGTTTGCAGCTGTTGAAACAAATGGGCTTAATGCCAGCAGGGATGATTTCCCCCCCACTCCCTATCCATTCCCTTGAACGTTATGTATTTTTCTCAGCTCATGATCAAAACATGTTCTGGCAGACTACTGCATTGCTATTGGCAGTTCGATTTGTTCTAGGAAGTTAATCACAGTCACCAAAAATCAAGACAATATTTCATGTCCTTAAAATCTAAATAAAAAGAGAACAAAACCTGCACATACAGCAGAGTAAAGGGCCATCATGTAAAAGGAAAGAAAAAAAATATTTCAGGAAGACAAAACCATGGCACATATTTTAGCTGGTCAAAACGACTGCTATTCTTTTTGCATAGAATAACTTCGGTAACACCACGATACGGTGGGAGCTACCCTGCTCGACTATTCAGAGCGTGTAACACTAGCAATTCCTCTCTGCGCCATCTTGGTGAGTGCTGGATATTATTTAACACAACTGGAATACTCAAAAAACAGAAACCACTGTTGATAAGGCACTTTGATTTGATCCTTTTAAAACTCTCTTGTTCTGATCCTCGCTAACTTTTAAGGGTTATGACCGTTTTGGTCTTCGTCTTCCTTTCCAATCATATCCAAGATAACAGCACTTTGTCCTCACCCACTCAGTTTTCTGATTTCTCCCTATACTGTTTTAAACTTTTTATTTTATTTTTATTTTTTTCAGATTTTGTAACTGCAAGTAAAGTATCAAAAGCTAAAATTGCCAAAAATAGACTTTTCAATTTTTTTCTCTTCTCCAGCACCCTGTAAAATTATCTATTTTTTGTTCTCTTCTGTATTTGTATATGCAATGACAGATATCTACATTTTTATATATTTATATATATATTTATATATAAGACGTATGTATAAAGCAATTTGAACAGGCAGGCATGGCTTTCACATCCTATTTTTTCTTGAGAGAGTTGAACAAAAAAAAAAAGAGTGTGGGCTCAGGAGCGAGGCTACGATCACAGGGAGGTGTGACACATTGTGGATGCGCTTTTGGAGGGTTCGTCATGTGCGGAAAATAAATGCTTCATCACTAAAATAATCAAAACTAAAAAATATATTATTAGCAGGAAGGCTCAGAGTATGCCCACCTAATGTCCTAACTGATGACGGGTTAAAAATAAAGACAATAGGTGAGATGAAAAAAATGAAAAATAAAGAAATAAACACTCGTTTGGCAATGTGGCTGATGAAACAACTCAAGACAGAAGCCTCATGACAAAAGCATTTATGTACAAGTTGTATACTTCAAAGTGCCCTTCCCCCTAGCAATGTACTGTTATTGAGTAGCTTGTTGATTTTAGTGTTTATTGCCTGCATTCACCTCCTCAGAAAAAGTAGAGCATTAATGGGTCAAAACTCATCGAACTGACTGGCTGTCTGTTCCAGCTAAAGGCAGGCACCACAAATTCACACCCTTCCAAACTCTAAAATCACGAGAGAGAGCCCTCTGTGAGACAGATGCATAATGGCAGATATATAAGTCATTGGAAAACCCTTTGGCTAAATATGCACACTTAATACTTTTTTTTTTGTCTTTTCAATCACAGCTCAGCTAACTCATTGAGATATTTTTCTAAATACATCAGGCACTGTATAATGGATGTAGTGTGGATGGGGGCGTAGCAATGAACAGTAGCTAATAAGCACTGCTCCAATGTCCCCGAAGCCTCAGCACACCCTACTTTCATTGTAGTATTAATTAAAAAAGAAACACACACACAAAGACCCATCAGCCCAAATAGTGACCTTCCCATCTTGCCCTTCATCATTTCTTAGTTTTTGCAGCCTGTTTCAAACTTGTTTGTTTCAAGATTGCGTTTAGTTTTCCAGAGATAACCACCTGCCTTATTTTGGATAGTCAATTTAAGCAAAGCTAATTAGTCAAATATGAATAACAAAGAAACCAATATCAAGTGGAGAAAATGACTCAAAAGTAAAGCAAAAAAAAAAAAAAAAAAGAAGAAAAAAGAAAAAACACAAATAATAAAAAGCTTTTTTTTTGCAATCATTTCAGCCATGCTTTTAAAAAACGGGACAGAAAGCAGTTTGGAGGGGCACACCCAGAATGTGTCAGCTCATAGTTACATTTTAGAGCTCAACTGCACTACGTATGTGAAAAATGACAAGTTAATGTGGGAGTATGTTCTCTTTCCTTCTATTTCTTTTTCTCTCCCAATAGGTGGGTGTTGGGTGTTTTTTTGGAGGAAGGGGGATGATGTCATTACTCTGAAACCAAATGGTTTGCGTCAAATAGATATTGAACTTTGATTCACACAAGTGAGGTCACCAAATTAGAAATTAGAGCGATTAAAGGAGGGCGGGTGGGGACGTTGGGGTGGGGGTCTTTATTGCTATATAATTCAGTGCAGAGTTATGAGTAATACCACAAACACATCCACCCAGTATATGATTCATGAAGAAAAAGAAAGAGAAAGAATGGGAATTTAACTCAATGAACAGAGGGAAAAAAATGAATATTACACAACTTTGTTGGGTTTTGTTGTGTGTCTGTGAAGATTCTGCGTTGATTTCTATTTTTTGTCAGAACGTGTTAAGGTAACTGTATGGGCAGGCGCCTCTCTCTCTCTCTCTCTCTCTCTCTCACTTGCGTCCGAGAGGCTAGCAAAAGGCAATTACCAGTTAACTGATCAGCAGGCAGGCTTGGGGCGGCTCGTCATTGGGTGAAGAGTTCAGAGGTCAGAAGGTCATGTGTTAGTTGCCGGTGGCGGCTAGGTGGTTAGAAACAAAAACAAAACAAACAGAAAAAAAAGATAGAAAGGATATTAGTGTCAGCAAGAAGAGACTGGAATGACATCATTTTAACAATAAAATGAATGCAATCTCTTATGTCGCCCCCTGCTCCTAATTCCCTTGCCAATGTGAGATGAACCCAGCTAATCTCATTATAATCATGACGCTGTCACATCATGATCCCAACTACTAAGCCCCCACCCTGAAACAGGTAGCTTGGCGGTTTAATTTAAGCGCACATTGCCCCCAAAAATTAAAACAGAAGCAAAGAGGTCGAACAGACAAACATAATAAGAACAACAAAAATCTAGTGTTTTAGTGTCTTTCAAGTTGGAGTGCAAGTTACGAACAGTGTGATTAGTGGTAAGAAGACTCACTAATGTTATGTGAGGGATAACTGTGGCTAGTGTTAAATGTGCAATGAATAGATGAATCGATGTTTTCCGATTCTTTCTTTTTATTTAGCAGTATATTTTTATAATATAAATATACACAAGAACCATAAATACATTTGATATAAAATGCTTGAATATAAATTGACAGTACCTCATGTACAACTGAAATGTTTAAAATGTGTTTTAGCTTCTTTTTTTCAATCTATTTGCAATACACTGGAGAGAAAGCAAGCTACCTCAGCTTATGTCTGTGCGTGTCTATCATCCATAGAAAAATAAAATGCAAAATAAATTTAAATTTCAAGGTGAAATGGTGCGTGGTAGCAGCATGGCTACTTGTCTTCTGCCTATCAGGTCTCTCAAATACAGTAAAGAAATGTTTCTTTTTCTTTGCTCCTTATGAGCCCAGGAGATAAATCATGTATGGGAACAAGCCTGCCCCATTTTAGGCTCTAATCTGACATCAGAGGAATGTATACTCCTTTAACACTGCCTGCAAAGTACTTCCTGTCCTGGCTTCACAGCTGCATAAACCAAAAGCTGTTCCGATCACTTTTGCCTGAGCTTTGACATATACAACATCTACATAATACTGTATATGTTAAGTACTAAATGTAAACAAAATGTGCATACCACAATCAACCATTTAGCTGGTGTGTGGATGTATGGGGTAGGAAAGGTGGTGGGGGTAAAGGAAAACAAAAAATACAATACAGACGATATACAAATTCCCAACTAAGGCATCGAGGCATAATAGGCATAATAATCATTGAAAGTCATCAATCAATAGCAGAGTGTAGCTAAGAGACTAAACTGACCTCTGTCAGCGGTCACAATCCTTTGGTAAGGATGGACCCGCGTGTCATGCCGTCTCACTTTAGTAGCCATTGCACCTAGATTGTAACAGTTCCACAAGGTTAGAAACCATTCACTTTGAGCAGGGGAAAAAAAACAGTCATTTTTTTTTTTTACAGTAATAACATTCACATTTTTAACCATTATCATTATAATGCTTGGATAATACAACAATACACAGAATAGGAACATAATACAGTTTATAGTACATGTACACACACACACACACACACACACACACACACACACACACACACACACACACACACACACAGAGCTTTTTTATGTGTAGAAAAATGCAGTAGAAAAAAATAATATGCCTTTTTGGAGTTTTACTTGGTATTTAAAAATGCATAACTTAAGTAATAAAATTCCACAGTGCTCAGAGAGTTATATAGAGGACTATTTGAAAAGGGGGCAGGCAAAGGGCACAGGCCTCTGGGCTGTCTGGAAAAATTATGTGATTCTTCCTCTGGGATCCAGAGGGGAATTGAGAAATTTGTCTCTTTATTTTGAAAGGTGGGGAAATCCAATACAGCTCTGATCGTAATTGAATAGTGCCAGTCACCACCTGCCTCTCCCCTTTCTCATTCCCTCTTTCACCATTTCTCTCCAGGTCAATCTGTTCACTGGTTGCAGAGGCTGTCATTTCCCTCCTATATTTGTCCAACTTTTCTTCCTACTGCAGTGCTTGACACTGCCTTTGTACATGACACAAAAACTGTTTGTGTGTCACTGTATGTTCAAGTACTACAAAAATGTGATACATGCAGGGATTAAGAAAAACAAATCAAGCCCTCTCAGAGGAAAAGGGGACATGGGAAATAAGTTATAAAATTCAAGAAGGATTTTGTTTGGCACTGTCACGTTACGAGCGATTTTGGCTGATGGCTACGCAGTCACCTACACTACTCTTAAGAAGCAGATGGCCTGATATTCTCAGAGGAGCCAATGGTGGCTAGATACAGTAGCGCAGGAAGCCAAACCAAGTGCGTGTGTGTGTGTGTGTGTGTGTGTGTGTGTGTGTGTGTGTGTGTGTGTGTGTGTGTGTGTGTGTGTGTGTGTGTGTGTGTGTGTGAGAGAGTGAGTGTGTTCCACGGGGCCCTGTATTGCTGAAGGCACCAATCGATAGTGTGAGTAAATAAAATGCACTAAGCTGGTGTAACCCTGCAAGTTAAAGAGAGAAAAGCCAGTCAGCTGCCCCTGTCTGTTCTACACATGGCTCCCAGAGGCACGTCAAATACACAGGTCAGCTAAAATCAAGCTTGTGTCTGCTGCTGCCAGATGATGCCATGGACAACATTAGAGGAATACTGTGTCAAATTAATGTTGGAAAGCAACTGACAAAGGCCTCTTTAGTATTAACATAGGGAAACAGCTTTGCTTTTGTTATCTACAGCCTCAACACAACATATGGTGTTCATATCAGACTCTATTTCATCAATAGATATTCAGTTATCTCTCTGGTAGCAAATGTGTTGAGCTTAAAGCACCACTGAGAGAATAATATATAGAACCTCATACTGAACTGTACTCCTGACACAGAAACTAAGGGGAGCGACAGATATTAGAACAGAGCTCAAGTTCAAGAGGGGTGAGGCTAAGACAATGGAGAGAGGGGGAGGAGTAAAAAAAAAAAGGGAAGACTGGAGGAATTTAATGAACATCCCCAGTGGGAGTGAGAGAGGGACTATCTACAGGCATCAAGGCCTGCCAGCAGAGAACAGCACAGAGAAATGATTTCAAAAGCTGCAGAAATCCGAGGGGATCTGCCGCCAGACTGAATATGCCTCCAGGCCAGTGCATGAAAGGGTTAGAGAGCAGGCTGCGTGTATGTGAGTGCGTTTCTGTCGGCGTGCCTCATTTCACACCGAGGCGAGTGCTCCTATATGAACCTTGCAGAAAAGAGGCTATGTAAACCTGAGAGCATAATTGTTTGGAGAGAGCATAACTAAAACAGTGAAGTAACCTTAGTCTAAATTATAAAGAGAACTTTCCAGGAGCCTAGCCCTCACAAGCTATTTTTGTCCCCTTTTGCCTTTTAAATATAATGTCCATATGAGCCACACAGCTGGTCATCCCATTACCAAGAGCTTCACCAGCACATCCACTCTGTGAGTTTGTCTGTTTTTGATCCTCAGGTGGACACGACATATTTACCTTTCAACAAGTCCTGACTGTGGCTCATGGCAGCTGCATCCAGCACCCCAGCTCCATGGTAAAACAAGTTGCCCTCATGTCCATACTGGCTAAAGTTGGCCGCTGTACCTGCTGGACCCATGCTTCCCCAGATTCTCTTACCTAGAACCCCACTGTGCTCGATGGGGTACTCCAGCAGGGAGGTGGGTGCCAGGGCGTAAGGGTAATCGTAAGGGGTGGTGTAGATAAGCCCGCCATCCGGTGTGGGAGGCACCAGGGTGGGGGTGCCATTGGGCAGCATGGCAGCCATCTGAGTGGGCCGGATGAGGTTCATGATGGGGGCCCCAGATGGTGTTTGGGGCCGGAGTGCCTGGGGAGGCATCACCTGACCTGTGGGGGTCGCTATGAGCCGTTGGCCCTGAGCGTTTGCTGCTGCCGCTGCAAGAGAGAATGCAAGGGTGGCTGCCATAAGCAAGAGAGCGAAAGACAGGAGTAGGAAGAAAGAAAGAGGACAAGAGATAAAAGTGTAGTGTGGTTGATCATAATCACAGATGAACAGTGAAAGGTGAAATACAAAAGAGGATAGAGAAGAGGGAACAGGAAGTGGCAGGTAGAGAGGGGAGAGGAAGGGGGCAAAAGGGAAAATTAGTCCATGCAATGATCATGGTGGTGAACCACAAAAACCACAATCTGTTGCAAAGGAAAAGTCAAAAAAGCCAAACAAAATTAAAAATTACCCCTTACACCAAAACACAAAGCACAAAATGCTGCTGTCAAGCTTACAAATCACCAGAGCAGCTATACATTCATCTACTGGAAATGGCATAGGTGAGGTAAACAACAAACATGCCAACAGAAATGGAGCTGTTGACTATATGTAGAGGAGAAACACTCAATGAAGAGCAGGTTTCACAAAAGACTGATCAGGAATCATGGCCTGAATATGAACATCACTGAGCACAATGGGAACCTACTACATTTAATTTGTTAGCAACTTAAACAATGTTGATCCCCCACATAGTCAGCAGTACATTTAACTTGGACAACATAAAAATGAACACACAGAAATCTTTTTTCAAGTGGTTCTGCATCAGCATGTGCCGTGAGCTGTGCCACAAAAGCTTCCCCAAAGGCAGATCAATTCAATCAAGTGCTATGGTAACTATGGTTAGATGTTGGGCCTGTTAATCACGGCTAACATGTAAGCAGATGTTAAATAAGGAAAATGGCATTAAGCACTTTAAGTTTAATTTCCTAAACTTGAGCCCAAATATATAGAAGAACCCAGATTATAATGTTTAAATCACACTTTATGTACATTTTTGGGATTTAAATTATTTATTAATACCCAAATCATAGATGTGATTATGCATTTAGAAATGACATTTGGTGATTCAAGAGCAAACACTGTAGATGTGTGAGCTAGTAACTAACATGCAGAGTTGAGCAGGTAGAATACAGCAATGTGTTTAAGGTTAAGAGTCTGCAAAAAGCAAGTGATACAGAGTGATGGCATCTGGATTGCAGGGGGAAGGATTGATGGAGCAATGGATAAAAAGGAAAGAAATACGGAGTAGAACAGAATGGAAGTTGTCCTACTCATGGTTGGGTAGGTAAACATAAATTGTTTGGAAAGCTTGAGAGAGAGAGAGGTCTGCTAGTGGTCAGAGATAATATGATGTATGTACACAGCAGGTCTGGCTTCACTCTAATTTAATGGATTTAAACAGTATTAGTTAATGAGAAATACAGAAAATATAATATATAATTAAGCATGAATAAGCATGGTCAATACAGATTAAAGAGTTTTTGTTTATGGTGCAAAATAGATTAGATTGCATAAAATGCTGATATATATGTGCGTATACACGGAGGCTCACTTACGTGCTTTGATGTTGTTGTCTCTGTATGTCCCATTGAGGATCGCTAGCTCCATCAGCTGCATCTTCTTCAAATTGTCTTCTCCCTCCGCCTGTGAAAAACAGAACCTTTAATGTCCATTCATAATAACACACCACACACTTATTCCAAACACAAGCTGAGCCCCCTTTATAGGCCAATTGAAACAATCCACATGACGACCATTTCACCTAACTACATGCCCAGGTGTTGTTAAGAAGCTACAGTGGGGCAGCTAAATCATT
Source organism: Gymnocephalus cernua (assembly GCA_023631565.1). NCBI lineage: Eukaryota > Metazoa > Chordata > Actinopteri > Perciformes > Percidae > Gymnocephalus > Gymnocephalus cernua. The sequence continues at coordinate 13,735,885 of CM042444.1, forward strand.
TAGACAATATATGTCATCGCTTCTCCACAATCGCCGTTTCGATTGGGTTTAGTGAAACAGAGATGGAGGTAAGCTAAAGTGCCGTTGTCATGGCAGAGTGCCTTGTTGTTACTAAAATGCTGACAGCCACATTAAGTGTGAGAATGCATATTCACAATCCATATCAGAATGATAATTACTGTAATTTTCTTTGCTCCCTTGTGCACAATCAAATGCGCAATAACCGCCCTGGCTAATGTCAGTCCTGTCAATTAATGTTTGGATAAATAAATACAAAAGCCGCAGCCACTGTCATTATCGCCAAATTAGGCGACTGAAATTATTCACGGAAAGCAATTAAGATAGCACCCCTCCTCCCACTCACACCCATCTATTCCTCCCCCTTTACTTTCTGCTCCAGCCCACCTCCACCCCCAAACTTAATTTCCCCTTAAGCTACCAAACACTCAATAACCATGACAACACAAAAGCCCATGATTTTCCAGGTTGTACATCATCATTTAAGCAGGGCATTATGTGAATTACTCTCCAAACTGAAGGGTGCAAAGACAGGCATGTGAAACTGACGTTAGTTTGTGAACTATTGATTTCATGCCTTTTGCTGCTAAAAAGTTAAGATTGTGATGCTTTTTCATCATTTCAACTCACAAATCCAAAGAAAGGTGACTCATGCTGCATGTACTTGCGCTCTGCATTGGCACACAAATGCATCATGTGTACACAGAGTAAGGACGACCAGCCTATTAGTGGTGACAGTAATGAAAGCAGGATGGCTATGCTGAACCTCCTCTGTTTCACTATTCTATCTCTGCACAGAGTGAATCTCCTGGACCAAGTTTAACAACAGTATGCTGCTCTATTCAGAGGACGATAAGGAAAGAAAGATGTGGAAGGGGAGAAAGAAAAAAAGAATGAGGGCTCAGAGTTAAGCCCTCCCATGAGACTCCTCTTCAACACGGCCACAGAGAGAGGAAGAGAAAGAGCGAGGTTAAGCAAGAGAAAAAGTGACAGAGGCTGGTCTCCCTTGACTAAATATAAGGCAGTGGCTTCAGAGCAGTCACAGTATTCAGCTGTGTGTGTGTGTGCCTGTGCAATGTTTAGTGTACCTCAGAGCTGCCAATTAATGAAGCAAGGAACTTCTCTCTACTGATTTCTCTCTCTCTCTCTCTCTACCTCCACCCTGCTCTCTTTTCTTTTAATGGGGAAGTCTTCAAACACAAAAATGAAGAAAAAAAATGTCCTTAAGCTACACATTTTCCCCAGCAAAGACAGACAAAAGGCAAAAGGCTAGTAATGCAAACACTATTGACGCAACATTCTGTTCAACATAGAACAGAGAACACTTTATCAAACCCTAAACTAACCCAAGTTATCCCAATTAACATATGAAGTAGTTATAAATTCTAATTTTAACAGTTTTTTTAAACACTCAAGTAGCTCTTAAATAGTTGCCATGCCCCATTTTGTTCCCTCATTAGCCTTGGAGGTGAAGAGAGAGCCGCTTGACATGCAGTGTCAACAATGACCAGACTAGGCTAATTGAACATGGCCCACGCCAATGGCTAGCAAGTAAACCCTACTCAATAGAGAGCCAAAAATCATCTATGTAAACAATTGTACACGTGACTGGACAAGCCTTGAAATAGCTGCCTATCAGACTTAAAAGAGAGCAAAGTAAACATTATTGAATCCAATTTCCAATTGTTTTCCAATCTACCGGTTACTTCCATTTCTCTGTGTTTATCTTTAGTTATTAAAATCACAAATTAAAATCTTAGATCTTGATCTCTACAACTTAGTTCAATAAAAAACAAAGACTTCTACACTCTGCTAATGATGCCTGTGAAATGAAAACAGACGTTTTTTTCCTTCCGTCTTTGTGTGTGCATCTCCCAAAAACTCTGTCAGTGGTTCTTTGGAAGTGGGCCAAGCTGACTTGCTAGACAAAACTGAGAAATGAGGGAAAGAAAGAGAAAAAGACTAGACAAAATAAGAAGATAACTTCACCAGATGCAAATCACGAAGGGGGCTAAATGCATTATGCTTTCATAGCTTAACTCAACAATAAATCATATATTTGTCTTTGCCTTTTATTGTCACATTATGGAGAGCTGTATAAACACTATCCACTCTGGTGAAACCATTCTTTGCGAGCTAGCTTTTCCTTTTCCTACACAGGCTTGTTGTCTCCCAACAATAATTCAAATGGCTCCTTAGTCGTTCCTCTCAAATCAATGAGCAATGAGCAAGATGTATCCGTGCAGTATGAGTGCAAACCAGAGAACCAAAGATCCTTGGTATCTTTGTGGCTACACTTAATACTTTGTGACAAGAGTAACCATTATAAAACTCAGACAATAATGAGCACATTTTGGGGATTGTTCGATATGGGTTTGTCTCTCACATAATTGTATATGTATGAGAGGGAGTACAATGGGGATAGCTCAGCAGCAGCCTGCAGCTCAGGACAATTGCATGCTGGGATATGAGTGTTGGGGCTGCTTGTGTGTGTTGTGTGATGATGGATCTGCAGGGTTGTGGGGGTTAAATGGGCAGGGGGCAAGAGGGTGCCACCATCCATCCAACTCTGCATAGGTGGCACACTGCCTGTTGAGAGGAGAGAGACACAAAATAGAGGGCAGCGAGAGGGGAAGAGCACAGATGCTGCTGCTAGGATGAGGTGTGCTGCTGTGTGTGAAATGTGTGTATCCCCAGTAGAGTGTGGATGATATAGCTCCATCTTCTCACTAACACAGTTTGTTAGTTTAAGCCCCCAAACCCAGACAGATTGTTTCCGTTTTACATGTGAAACTAGCTAATTTTCCCTCATCAACATACAAATTCCCTACTGCAACATTTCCCTACTTTTCTCAGTTTTTGTTCTCTGTGGTATTTTGTGGATGTTTGGGAAGTGTTGGCAGTGTTAGCACCTTTGTTTCATCTACACAACAGCAAGATGGCAGATTCAAAATGGCTGCTGACAGGAGCCTTGAGATCAGGAGAAACCAAAAGAGAATGCTGGTGACAAAGCTGGAGTGGACTTGGACCAACCTAAATCGTGTTGCCTTGGGTGGACTGGGCCAGCTTCCCACTGCAGAAGCACAGCTTAGATGAAAGTTTGATGAACAGCGCCAGGGAGAGCAGTTAACACTTTAATGTTGCCTAGCTCAAGGGGCTGCCACAATTAACAGAGTCCTCAGTCAGCATGCACACCCTATAATAAAACATTCACTGAGACAGAGCCATCACAAGGACCGTGTGTGTGTGTGTGTGTGTGTGTGTGTGTGTGTGTGTGTGTGTGTGTGTGTGTGTGTGTGTGTGTCTATAATAATCTGGTTTCTGGAATTCCCAGAAGAATAGCTGCTTCAATGAGATGGATGAGGAAAGGAAATTTTCTTTTATCATCCCTAACATGCACACATGCATGTGCGTAACACACACACACGCTCCTGTCCATCAGCGAAAAAGCCACTCAATAAAGCTGCTCTATCCACAAGAAACAGATTCAATCAATGATGCCTATTTGTGAAATCAGCAGAGCGGTAAAAGCTATCAGGGAGGAGCAAGACAGAGGGATGCAGGAAGGAGGGAAGAGAAGCACGAGGGAAGAAAAGGGAGACGGGAGTGCGATGAGCTAAAGTAGGTGAGCCGTATCCCACTGCCACTACCTTACAGCCCTGCGATGAGGTCACTAGATGCATGCTAAATCACTGTCATGCTGCACTCTTTTGTGCCTCTCTCCTGATCAAAGCTTTTGTTCATATGTTGATGACATACAAACTGTAGCTAATGTCACTTGTTACAGACAATAGAGCTCAAGTCAATGATATATACTGTATGCGCATGTGGACGACAATAAGCAACAGATGAGCGGCTGTCAGAGTGTTTATATGGCTGCGCCCTCACTCTCCCAAGCACCCCAACTCCACACCCTTTCCTATCCATCTCTCCCACTGGATTAGGTTGGATGCATTTGCTCATGCCTATGGCTGCAACTGAGGGGGAGTTTTTGCTCATATCTGGCAAGAGTCACCGTCTATGCAGCTCAGCTCAGAGAGATGAAATGATGAGCAGAGAGCGAGATAGAAAGAGAGGTGGAACAAAGGAGTACCAGGAGGAGAAAAAGCACTGCAGTGCAAGTACAAGAGAAAGCATGAATGATTGTCTTTGAGTTGGTGGAGAGATATACAGAAGAAGAAAGGGATAGCTGGAGAATATGTGAAAAGAAAAGACAGACAGCATAGTGAAAACCAATTTGTCTCTTCCCCTGTGGGCTGACAGTGGCTAAGGCCTGCTTTCCTTCCCAGGCCTCACTGCCAGTCATCACACACACACACACACACACACACACACACACACACACACACACACACACACACACACACACCTTAGGCCTCAGCAGGGCCAGGGTCAGGCTCTCTCTACTACTCCAATTACCTAAGCAGTACACACAGCCTGCCCTGGCTGCCTCCTGGGATACAGAGAGAGGCAGAATGTGTAGAACTAAGAATGAGAGGGGAGGGAGAAAAAATTCTGTGGAGTGAAGGAGGTGGTATTGGGAGCCTCAGGGAGGGAGGAGTAGATGACTTCATGTAGAGGGGTGGAACTAGTAGTGGCGGCAGCTGGTTTTTCTCCCGTTCACCTCCCTCTCTCGCCTCCCTTTGGTTCCTTCCCAAACTCGAACATCTGGAGGAAAATGATTACTCTCGCCACGCTGCCAAGACGACTTATCAACAATTCCACACTCTCCAGAAGTGTAGGGTTACAGAAGAAGAAGGAAGTAGTACTTGTAGCAAGCCTCAAATCAGCTCCACACTAAATAAATAAGTCACAAGAAAGTGTAATCAATTCAACTAAAGCAAACTTGGAAGTTGGATAGGGGTAATAAATGAAAACGTGTAGCAAACCTGATTCCCATGTCTTTATCGACAAGACTATAAATCAAACAATAACTCTAACAACAAAAAAATGCATACATTATATGCCACACGCACATTTTTCTCTTTCTCATGGAAAACCATGCATCAAATAACAAGTAAAAACGACATATACAATAAATACATAAAGACACCCTTTTCACTTTTCAATACTAAGATCATATATCAAGTAACTACAGGAGGACATTTTTTTTCCCCCTTTGCCTTGCTCCTTGGCTTTTGTGAACATGTATGCCAAAGACTAACAACGCAATCTAATGCAACTCTCCTCTCTGACTGTCTTATACCTTCACAACACTCCAGCAAAGCCTCTTTATTTCTCCTTTCCTCCTTTGCTCCCTTGCTCACTCCCAGACAGCTCTGTTAGCGATGTGTGCCATTAGTCATGCTAAACCACCAACACACTAGCTCATTAGCATAGAAGTGAACCTGACTCCAGTCAGATTATTACAAACTCATCACGGCTGCTCCGCCCCATTACTGTCAATCACACAACTTACTGAGGAACAGTTGAAAGTGGTGACTTACAAAGTCAGGAATAACTCTGTTAATACTTCACATTCTGCATCATAACAAAGCTTTTAAGTGCAAAGGCCTCCGAGTTTAAGTGTTCTGTCTGATGTAGCGTTGGTGGGTGCTTAGAATGCAACAATATTTTGCAGAAAAGTATTAATTAAATTGGTAGGCAATTTTAGTAGTCTACTTTGCTCCCACAGCTTCTCTGGGGTTATCCATAACATGCAAAGTATGGTTGGTAGACTGGGTCCTGTTATTGGCAGTGGCCCCTGGATCTATGGGACTTATAACAGTCTTTTATTGTGTTGAGGACTGAAGTTGGCAGCCTTGGTTCTCTGTTCTAGTCCCATCAATATCAACTGACACACATATACATAGACTTAGTGCCACCGACAGGAGAAAGGAGAGGTAAAAGAGGACAGAAAATGTGTTTTTCTACCAGCTCACTGCACTCTCTAGAACGGAAAGAATAAAAAATCAGTTTTTCTTTTCCATCAAAAGCTTTTCCAATAGTACAAGGGGAAAAGCTGTGCGGAAATTTTGAGTGATCTTGTTTAACCTCAGAAACTGGGCTGGTATTCCATGTAACATAACAGCATTAAGAGCGGATTAAACCTCATTTAAATAACCTAGAAAAATATATACAGATTTAACAACAAGATTTAGATATATTATTAAAGCTTGTTGGCCTGCACCGGCTTTGACAAACAGATGATGTTACAGACTAAGAGCAGAAAGGATCATTCAGTCCCACCATGTTGTAGAGCCCAACAAACAGCTGTCCGTTTCTCCGGTCCCCCTTCTCTCATCATCTGTTCCCTGCCTACCATTAACATTTCCTCAGTCCTCCCAGCCCATATTCCCAATTTGCATCCTCAAGTCTCTACCTTATTCATCCACTTCTATTCTTTTTCCCCTTTCCCTCTCTTCCCCTCCCTTTATCCCTCATTCCACCAGGCTGCCAGACAGTGTATTGTTCTGTTGCTGCGATCCTTTAATGCCATCCAATCGAGCAGGGAATATCTTGAAAGGATTTGGCCAGGGATGATTTGGGAGCTTTAAATACTGCTAAGGGATTTGCATCATTCAGAGATCCTGACTCCTAGGACAGGGATCCAAGTACCTCCTGCAAGATGTGGTTTCATCCTTTGAATAGATCTACCTGGACATTTTGAGAGACCTTCATTTTGTGTCCTCAGCTTATATGGCTCTATGCAACCTGACAAAAACATCATCCATACTTCCTTTAATTACTGCAACAGGCAAGGGACAGATCTGGGAGTCCAGTTCATTCACATGAAACTGAATCTTATCTACAATGAAATAATGTCACATTACCAAAAAGACACTAGGGACACACTTTCACTATGATCCTTTTGATGATTTGGATCACTGACTAAGCCCGAAGGCCAAGTCGGTTCCCTACAATGCATTGCTGTAAATGTATTCTATTTTCTTTGTATGATAGAGTTACAGATGTTGCGTGCCTTCCCTGCCAAGAAAAAAATCTATTGAGATTTCAACAGAGCTTTTTTGAACAGAAAAGAGAAATGTTTTGGTGTTAGTTTTTCTGTGACCCACTGAAAACAACCCACGTTCCACCACTGGTCAGCGCAATAGATAGCAAGTGAAGTATTGCAAACGTCACCACTAACAAACAATAACAGTGCCAAAGAGAAAAGAAGGGGACAGCAATAAACAAACCAAATGAACCAAAGTGAGATAAAAAAAAAGAAATTCTATACTTGAGACGCCATGGAAGCAAAGAAAGCCATCTGCCCAGAGTTGGCTGGTGGGACTAAGAGAATGGAGTTTGAAATGACTTGAGCGACGGCTGGCAGGGCGAAGCATAACAGACTGTAGGTGTTGAATTTAACGGGCGGCCTTTGGGCTCTCTAAACGCTGAGGTCTACACAATCCTATTTTCCTGCCTAAACACTGGGACACAGTCGCTAGAGAGGCAGAGATGAAAGTGCTGTGTGTGTGTGTGTGTTTTCCCACTTATCAGATGTTGAAGCTTGGCACTGGTAATGCCCCTGGGGAAGTTCAAAACTACTATGGGTAGACAATGTATAAAGCATGTGAGAGACTAAGGCACAGAGAGTGGCAGAGAGACGGTGCAAACAAGTCTCAAGCAGCATTGGACTTTTGGAGATGCATACTCTTCAATCGATCAACAGGCATATGCACACAAGAAAACATCCATACACATATGCACACATCTGCATTTCCTTGCCTCTCTGTAAGGGGATTAAAGAGACCTTCAAAGAGAGGCAGAGAGATTGACCAGAGGCCTGCAGGGTCCCTCTACTTGCCACTGGAGGACCAGGGCAGATTACAACTGCCTAGTCTTCTCAGCCTGCCTCGTTACCCGCCTCCTCTTCCTGCACACTGTATTAGGACACTTGGAGGATCAAACACAACCAGGTGGATTAGAAAGCAGGCTATTTTATAATGATGTTAGGGACCTGGGTGGTTAGGGACTGAAGTGCATGTGTATGTGTGTGAACTGACATTAAAAGGACAGTAAAAGTGGGCAAGGCAATGTTTCAAAGACGACTAAGGGAAGGAAGAACTCAAGAAAGTGTAAGAGAGAAAGTCTAATTGTGGCGTGATAAAGCTGAGGTTTTGTTCAGGACAACAGATGACAAGTTTCCGAACCTAAAGACACAGAGCTACCACCAACAATAAGTGACTTGGCACCAGTCTTCTCCATTCTAGCCTGACATTTAGGCTTGTTAAACTAGTCAGACATAACCATGTGTGTTTGTTAAAGGTGCAGTAGGTAAGCCTTATAAAGCTAACTTTATGTCATATCTGTTGAAACTGACCCTATGTTCCAGTAGGCAGGTCATTAAAAAAAAAGGTTAAGTCCTGGATCTTCACAATCCTATCTACGGCACCTTTAAGTGTGTATATGTAGCTACATACTTCTGAGACCTAACTTCTGGCCCTAACAAACTAAAACTAAATATATAAAAACTAAAAAACTTCATGAAAAAAAAAAAAAACTAAACAAACTGGCAAACAGACTAAAATCGAACTAAATCTAAGCTAAAAAGAAAAGGAAATTGAAAATTCAAAACTATATTAACCTAACCACTAGGGCTGGGCGATGTGGAGAAAATCAAATATCACAATATTTTTGACCAAATACCTTGATATTGATACTGCAACAATATTGTAGTGTTGGCTATTGGTGCTTTCACAAAATATTTACACAATGAGATTTTTGATAAATAACCATCACTAATGTGGATATAATGACTAAGTGGGTAAAGGCAAATAATAGAACAGTTGCAGTCTGGTAAGTTCAGAAAATGACATCACTTTACTGTAATGCAGCCTTTAAAACCAGGAAAAGACAACACTTATGCCATATTACGAAATCACGATAAAATCTAAGACGATATCTAGTCTCATATTACGATATTAATATAATATCGATATATTGCCCAACAACCACACATTTCTGAAACAAACCCCACAACTAATGACCATACTATAGGTATGCCCCTGGGGAGATGCACATACACAAGAAATTTTATCTCAACTAAAAACAATTACTCCCATGATTACAAAGTCACTGCAATCAACTGTGTCACACTTTAAATTGCTGAAGTTATCTGATGATGATTAGTATTTGTTTAAATGGCATGCAGCTTTATCTGATCACACCTGCTGTATACTGTTTTCTGTGTTCTTCAGCAACATATAGCCAAGACTCTCCAGACTGAGATTGGCTGAAGAAGTCTGCCTGCGTTTGGTAGCGCCAGGAAATTAAACAGGAGGAGGACAAGACTAGGGAAGGTGGCCAGGCTTAGGCAGGTTGCTCCCTGCAGGGGTACTGTTTCTTTAGGGTTAGAACCACCTGTCTGTCCCCCAGGAGAGCCACGGAGCTGGAGCTGAGGAGAGATGGGCAGATGGAGATGTGGAGGGGAGGGATGGCAGGAACCCTTGGGCCAAGACCAGACCAAGTCCCTACTGTCGGGATTGAGCTGACTGGAGGGACTTGGCACAGATGGAAAGAAGCTAAATAGTAACCTTATGTAGTACAGCAATAAAACAAGCTTAGACTGGAGGAATGTGTGTGACTTGGGAGTCATTAAAATGAGGTCCAAACTAGTAAGAACAGCCTTTTTGTGGCACATCCTCTACACACAATCTATGGAAAACGTCTTTTTATTGTTTCATAATGCATTTGTGACTCTGTCATGTCTTTATGTGTGACTGGCATAGTTGATACAGACAGCTCCAACCTGTTCTGTGGTTTGTAACCTGTATGTTGTTATCAGGATGTGGGGGCCTTCAGGCCACTGAAGATACAGTAATGGAAGAGAGTGGTGAATGGCTTGTCCCCTCAATCATCCAGAGAGAGAGAGAGAAAGAGAGCAGCAGACAGCAAGAGAGGGCAAATAGACAACAGAAAAAAATGAAAGGAGAAAGGCCACACACTGAGGGGAAACAGAGGGTGGGGAAAGGTGGGTAGAAAGAAAGCAAGGGGAAAAACAGAGAAGGGAGAAAGCAGTACAAGACAATAAGTCTATACACATTTACTTGACAAGATACAGATGGTGAGATATTTGGTGGTAGAAAAATAGGAAATAAAAAGTATGTGAACAAAAAAAATGACAATATATACCCTGGTCTTCTAAACGGATTTACCTAAGAGCGTTGGATGGTGGTTTCCCTTTTCTGCACATTTGTGAGCTGGTAAATACAAAAATATTCTCTTTTGTCCTCTCCTTCTCTCTCTCAGAGGTAAGGCCCAGGAAAAAATAGCTCCCAGATTCTTCTGCCAATAATTGTGTGTTTTCCTGTGTGGGTCTTGCATGTGTGTTTATTTCCAACTCAGTCTGTACTGGGATGCCTGTCAGGGTCTTGCTTGTGCCCACTTTCAGGTGATTGAAGTTATTGCCAACATTCAGGCTAGAAGAATTAGCCATGTTATTATTGTTTTGGTGTCTGGAGTGCAGTTGAAGAGTGGCTGCTGGACTTAAGCTTGCCAGTTATTTATGTAACCATTAAGTTGACGAAAAAAGGCTGTTAGCATCTGAAATGTCAACATGCAGTAGGGCTAACGTTTTTGGAAAATAATCTATTTGCAATTTTTTAAAACCCAAATTGCGATTTAAAATGTGATTATTTTTTAAGCTCTTTATCTGCTGTGTTATTCAACAAAGACAAACAATAAATCACTGTATAGTATGACCAAACACAATATTAGATAGATTAAACAAATTGTTCTTTCCTGTAGGCCAGGCCTGTATGTTATGATGAAATTAGGTGATTCATTAATTTATATGAATGAGATGAGATTTATTTATTTATAAACTACTTCAATAACAGTGACTGATTTGTTGAATGTCTAGCCTTGTAAACATAATTACCATAACATAAAGCACAGACAACATTAATATGAAAGTCAGTAACAAATCACACAAACTAAAGTGCGGATAGCAGAAATGCACATTTTAAACATTGTCTGTGAACTTTACTGGACAGTCTTCAAATAAGTATATGTGCACAATGAGTATGGCACTGCCAGCCATAGTGATCCTACAGGTTGACCATATCAGTTACAGCAGCGGAAAAACAGTTTTCAACTGCGCTGCGATTCTGTTATAATTTTTTGTGTAGCTCCAATATGGCGACATGGTTAAAATGTGGAAGGCATGTTGTACCGCTTCTCCAGAATATTTATCAAAGCCGTGAGCCCAGGCTTGGTCACGGTAATGAGGGGCATTATCTTTCGCGATAAACTCTGTTACTGCTTGAGTAATTTTCCCGTTCTGTTACTGAAGTATGTTTATATGGAGTTACGCTTGTTGTATCGAGGTCTGTTCCCCCGTCGAGATCTGTTAACATTTCAGTCAGTGATCCCAACGGAGTGGTATTTCACTTACTTGACTCCTCTGCTCTCCTGGTTACAGGGTTTTAATAGGTGTCAGTGAAGATCAGTCTCAAATGTGTTAGTATGGCATATAAGGACCAAAAGGCTGGGTAAATGAGTACAAAGAGTGTGAGGATGTGAAGATGGATAATAATGAAAGTGGAGGACAAGAGGATGGCTGGGGGTCAAAAGTCACACTGCCTTAAGGCCAGCTCCAATCTCTATTGCTTGAGAGTGAATGGAAGCTAAAAAGACTACACACAGACAGACAGACACACACACACACACACACACAACAGGCAAAGTAAGAAAACAGCAGAACAGCATTGGAGGAGGAGCACAGTGATGCAGGCTTGCCATCTCAAGTAGAGGTCACCAAGTCAAGGAAGCCAATTAAAAAGATGATTAACATTCATGTGGGAGACGCAGTGTCTATATGCAGGTGGGATCACACACACACACACACACACACACACACACACACACACACACACACAGCGAGAGAGCAATGAACAGTACAGTCCAGTCTTTTGTTGCTGTGGTGTCCTGGGAGGTGGAGATCAGGAGGTTAATATGATCCAATCCAACTCCTTCATTAGCTTGATGAAGGTAATAACAGACTACAGGAACTGAGCCTGCAAGGTTTGGCTAAAACTACCGCCTACATGCAGGGCCTCTAAGCCTACTTGAGCTGGCTGGTATAGTGACATAATACCTAATACCACAAATGTACAGTGCATGGGAAAAGAACAGATACTACAGCCTTTATCACATTGCGGTGTGTGTGTGTGTGTGTGCTGCCAATCTTCATCTATAATACCATTCGAATTGCCAATGCCACTATAAGCATGTGGTTGGTGTTACATGTTCCGTCCACTAGAGGAACTTCTAACATTAGCCTGGCCTCGAAGGGGACCTACGTATTGGGTTACGCATTGCACGCAACTTTGTTTACATTCATTTTCCACCACGCACACAGTGACAAACACAAATTAACAGAGAACTCTGTAATGAAACATCTAACAAGTGTATTATTACAGCTCTGTTGTAAAGGCTAACGGTGCTCGGTTAGCACAATGACATGTTGGAAAGCACAGCCGAAATGATTTGTCATAAACTAGCTAAGTAACAATAGTGTTAGCCACGATGCAGCATTAATAACTAAGCCAAACGGTGCTGACCCTATTTTAGTGATTTATAAGCAACCTGTTTCTTGCAGATTGTCACTGAGAATACAGCTATTAGAAGGTAATATATGAAGTCAAGGCTAACTGACAGCTGTAGCGCAGCTAGCAAACTTTAGCTGTCTTCATGAAGCTCCCAGCTAAGCTCCTATAACGCGCGATGCAGTTAGGAAACAAGAATGAGCCAACTAATGTTAACATAAGCGCATTGGCTTGGTGGATGTTGATTTTAAAGTCATGTTAAAACTCTTCTTGTCCTTCTTCCGATTTCCAGACGCAGCCTGTCACTCCCCCTTGTAATAACGTTACTCGGTACGTAACATCAACTTTGACCCCAATGCTTAGACCTCACAATGCCTTGTGTTTCTCACTCCCGCTAACTTTTTGTTCATAAGACGAGACATGAGGGACACATGCGGGTAGGCCAAGTCAAGAAGAGGGAGATTAGCTAACCCCATTCTTATAACACAACAGATAACCTTCCGCAACGATTGCAGGCTCTCTGGTGGAGCTCTACTTTGAATGAAGTTCCATCGTGACAATTGAATGGACTAGTTTGCGGAGTGACATGAAGACATGAATCAGAGGCACACAAAACGTTGACAGTGGTGAGCGGTCATTATGTTTACCAATACTTGACCCACGCCTTGCGCCCCCCCCCCATTAATAATAATAATAAAAAAAATGGATTTGCATGATTTATGAGAGCCTCATTTTCAGGTCGGAAAAGCCGGATTTACGGATTTATCCGGAAAAAATCACAACCCTGACTATGGTAGACACAACACCTATAGTAGACTATTGCCTTTAGAAGCACAATGTAGTCAAGTCAAAGGCATGCACCACTCAATCAGGCTCAATGAGAAATGTGAGCTTCTGTTGTGGATATGACTGGGTATATCATGCATGACAGAGATGTTGGGGGAGGCGGGTAGAGCAGATTAAGAGTAAATAAGAGGAGAAAGGTAGTGATAGGTAGGCCTAACAGAGAATAAACATCATTAATTGGAGAGGCACACAACGATGGATGCAGCCAGATGGTGTTTTGTACTCATTTGTCATACACTGCTGACAGAGAGAGGACAGTGAGAGCTAGAAAGAGAGAAAGAAAAACAAAAAGAGGTGTTTATTGATTGCAAATTCAGTACAATGCTGCCTAGAACAGAATTCCACTGTTTAAATCTAGCTCTGCTTGTTCGTCATCATCTATTTTCTTTGCATGTGCCTTTCCTGTCTGTGGTCAGTAGTTCTGATGGTGCTGCCATTGTAGCACCAAGTTGGATGCATGCTGGCGAGTACAGACACAACACCCCGCAGAGCGCCAAGCTTGGGGTCCGTTAAGGTCCATCTGTCTGCCTTTTACAAAAACACCATCTACTGTATGTTCTTCCTCAAAGGTGGTCCATAGCAGAGTGAAAGAGGTGGCAAAAAAGAGAAAGAGATGGGGAGAGACAGAAGGCTCAGGGGAACATGAGACAAGAATAAGAACAAAGGGGCGCGCATACAGGTTTGCCCAAAAGAGAAACTTAGTCTTGGCCTAGAACCAATACAGTGAGATGGTGAGCCAAACGGAGAGCTCTCACTGCTATCCACTGCCAAGACATTTAAAAAAAATAAAATAAATAAAAATTATATATATATATATATATATATATATATATATATATATATATATATATATATATATATATATATAGTGTGGAGCATGACACCATCACCTAATGTGCACAAGAACTACATAAGTGCAAAAAATAGAACTTTAAAAAGGGGCAATAGAAGGAATTAGGGGAAAGTGGGGATATGGAGCACAACTGGGAGGAGTAAGTTGGAGCAAGAGAGCAGGACTCTGTTCCCAGCGTGTTGCAAATGGAATAGTGCTCGAGGCCGCTGGTCTGCTCGGGCTGCTACCATGCTCACTTTGTTCTCTGCAATGACAGTTTCAGTCAGGGAGACGTGCACTTGGCTCTCCAGGGCCAAAGTGTCCCTGCATCAACTAGCTCTTTCTTTCTCTGTGTGTTATTCTCCTTTCAAACCTAACTTTCCCTGCTTCTTGGGTGCTGTGTGTACCCTCTATTAATGTACTGTAAGATAGCTTGCGGCAAGTGCCTGCCATCACTGCACTGAATCAAATGTAGAGCAATGTAGATAGCATTGTTTGGAGCTTCCTTTATCAGGCAATCTCACATAATTTAAATAGGAGTACACAGTTACAGTTCTCACTGTTACGGGTACAGCAGGGGTCTCCAACCTTTCATCATCTGAGGGCAACTTTAAAATAACTAAAGTGGCCATGAGCTACTTGCATCACATCGCTTAGATTTATTTACATAACAAACATAAGCTGAATGAAGCTACTGTTTGCTGAAATTTCAATCTTAAAAAGAAAAATCTTAACTTCACGTCAAGGTTCATGACTATTTTACACTTCTTTTAGCCCATAGTTGGCTACATCACTGGAAATATTCCCATCAGGGTCCAAGAAAAAATTACCACTTTACACATCTGTGGCCCACAAAGTCAGCTACCTCACTTTTAATATTGTGGTAATTTTGTGTGTCAGTTTGCGAGCTACTGGAAACGTGCTCACGAATATGGAATCAAAAAATGCATTTGCTGTACAGCAGTGCCTTCTGATTAAATAATATTCACAAAATAACAGAATCAACAGACTTTTCACCAGAGTAAAAATCCTGTACGTAGCTATAAAAATGCAAAATCTCAGAAACTGTACTGTGCTTGGGGTTTGTTTCCACAGTAACATGTTAAAAAAAACTATTCTACCTCCTGCAGTTTTAATATCTAATAGAAAAAGGTGCCTTTGGGCGAAAGCACTCAGGGTTCCTTAAGGACAAGGCCTTTGTCTGGTCTCAGATGGCCTTGTCCAATTGTCTGCCTGTCTGTCATTTTCCCATAAGCCCTTCATACAGTGCAGTGACCTGAGGGGACAATGAGAATTTATTGTATCCATAAAAATGTCCAGTGTGTACACCTGTCCAACACACACACAAACACACACACACACGAGCATGTGTGCATACATAGACAAATACACACACACGAGCATGTGTGCATACATAGACACACACACACAAACAGAAATAAACCGAGTGATTACATTGCTGAGTGATCACATTGCTGATCATCACCTACATATAACACCAAAAGTTGTTCTAACCACTGTGTAAAAAAGCATACATGGTGGGCAAGGATGGCATAGTTTAATTTAACTGTGGTTATGCCTGTAGATGTAATAGTTTACCATCCAAAGTTAGTTGACAGCAGGAGTACAGCTCAGCAGAAGATAATTAATAACATGTGGAGGTAATTCAGATTGATTTGGGCTTAAGTGGGTCCGTTAACAAAGCTGATTCCCATTTGTGATGGTTACATCATTGTACATAATCATGGGATATACAAAGGTCAGGTTGTGTGTCTCGCTCACAATTGGCTAGAGTCTGTTGTAAATTACAGGACAATACCTGCCTACGAGTCAATTATTATTGCTCTACAGCCCTTCTAGGGACAGGAAGGAGAAGTAGAGCAAGCCAGTCAGGGTTTATGCATACAGCTCTGCAAGTATCTAAGTGGAGGTTACCTAAAGTGCAGTGGGGCTCTGCTGCCGGCTCCATTTGAGGGCCTTAACCAAAGACTCAAGTGTGTGTGTGTGTGTGTGTGTGTGTGTGTGTGTGTGTGTGTGTGTGTGTGTGTGTTTTATTGTGAGCGTTTGTACTAGGGCTGGATCAGTGGAGTAAATCCACACTTGAAAGAGTAGCTCCATCAAGCTCTCCCACCCATCTCTCTCTCCCTCCCTCCCTCTGTCTCTCTCATCTTGCCGATGTTCCTCTGCTCCCAGTTCATGGAGAGTTGAAGAGTTCACAGGACTAGGGAGCAAAAGAGCCTTACAGAGGGCAAAGAGGAACAACTGTGAACCTTCCCACTTCCCATCAATACCCTCTTCCAACTGTCAATCAATCTCAGAGTAAGGAGCAGCCATTGACAGGGCGTTTTGCAACACAAGTCAATATTTGCCAGACTAACCACTGAACTGTCAATGATTCAGACACAGACAGAATATATTTACAACATACATACTCTCACATGTCTTGACAGTTGGTCCCACATCTTGTTAGTTCAGTGACTTTGAACAAATATTTAACACAAAGACAACTTTCAATGATCAAACTAAAAAGCATTACTACTAAACAATATTGTAATGTATATAAAAAAACACAATTATCTCATCCCATAAATAAACACTATAAGCCTGACTGTTACATCACTGAGTTTAGCTTGGTTGGTTAAGTAAAAGTTTTTCAATGTCAGACATCCTGGCCCCTTATCCCAAGTGAGTCAATTATAAAAATTATTTAAAAGCAAAACGATCATTATACAGCCTTTAACTTTAATAAATCATCAGCTATGCAGACAAAACAACCTTTTGGCTATAATTTTATTTTCCCTCTTTGTTTAACTTCTGCAGCTGGGTCCTCTTTAATGACAAGTAAAGCCTGTTCCTTGAAAAGGAATAAAAAGCATGACCTCACATTTTGTTTCCTGTGTGATTTAATAATGGCGATTTTACGCTACCAAAATGTGGAGAAGATGCCCTTCATTAGAACAGTGCGTTCCTAGCGTGTCTAAACTTTAATCCAATCTAGTTTAGCATGATAAAGGGCATTACTGTCAGCTAGCTCTACTGCCCACACATGCATGTGTGCATACATATGCATGCAATGACATGAAGAAAATATAGTGCCCTAAGTAAGGGGTTCATTAGTAGATAACGCTCCAACCCAACGTTCAGGGACAGGATTACTGGACACTTGTTCTAGCATACTGACTCTACGTCACGTCTATTGACATTTATTTGTTATACACTAGGCCAGTGCCAGGCCATTGAGGTATTGTACATTAAGAGTGCGGCCACTAAAGTAAAAGCAGAAAAAAAGTCTGAAACCTACGCTTGGTTATAGTGAATTTGATAGGCTCAGAAAACACACATCTATCTAATGGAAGGATCTTTTCATTGCATTTAAATGAACAAAGATGCCTTGCTTGAAGGAAAATGGCCTCTGGAGGATTGCAATGGGTCATTAATTAACCATATAAAACTCTTATTTGAATTAAGGGTAGAGTGATTTTTTATGAGAAAAGATTTCATTAGTGTCTCAAAAGAGCTTAAAGCTGCTTTATGTGTGTGAGAAATAAAAGAGGAGAGCTTTTTCCTTAACCCAACAAATGGTTCAGGTTCTAATTCACCAGACCATCTGTGATGCACTTGCCAGGCTGCAAAATGAACAGAGATTTCAAGAAAAGTGATGATGCTATTTTTGTGGCACTCCAGTGTTGGCAGTGAGTATTAGCTGCCAAGAGCTGTCATTGACTTAAAAGGACACTAAAAGGGGTTTTGTTGTGTATGTATGTATGTATGTTGTTGTTGTGTCCACACGTGTTAACATTGACTCATTCTGCATCACTCTTTAGAACATTTCATTTTCCGCTTCCAGAGACATCCTCCACGTTTGTGCATATATTTGAGATTGCCATATATTTGCCATATATTTGTGTGTGTGTGTGTGTGTGTGTGTGTGTGTGTGTGTGTGTGTGTGTGTGTGTGTGTGTGTGTGTGTGTGTGTGTGTGTATGTGTGTATGTGTGTGTGTGTGTGTGTGTGTGTGTGTACACATACAGGCTGTGGAGATCTGAAACACTCCTGCTTTCTGAAACAAAACAAGTGCCCAAAGAAGTGACTGAATAGAGACAAGCAATCCTTAAACAAGAGGACATGAATTGAACTGCTTTCCACATTGTCAGGCTGGGCTAAGGCCTTGCTAAGACAGACAGTGAGCAATAATCATACTGGACAGGAGACCTCAGCATGATGGCACCTGTGTCAGACCTTACATCCATAATGGGGCAGTTCAGATGAGCTAAACAAAAAGTTAAAGTTCATGGCCTAAATAAAGATAGCCTTACAGTTTAGCCTTTTCATGCATGTTTTCCGATTAAACTCTATGCATATACTGTAGATGCACTATCATTCTACAATTTCCTGCCCTCCTCTACGCCTAGTGTTGGCAGAAAGCATCATAATGCCACTGAAGAATATATGATAAATTGTAATGCAGCTGTATCTAAGATAAACAGTATCCTTGCTGCATTTGTTTCTCCCAACGTGAAAGAATGTAAATGAAGTATAAGGGTAAACATAATTCTGTATTTACGGGATAAAGGGCATCAAGGGAAGCAGCTAAACAACGGATTTAAGTGACACTGCATCTCTTGTTTAACCTTGCATGCCTAGCATTGGCTGGCCCCATTTCCGCAGACCACCAACCCCTGTGCATTGCCACCTGATGGCAAATCTGGGCCTTCAGCTGCCCTGTCCACCTGGTCACCACAGTTAACAGCAAAAACACACATTGCACGCCAAAAAACTATCAGCAGCCATTACCAGTGGCACAGTGTAAGAGGAAGTTGAGGCAGGGGGGAAGCGGAGATGAAATGTGGCAGGCACAGGAGGTGTGTGCAGCTAGCTATGTTTTTCCACTCCTCTGTGGGTACAGCCAACCTGTTCCCCTGGTCTATATAAGGAAGTAAACAGGATGATAACAGCGGGATAGTTGTGGTTTTCCATGTGTAACTCCATTATTTTGTTATTTGGACTAAGATAGTGAAGCATGGAAAGGCCTCTTTCAGCACTACTAAATCAGAGCTAAACCACATCCTTTGTGTCAACTTCCTTGGAAACTCAAATGGCGTTACTTGTGGAGAACACTAAATTATTAGGCCAAAGGCAGCTACCATTGTGCGTGATGCGTGTATATAAGATTGTCTGGTATGTACTCACAGCAGGTACGAGGAGCTTCTTGACCTCCTCCACTGCTCTCCTCATCTTGATCTCAGCTCTGCCCTGTGTGTCTTCCACTGTGATCAGGACATGAAGGTCTTCGTTTAAGTGTTCCCAGTTTGGCTTCCCTCTGTTCTGCTCCTCCTGGATAGAGATAGAGAGCAAGAAAGAAATGGTGAGTAAATGTGACAGTGTGGGTGTGTTGGAGCACCAGTGCAGTAACACAGCATATCAGAGGAAGTGGAGGCGAGAGGCAGTCATACACAGAGGACGACAGGGCCCTGTGAAGAGAAGCAGGATGACAGGAGCGGTCCTTTAGTCAGCTATTTAGCTTCAACTTTGAAAGGACACCCTTCTCTAATAGATCCCTCGCTTCACAGAGACAAAGACGACAGCTAGCCCCGCAGCAATTCATATCAGTGAAAGATGGATGGGTGGAGTGATCAGAGAGATGGATTGGGGATTTTTTTTTTTAGCCACACCAACTAAACTAGTAGGAATTCAAATATATTTCAAAAGTACAGCAGGATTGTGTGTAAATGTGCACAAGCGTGTGCCTCTGTCTCTGACTTGTGTTTGCATGGACAATACTGTCCGGGTAACAATAGCTCTCTAAGGGAGTCGTTTTCCCCCATGAAAAGGCTGCGGCAAAGCACTCAGAGGGTGCCAAATTGTAGCGCTAGCAGTACCTGAAAGGCAAAATAGGCTGTATTCAAGACCGACATCATAGCCCAATAGCCCCTTCAACGCAGTTAAATAGGAAGCCATTTCAAGATTTGAATTGGGAATGCTGAGGTTGGGAAATAGCGCACGTTTTAAGTTTTTAGGTGCCTCCATGAAAAGCCCAGTCAAACTAAATTTTTTTGGTAAATGTGCTATGTAGAGACAAATGTGGACTAGCCTCACATTTGCATTTTCTTTTTAAAAACACGCTTCTCCATCTACTTTCCTCCCTCTTCTGGTTGCCCCACTGACAGTAAGTGCAGTGAGCAGACACTAAGAGTGCCTTAAAAAGCTTTTGAGGTTGTATCGCATGTCACTGTACAACCATGTATATCAGCGGTTTGAAAGCTGAATACTTCCCCCTTAGGTGATGAGTTGAGGTCTAGATCGTCTGAAACAGAAAACCTCAAATTCTTTGATGTGTGACACCCCATTAAAACATCAAAACAGATTATAATGTTACAATGTTAATATGTGACTGATTTTATGAAGACAAAAAAAAATGTCAATATGAATGTAACTTATAATTATTTAAAAATCTGAATTGCCATTTCCTCCCAGGCGGTCAACTGCAACCCAGCTTTCTCCCCTCCTGTTGTTGGTGCAAGTTTGTACAAACTGTTGATGAACACTGTTGTTTACCCCCACACAAACCACCCCAACTTCAGATCACTGCTTATTTGTGAGGGTGTGTCTAATTACAAACAATGTATTGCAGTGCTCTGCAGGGGGTCCACCCGACAGGATATCAATACACTCAACGAGCACACACACACACACACACACACACAATATAGCTTCGAGCTTGAGTTAAGTGCCACCCACCTGCTTTCTACTCCACAGAGACCTGTTGCCATGGCACTGCACACACACAAGTTCAATATTCCACTCTCGTTTTCCCCTTTTCCACACAGGGGGGAGGGCCTAGTTTCAGCAGTAAGGCCATTATTTCACCATGGCTGTTTGCCTATGGCCTATTAGGGGACATGGGGACTAGAAGGTGACTCAGCATTTTCTAGAAGGGACACAGACAGACAGGCCACAAGGGCTGCCTCTGAATGCAGGGCACTGTATGAAAGCACATGGTAGAAACATAAATGCCCTATATTGACATAGTGTTGCCAAAGTAGGATCCAACAAGATTAGTCAATCATGTGTCTGTGCTCTGGCAAATTCTAATGAAGGATTGTGGGCAAATACAGCTGAGCACACACACACACACACACACACACACACACACACACACACCAAGGTCACTGTGTGCCCTCTGAGAGTAAGCGACGGCATGACAAACATGAGGAAGGGTGGAGGGTGAGGAAAGAGGGGAGTGCTAAAGGGAATACTGGGAAGGCCTTTGAAGAGAATATCCACGCCAACCCACATCATATGCCATGTCAATAACCACATACCAGAAGGTAATCGGTTTTGGCGAAATATGTAGCATGAATAAATAGCATGGAAACTGCATCTAGACTCAACATCTAAGAATAGGATCAGATATAACAAATGCTAGTAAGTTATGTTGCCTGACTTCAATCGTCTGTACAGCACCTGTTTGGCTGGTGACTTTCACACCCTTTAGCTTGAGCCAAATAAACTTTATGGCCTCAATTCTCAACATGGATGACACCACATACAAATGTTGCACTTCAACGCTCAAAATGGAAACTGTTTACACTCTCCCACTCAGAACAGTCCCTTCTTTTATCCTAAAGGACATTCCCAACTGGGGTCAATGCAACAGAGGCTAAATGCCAGCACACCAAACAGGTGCAGTAGGGAGCTGCAGAGGCATGGAAGGACAAGAGAGGGCAAGTAGGGCTGTAGAGGAATTAGAATGATAAAGAAATATGAAACTAATATTAAACAAACTACAAACAACTCACAACTTACTAAACAAAAATTATACTCAACTTTTCAAGTAAAACAGACTGCCTCTGAATGCTGATCATAATCAAAACATAATACTTGATGTTATATTTTTTATAAAATATAACACTACATAAAATGTCTAAATCTAAAAAGACGGATTGAGTACTACAGAGGGAAATCTGGAACTGGTCACATAAGTCAGGATTTCTAGCTCTGTGTGAAAAAACGATCCATACTACAGCACTCCTTCAAAAGACGAAATTGTATCAATTACAGCCTTAAAAAAAAATATGTTGGAGGGACCACTACACATGTACTATTTGCCATCTGCGTGCCTTCTCTCAAAGCCATTTCCAGCCATTAATCATCAAAAGTAACACCTGGACATTGCTCTGCTTTTCTCATCAACATAATAGCGTCCCATAAACTCTTTCAGTTGCACTGGGTCAAGTAATCAGAACAGATGTTCCGCAGCCGTTCCGCAACGGGTGGAAATTGGGGGTTACTGTCGGCTGCAACGGCGCAGCCTGAAGTAGCGACCTGAATAGTGAACAGGATGTGAGATAACGTTATTCTCTGTGAAACAAAGTCAGTCCAGAGGGGCACTATAACTTACTTCTTGCAACTTGTGTGTTAGCGCTATCCTGTCGTGTTCAGAGGACGAGTTTGAAGTAACAGATCCACATTTCCTTTTTGATTTAATGTAGTGCATTGATTTAGAACAGGGGAAGCTTTTATTTTGAAAAGTGGAAGCTCGGGGACGGCACCAGGCGGGATGGCATGACACGGGACGGCATGACACGGGACACTCCACGCTGCAGCCATACCCGTCTCCAACTTTGTTTCGCTCCCCTCGGCGATTCGCTCTCATCTCGCCCAATCGGGGCGAATTTCATCTCCATTCAACCTCAATGAGAGCGAAGCGAAATTTTGCTGTGTGGAACCTTACCGTAAGATTGCCATGTATTTGGCTCCATCCATCTTCCCATCAACTCTGACCAGCTTCCCTGTCCCTGCTGAAGAAAAGCATCCCCACAACATGATGCTGCCACTTCCATGTTTCACAGTGGGGATGGTGTGTTCAGGGTGATGTGCAGGGTTAGTTTTCCACCACACATAGTGTTTTGCATTTAGGCCAAAAACTTCAATTTTGGTCTCATTTGACTAGAGCACGTTCCTCCACATGTTTGCTGTGTCCCCGACATGGCTTGTATCAAACTGCAAACTGAACTTCCTATGGCTTTGTTTCAACAATGGCTTTCTTCTTGCCACTCTTCCATAAAGCCCCAGTTTGTGGAGTGCATGACTAATAGTTGTCCTGTGGACAGATTCTCCCACCAGAGCTGTGGATTCCTGCAGCTCCTCCGGAGTTACCATGGGCCTCTTGGCTGCTTCTCTGATCAATGCTCTCCTTGCCTGGCCTGTCAGTTTAGGTGGACGGCCATGTCTTGGTAGGTTTGCAGTTGTGCCATATTCTTTCCATTTTCAGATGATGGATTGAACAGTGTTCTGTGAGATGTTCAAAGCTTGGGATATTTTTTTTATAACCTAACCCTGCTTTAAACTTCTCCACAACTTTATCCCTGACCTGTCTGGTATGTTCCTTGGGCTTCATGATGCTGTTTGTTCACTAATGTTCACTCTAACAAACCTCTGAGGCCTTCACAGAACAGCTGTATTTATATTGAGATTAAGTTACACACAGGTGGACTCTATTTACTAATTATGTGACTTCTGAAGGTAATTGGTTGCACTGGATTTTATTTAGGGGTATCAGAGTAAAGGGGCCTGAATACTTTTGCACACTACACTTTTGAGTTTTTTTATTTGTACAAAAATTTGAAAACCATGCATCATTTTCCTTCCACTTCACAATTATGCACCACTTTGTGTTGGTCTATAACATAAAATCCCAATAAAATACATTTACATTTGTGGTTGTAACGTGACAAAATGTGGGAAAGTTCAAGGGGTATGAATGCTTTTGTAAGCCTCTGTATGTGTTAGGACAATCAGCAAAAAAACAAAGCTTAGGAAATTTGATATAGAGTAGTGCTGTCAAACGATTAAAATATTTAATCGCGATTAATGTCATAGTTAACTCACGATTAATCGCAATTAATCGCACATTTTTATCTATTCTAAATGTCCCTTGATTTCTTTTTGTCCCATTATATTTTCTCATTTTAATGCTCTTATCAACAGGGAAAAGTGGATCGGCTTGCTTTGTGCAAAAGTTTTTTTTATTGAAAACAACAATGGCATATACGCAGTGTTCAATTTCACAAATGAGGCTAGCGTGGCTGGTCGTCATAGCGACTATGGTTTGCCCCCTGACTCATTTCCTGGTTGTCCTTCTCCATAACCAACGTAAAATCAGGGAGAGGGTTAACTTGTCCTGCTCCAGGTTTCCCACAGTGGTCAGTTTTTCTCACTGACTGTAGAGTCACTACTCGCTCCGAAGCTAATCGGTGCCACGAGCCTACTAGCTACGCGGCTGGCAAGCCCAAACAAGTCTGTGCGGGTGCGGCCGCGGCGTGTGTCTGTTTTGTTTCCGGTCTAGCTAGATCCGAAAGAACGTTAATCTTGCGGTAAAAAAATTGACGGCGTTAAAATGGGTTTGCGTTAACTAAGGGTGCTCCGATCAGGATTTTTGAGGCCGATCACCGATTGCTGGAAGACGTATCGGCCGATACCGATAACCGATCACCGATCACTTTTATGAACTGAAAATTACGCCATTACATAACAGTCACACATGTTTAGAGAATGTATCAGTAACTGTTTGGCTTTCTGTCCTAGCTCAAAATCTAAAAAATGTCCTTTCAAGGTTCAAGGTTCAAGTAGTCTTTATTATCCCCGAGGGGCAATTCGTTGTGCAGCAATAGAATGCAACATAAACAACACATAGACTATACAGAAAACAAACCCCATCAATAATAGACAAAATAAATACAAACTACACACACATCTCGCAATGACTTATTTACAAAGCCTATAGCAGCAGGAACAAAAGAGTTTTTATGTCTGTTTGTCCTGCATTTTGGCAGACAGAATCTGCGGCCAGACGGAAACATCTTGTCGCTGTTCAGAGGGGGGGTTATATCAGCCAGGACTGACTGGGCTTTCTTCAGAGTCCTTATCTCATATAGAGAGTTTAAGTCAATCAGGGAGTTTTGGGAAATTTTGCCACACACTTTAGTTTTTTTTTTTTTTTCCAATCACTGCACATTTCTTCAGCACACACAGTCAGTCACACCGACACACACACACACACACACACACCGACACACACACACACGGCGTAACAGCTGTTTGAGCGGCGCACACACAGACACACACAGTCAGTCACACCGACACACACACACACACACACACCGACACCGACACCGAC
>CM042444.1:13766252-13791252 GCA_023631565.1 Gymnocephalus cernua
CCAAGTTACGTTAGTACAGGGGCAGTGACAGGCTGCGGCTGGAAATCAGAAGGATGGGAAATAGTTTTAACTTGACTTTAAAATCGACATCCACCGAGCCAAAGTGCTTATGTTAACATTAGTTAGCTCATTCTTGTTTCCTAACTGCGTCGCGAGTTATAGGATCTTAGCTGGGAGCTTCATGCAATACACTTGTTAGATAATGTTTCATTACAGAGTTCTCTGCTGATTTCTGTTTGTCGCTGTGTGCTTGTGGTGGAAAATGAATGTAAACAAAGTTGCATGCAATGTGCCATGACGCCATTAGCCAAGGCCAGGCTAATGTTAGAAGTCCCTCTAGTGGCCAGAACGTGTAACAACAACCACATGCTTATAGTGGCATTGGCAAGGCAGTGTAGTACATAGTAACAGGCTGCATTTGAGCATTAAAAAAATAACAAATTAAATTTGAATGGTATTATAGAGGAAGATTGACAGCCCTAATGTACACATACATAAATACATACATACAAGATTCCACTTCCATGAGCTTTACTTTATCATCCGCACTAGATGTCAAAATAGTCCTGAACAGAAAATAGAAAATGAACCACAGGGAACTAGTCTAGGTGGTAAGGGTAGGGAGAAAACAAAGGGAAAATGGAGTAGGAAAGGTGATGAGGGGGAGGTAAGTTCTGAGGTGAGGTAGTGTGCTTGACACAATTTTCTTATCAAGGCCCCCTTTCACTGGTGAGTGGCTTTGGAGCTTTGTACCAAAAGGAAATGTATTTACCAACGTAATCCTCTCCACTTCAAAACTGGCTTCCAACGGGATAAAGGGAAAATGTGTTGAAATAATCCGACACAATTTTCAGCCAAAATAAAAACAGAAGGAAAGGAAGAGAACTGGGGAGAGGGGCGCACGTGTTAAAGGCACACACACACACACACGTTTTTAATCATTCATGTATCGATATGGCAGTCATAATCAAAGTATGAAAATGGTGAAATCACTAAACCCACTTGTGCATGTGTGTGGGCAGGATTTGATGTTCAGCTCAAATAATGGGAGACAGGAGAGACAAACGCAGGATAATGACCTGTTCCAAGACTGATACTATTAAAATGGTATATTTTTACAAAAGTCCCAAAGCTGAAATATTCAAATGCTCACTGGCATAGTGGAAGGCTTCCCTTGAGAATGAGAAGCACAACTGTTCGTCTCTTGAAGTGTTACAATGAGCTGTGACACCGCTGCATTAAATTCTTAAACGCAGTCACATCTGCTTACGCACTCCAGCGCACCAATGCCTCTACAAAAACCCAAAAGGCCATCAGAGAAGTCACATTTAATTACAGAGCGGTTACAAATGTAACGCAATGTTGGTGCATTTCCCCTAAACAATGTAAACAAACACTTGTGAGGACAGTCTAAAACTCCAGGCTGTCGTTTTCCAGGTCCCCTTCACTGGGCTTGCCTGCAGCCGTAGCCGGTCTCAGGCAGGGAAAACTCACCCTGTGGCTAGAGAGATGCTGGAGTCCCTGCAGATGATCATAGCATGCAGCTACACAGGCTTATTGCGTGTGTGTCTCCGTCACAAGGCAACTGTCTGGTTAACTCAAATCAAGGAAACTGGTGCAGGGGCTATTTTGTGTGTGTGCACCTACTGAGGGATCTAGGGGCACCTGTCCTCAGAAACCAACAATGCATGGTGGGTGTGTGCAACACACACACACACACACACACACACACACACACACACACACACACACACACGCACACACACACACACGGCTGTGGGTATTATGGCGGTGATGTGGTGCTACATGCTCATAGTTTTCCAACTCTAGATGTGGAACCTCCTCTGAGAGGTTGCTCAGGGATAAAGCATTAGGGCAGGCGGTTACATGCGTGTGGCTCAGGTTTTATGGCCATGGAGTAAGCTTGTGGGTATAGGCTGGTGTACCAGTGTCAGATGTGTTTAATGATGACAGAGGCAGGTGCACAAACTCACATGCATGTGGGTGGGGGCACAGCACAGAGCAGGCATCATGTCTAGCCAGCTACCACAAGTTTCACTCACAAACATCACATCACAATTAGGGCTGGGCAATATATCGATATTATATCGATATCGTGATATGAGACTAGATATCATCTTAGATTTTGGATATCGTAATATCGTGATATGACATAAGTGTTGTCTTTTACTGGTTTTAAAGGCTGCATTACAGTAAAGTGATGTACTTTTCTGAACTTACCAGACTGTTCTAGTTGTTCTATTATTTACCTTTTCCCCACTTAGACATCGTGTCCACGTTACAGATAATTATTTATATAAAATTGTGAACCCTAGAATATCAGCGCAATATCGATATTGAGGTATTTGGTCAACAATATCGTGATATCTGATTTTCGCCCAGTCCTACTCACAATTCAAAGTGTAACTGTAAATAAAGATTATGCCAAAATCATCGTGATTGAATAAAGCTCAATGTTTTAACTGTAGTGGATGTCTCTTTCTGCTCCCTGGGTTCCTACTCTGCACTGTTATGCTTTTAGAAAAGGTGACCTCCATTTTAAGCCACTGGAATGTAGAGACAATGGAAAGCCAAGCGTGTGAGTTATCAGAAGGCTGCAGGGCCATTGAGCCTGCCAGGAACTCCACTCTGTACAGCCAGAGGAGTAGGATGGATGCAGGGCCCTCACTGCCAAATACACTATCTGCTCTTCACCTCCTCTTGCTAAACTATCTAGCCTCCTCTGCACCTACTAAAAAAAAAAAGTTTAGTTTTCATATTCTATATTCCTGTTACATCAACTCTACTGGCTCCCCAGACCAAGGTCTTTAAAAAAAAGTCATGTCTGGGAACCACTGTGGCTTTTTGGCTGGATTTCCAAAGCTCTGCACCCTCTAGGAGCACTTGAAGTAGTTGCTATTGACAGGGACATTTGTTGAAATTTAACAATAAAAATAGAAAATCTACAGCTACAATTGTGATGATTATATTCAAGTTAGGTTTCCTCCCACTGATGCCTGATCACCCAATAACTAGAAATAGAGAGCAGTAGGCCATTCTGGGGTTGAAAAACTGTCAGAACCCATCCAGCGAACAGAATACATGCATGAACTATGCGTTTTGCTGACTAGGAAACTCCAGCAGGACTCTTATTTCCTCTGCTCATTTACAGAATTAGAAGATTAGAGACACTGGGACCTTTGGTGGACCAACTCTTTTTGGTCTCATTTTATCACAGTTTTTCAAACAAACACAGAGAAAGCATACAGTATGCAAACTTAGTTGTGTGTGCAAACAGGCACATGCACTTACACACAAAGCCCCCTTCAGGACAAGGGCTTACACTGACATTCAAGGGCCTTTGTTTAGCCCCAGTTATCGCTACTCCACAGACGGGTTATGTAGTGAGCATATCTATGTCTATGCCACTGTGTGTTTATGAGCACGAGTGTGTGTGAATCCACAATGTATGGAGTAAACTCTTGCAGACACCCTCGGCACCCAGAGACGACTGTTGCATGGGTTTGTGTGTGTGTGCATTGTGGTTTGCTTTTATGTGAACTGAGAAACAACAGCAGTTTCACCAACAATGCTCAGGGAAGCAGAACAATTGTGTCTTTGACGGGGTTTGTTTGTGGTGGTGGGGAGACAGGAAATGAGATCATGTTGAGGGATCTGGCTGTGTGCACGCAGAGCTTATCGAAGAGCGCCGGGCCGAGAGGAGAATACCAATCACTTATTAGCCGGCCTCACTGTGCTTATTGAAATGAGAACAGTTCATTCAGTGCAATGTATCAAAGCAAGGTGGAATCTGTGGTTACACCAGGCACTGCCATCTCTCTGCTCTTCCTCTGCTCACTTGATTCTAACCCTCCCATAATGTTAGTATTAAGTAAGTATTTTGAAACGGCTCATACCAATGTAATGGCTAACCATTTAATACAGCAAAATTCCCCTTTTCCTCATACATAAGATACCTTCCATCTTCCACTTCAAGTTACTGTACAGTATTTGGAGGCTTCACAGATTACAGTTAAACACTAATAAACCTCTTTTCTATATCAATTCAGCTTGTGGAAACTGAGCAGGCTTTGTCTTAGTACACAGGATGCTGCCTTTCTTCTTCTGCATATCATCGTCCCATGTGCATGGGTCTCTCATAGCACAAATCAATGTATTATTTTTAACATCACATTCATTTTTGGGTGGAAATGCCCGATCATTCAGTTAATCTATCCTATTAACCTTCACTTTGAGACCAAATCCCGACAAACCATACGCGTACGTACACAGACCGAGCAGCTCAACATTCTTTCCACACAGTGAACAGACAGGAGGGAAGGGAGCAGGAAGGAGCAGACAGGTGCCTAACCTACAGAAGTTTTCATGCTTTATCTACAGGAGGGACAGAGGAGGTGAGGCTGGGGCGATGGAGTCAAAATTAGACTTAGATTCCAATGGTGACATTTTCGCCTCAAAGCCCTATAGACTTCAAAACGCTCTATTCGGCACATCTAGCATTTAGCACCTAATCCATGGCTCCTTTGATAATTCTGTTTGGGTTTATTTTGAGGTTGCAGGCAGAGTGGAAATACAGAGGAGGGAAGACGGAGAGATGGAATGTGTAAAGATTGATGTCAGCTGGAAGTTAGGATGATGTGAGTGAAGGAAGCACAGGGCAGAGTTAGATAAGGCAGCTGCAGAAACTAGCTAGCTAGAATGAATTCAGTCATGTCCTCAGTGTTCGTTTCAGTGTTAGTTAAGTTTCAAGTGTTTATTATTAATGCACAATTATATAAGCAGTCGTCACTGAAAATCTTAAGTCTCAGGCTTCCAACAATGCTAATTAAATTTGTATAAAAGAAAATCACAAGTAAAAAAAAAAAAAAAAAAGATCAAACTTAAAAAAGCTACTCACAAGTCAATAGAAAATTGCTCTTTGACAGAGCTGAGGAAGCTGTGAACTAATGCTAGTCATGCTGTTCTACCTTATCTGCAACAATCTCATCCAGAGGGAGGGAAACGGTATCTACTTTAGATTGGCCATGTCTAGCCAATGCCCACAACTTTTATTAGAGAATTGCGTTAGTTAATCTGCTGATCAGTCATTAGCTATTTTACTCCTGCTTTATCATCTTTGGCTCCTACATCAGCTAACTGGCAACCAACTGACTATTAACAGCCAAATAGATCCATACAGGTATATAAGAAGGCCTTTTCAACCTGACAGTTATCACTATTATTCAGTTGGGACTGTCATGCCGGCCACTTGTTCAACCATAAAATATCCTTCTTTTATGTATGTCTTCATCACAACTATTTATTAACCTAATAGGAGAGTAGAGCCCGACTGATATATCGGCGGGCTGATATTATCGGACGATATTAGGCATTTTCCAAACTATCGGTATTGGCATTTATAATGGCTGATAAATGAATATTTAAAAAATAAAATAAAAATGGACGAAACACCCTTCAACCAAGTTGTGAGTGTTGTGAGCGTTGCATAGTTTGTCTACCAGAGGGCGTTCTACAACGTTCCTGTTGGCAACGCTCTTTAATTTATTTGTTGTTTTTTGTTCAAAGGATGTTAAGTTTCACATCTTAAGTTTGTATTTTATACATTGACAACAACACAAACAAGTTTATTTATAAACTGCATTATCATTATTTTAGTAAGGACTCATAAATAACAACAGATAACTAATGTTAGGGAAATCCGTTTGTTTTTTTACGCCTTTCTGGATTTTTCTTTTTAAAATTTTGGCCGCAAAAATCCTGTGCACACAGACACTGTGTGGGCCAACACTACGCCCCTGGTGCAGCCTTCGATTCCTGTGTGGTTGACATGCTTCCTTTGTCCTTCATTCTCCGTTTTCATCTCTTTCTGCCCCTCAGCTTAACGACTGCTGTGACAAACAGGCCAAGGAAGCACTTAACGCCTTCCATTTACAGTATATAAACACAAGTTGGTAATATGCAAGCAATCACTGGCATTAGTGCAGTTATAAATACACATCTAGCAACTTACACTGTTGCCCTTCATGTTAACTCACAACAAATAAAGTCCTCTCTGTTTTAATAAGGGGTCCAAGTCGGAGGGGCCTGGGAACATAGCTCCAGCGCTAGCTCCAGCTCCATGCTATCAACATGAAACTTGTGATGCTTGTTTGGCAAGCTGTTCTGAGGCTCTGTACCAACTTTGGTGAAGACTGGCCATTAGGGGTGTGCTATAGTCAATGTAGACGAGTTTTGGCCCTTTTACTCAATGTTAATGGGGTAATTGCAATTGCAATGTAACGCAGACCTTGCAGCTCACACCTCTCAATATTTACTGGCGTTTTCCTTCCCACCGTTACGCTTTGGGTTCCGCTTTCGCATGCTGCCCGGGTCGTCAGGGGCGACTGGCGCCAAGGAGGCTTGGACCCCGTCATAACTGTTTGCAGTTCTAGTTATTATTGTAATTACCCTCCTCATCAAATAGCTAACTAGAAGATCGTTCGTTCATCAAATTATCATCATCATCATCATCATGCATGGCTGGCTAGCTAGAGATATCAAAATCCTTCACTCTGCTGCTCTATCAGTGAGGTGTGGGGCGGTACATTTCCAGGACTGGTAATGACTTAAGGGGGTCAGAAGGATATCAGGAGCTGGCATGATAAGTGATGACACCCTCATGGGAACAAGCTTAATGACTTTCCCTGTGCAGGGAACTGGCTGGTTTGGTCCGGGCCATTTTACTGCAGTGAAACAGAACAGCCTGCCCAAATCACCATGGTCTCTTTTTTTGGTATTCTAATATCTCTGTTACAATTATTTAAGGCAATTTATATATATATATATATATATATATATATATATATATATTTATATATATATTTATATATATATATATATATATATATATATATTTATATATATATATATATATATATATTTATATTTATATATATATATATATATATATATATATATATATATATATATATTTATATATATATATATTTATATTTATATATATATATATTTATATTTATATATATATATATTTATATTTATATATATATATATATATATATATATATTTATATATATATATATATATATATATATATATATATATATATATATATATATATATATATATATATATATATATATATATATATATATATATATATATATATATATATTTATATATATATATATATATATATTTATATATATATATATATATATATATATTTATATATATATATATATTTATATATATATATATATATATTTATATATATATATATATTTATATATATATATATATATATTTATATATATATATATATATATTTATATATATATATATATATATATATATATATATATATATATATATATATATATATATATATATATATATATATATATATATATATTTATATATTTATATATATATATATTTATATATATATTTATATATATATTTATATATATATATTTATATATATATATTTATATATAGAAGAAGTATTTAGATCCTTTTACTTAAGTAAAAGTACTAATAGTACTAATACCACATTGTAAAAATATTCTGTTACAAGTAAAAGTCACGCATTGAAAATGTTACTAAAGGTCCCATGGCATGAAAATTTCACTTTATGAGTTTTTTTTTTAACATTAATATGAGTTCCCCCAGCCTGCCTATGGTCCCCAATTGGCTTGAAATGGTGATAGGTGTAAACCGAGCCCTGGGTGTCCTGCTCTGCCTGTGAGAAAAAGTAAACTCAGATGAGCCGTTCTGGAATCTTGCTTGTTATGAGGTCATAAGGAGCAAGGTTACCTCCCCTTTCTCTGCTTTGCCCACCCAGAGAATTTGGCCCAACCATGAGAGAGAGACATCATGGCTTTCAAAAGAGCAAAGTGGTAGTTGGTCAAGGGCCCCCCTCCGCCCCCCTCTCCCCCTCAATAGCTACAGACACAGAAATGGCACATCCTGAGTAAAGCTCATTGTGGGACTGGCTCCAGTGGCTGTAATTCTGCACCAAGGCTGAATTTCGGGAGAGACTTCAGATACAGTATTAGGGGACGACTAAGGTCTATATAAAATCATCCAAAGAGCACCATGTCATGGAACCTTTAAGTAAAAGCATGCAAGTATCATCAGGAAAAAGTATTAAAAGTAAAAGAACTCAGAAAAATCCTGAAGTTCTGTCAATCAAAGTGTTTAATCAGCTTATCATTTCAGCTGTACTTGTAGGACTATATTTCGTTGGGAAGTCTCATTTATAATAAAACATTTTATAAATTACATGTGTTTTTTGAGCAAAAGTCTCAACTTGTAAAGTAACTAGTAACTGAAGCTGTCAGATTGATGTAGTGGAGTAAAAAGTACAATATTTCCCTCTGAAATGTAGTGAAGTAGAAAGTGGCCTGAAAAGAAAAGGATTCCATTACAACCTACCATGGCAACCCCCCTAAACACCAGACAAACACTAATGCCACATAAACACCAGCACCAGAGCTGTATAGCACAGCTGTTTTTACAGACCTATTTATACAAGTGATCATTCTCTTCTCTCAGGCCTCTTAAAGCTGGCCAGAGGAGTTCACACAGTCCTGTTTAGCAGTTGCTCAAGAGCTTGCGTCTAACTCAGGGTCCCGTTTCATAGAGTCAGCACAGCAAAGTTGGTGTCTGTGGACGCATGTGTGTATTTTCACTCCTAAGCATTTCTTACTACCCAGTGACCTGCTCACAACCGACCTGGGCATTTAACAGTTGGCATATACAAATACACAGGGCATAAAGTAGAGACAGAGACGCACTAAAAGACATGTCACACATCCAACCCCATGCCTGAAGGTCAACGGAAATGACATGCTGAGCTGTCAGTCAGCTGCCTATCTGTGTGTGTGTGTGTGTGTGTGTGTGTGTGTGTGTGTGTGTGTGTGTGTGTGTGTGTGTGTGTGTGTGTGTGTGTGTGTGTGTGTGTGTGTGTGTGTGTGTGTGTGTGTGTGTGTGTGTGTGCTTGCTCAGGAAAAAAGCGGAGCCACAGATAGCATTTAATTGAAGGTTGAAGTTATCTGATAGCCTGCAACTCAGCTGTCAGTCAAGATGCAGTCACCACGGTGACGCTTCACAGCGCTCTGCACCACTGACGACATCAGGAAATGGCTGACTTTGAAGAACGGTGAGGGAGTGGGTAGATACACAGGCAGACATAATTATAGAGACACACAAACACATTTACAGACACATGTGGGGTACACAGGCAAGTACACACAGGACAGAAGGAGAACACACTTAAGGGAATTAGAGTGGCTGGCAAGGCAAGTTATTTTGGTAGAATTGACATTCTGCACTGCATCCAGGCACCAGGAAAATCTAATTATCTACTGGTCCAGAGCAGGGGACACGTATGTGAGAGAGAAAGCCACATCCAGTAAGTGGGACCTCGTCATAAGGATATGGCAGCTAAAGGTAAGTGGGAGTTGTGTTTTTAAATGAAAATGGAAACCGAGAGAGGCAAGTGGATGGCGGGTGTCCCAAAATGAAAAGGTAAGTATGGAAAAAAGAAAAAGACGGGGAAATAGTATGACCAATGACAAATCTTCCATGGAGGGTGAGTTGTTTCCCAAGAACACAAAACAGAGGCTTGGACCATCATTCCCTGCTTTCTTGAAGGAACCTAGAATTGTGTGAACAAGACACACAAACACATCATGCACACACATATTCCTTTTCGATGGGGGAAATCAGACAAATGTGAGAGGGGGGAAAATATTCCCCAGTCTAATAATCATCATTACAGTTCCCTCCCCTTTTAGCAGTGGGCAGATGGGGAGAGGAAGTGACATTTTTTTCTTCCTTCATCAGTTCTTTCCTCTCTTACACTGATCATCATATATCATCTTCTTACACCACCACTAAATAAGTCCAATATTTATCATCAGTAAAAACACTAACTGGATATAGAGATACTGTAGCTCGGTCAATGTTTGTACCAAGACAAGCTCAGCTTTAGATGGAAGTCAGACACATTAACACTTTATTTTATACTTTATTTATTTGTTGTTCAAATGATGATATCCCAAATTCCTTTCCCTCTCTGCCTACCCCAATAGCTTAAAATTGCAAAGGGCAGTAACAGCAGCATTGAAAAAAAAAAAAAAAAAAAAAAGAGTAGGCAAAAGGATTGCCTGCATTACAAGTTACACTGACAGAAATCAAATGCTTTTGATATGAAAAAAGGTCAATAACAATTCTAAAATGTGCTTAGTAATTGTAGATGTAATAACAGTTTTTGCACATGAGCAGTGTTCCAAACAGGAGAGGTAGAAATTGAAAAATCAATTTAGACCTGTTGCTGATTTCCCCCGGTTCATCACATTCATACATAACAAAGCTATCTGGCATTATCCTCTTTTCCTGCAGACTTAATGACCACACTTGGTGAAAGGGGTGGGCATGTATGTACCAAAATAAGAGGGAAAAATGTGCCATTTTGCATCACCATGAATGTGTATTTGCCTTTACTTTGACATCCTTGTGTGCATGTTTGTGCATGTATGTGTATAAATTAGTGTCTACTAAGGTCATCAGCGAGTCATCTCAGCCACCAGGGGCAGGCCTAATTAATGTAGTAGCTTTCCTGGCACCTCGTAAAACACAATGCGGAGTTACAACCCTGCTCCGTGAAGAGCAGCATAGCACACCGTGCAAAGGAAACACAGGGGTCATCCAAGGATGCCACACTTTTACTAGTTTGTGTGTGTCAAGTCAGTCCGAGTGTGTGAGAGTCATTCCTTGAGTGTCAGCCACAGGTGGCACCCATTGCTCCACATTTTCACAGACCTACAAACACACACACACACACACACACACACACACACACACACACACACACACACACACACACACACACACACACACACACACACACACACACACACACACACACACACACACACACACACACACACACACACACACACACACACACACACACACCTAATCCAAGCCAGTCCCTGGTGCCCTTTATCAATTCTGTCAGGAGGAAAATGCAATCCACGCCTGGCTGAGCCTTGCCCTGCTCTACAGTGTCTCTTATCCTTCGTCACCTCCCTCCATTCATTTCCTCACTGGAAGCTGCTGGGATTACCAAGAGAAACGTTGCTCCTCAAGACGTGGCACAACCATTCATGTGGGTGCCAAAGATTACCATGAGGACAGGAGAGTGACTGGCCGTGGTCTAAACCTTGCACACACACACACACACACACACACACACACACACTACATAGCTCTACATATAGTAGAAACATACATACAAACATCTGTCATTCTTCAGACAAAGCCTATTGATTCGTTCTCTTCAGCCACTAGCCTCCTCATCACTACAACCAGCATGATAGCTCCAGTGTACTACCCGTTCCCAGCTGTGTGTGTGTGTGCATGTAAATGTGTATGTCTTTCCATCCCAGAAAAGCCATCCATGCAACAGCTCTAACCAATGCGAGTGGTATGTCCAAAAGATTTTCATCTCCTTCAACTGAATATTTATCTCAATCCCCTCCTTCTCGGCACTAATCTACCACTGAGTCGGCCAATAAACACCCCAGCATGCAATGTTTTCCTGAGACCTGCCACCTGATATAGCTTTAACGGCAGTCCATTGGTATGCATGCTATGAGCCCAACAACTGCTGTTCAACTAACCACACAGTCAAATGAAAGTGAAAAACAAATTAACAAAAAGGGAGAAGACTGAAGAGAGAACTAAGAGTGGATTGCATAAGGAAAGCACTAAGGAGTGAGCAAGAAAGAAAGCTGTCATTCCAGGGATGACACCCCCCAAAAAAAGCATAGCCAAAAGGCAAAAGGACCAACTACTTACGTTTGTGTCCACACAGATATACATTTTTTTTTTTTAATTTATTATAGCTGCTGATTTAGCAGTTACAATACAATACATCTTGCTTCCTTACAACACTCAAATTGAAGAAGAAAAAACCTTTAGACATACTATATGATCAATGTTATGTCCCTCTTAATTGATTTGTAAAAATATATATCCAAATATTTTTGGCACTGTGTGATACAGCTGCAATAGTATGAGGTGTGTAAACCAGCTACTTACATCAGGGTACTCTTTGACAGGCACGAACAGTTTTTCCTGCAGGTGGACGATGGGTCCGAGAGGCTCAGGCAGCTCCAGAGGGTGTCTGTCCACAAGGCCATTCACTGTGTCGCTGTACATGTCTTTACGCACTCTGTTGATCTCTGAAACACACAAACATGTACACTGTGGTAAGCAACTGAACAGAAATAGTACAATCAAATATTTTGTATTTGATATACAGTATCACTGTCACATTGATTTTAACCTCTGGGCAAAGGCTTGCATATAAATCTTTGTTGTAAAAACCAAAGGAAAAACAGAAATTTGTGAATTGCCTTGAGTATTGTTTGTCTTTCATAGACAAACAAGTTTGTTTTTGGAGTAAAATAATCATAGCCTGCAAGTGTAAAATAATATATGACAGCTGAGCATGAATGCTTAATACCTGCAGGATATAGCAATTTTTCTGCTCCGACTAAAAACTGTGAATGTGTTTGTGTGCAACTTATTCTATATGCCAGAGACAAAAGTTAAGCGCTGCATTATTTAGGGGTTAAGGCCATCATATTTCCTTTCTGCCTGGTACTCCCCTGTGGCTGTTCTCTAATAGAGCAGCCTGTGCGAGTGACTGGGCAGGTGCGGAGAAGAGAAGCAGAGAATCGTTCAGGTATATGCCTTCAGATCTGATCCCTCGGTCAGATAAAACTAATGGGCCTCTCTCTCACTCACACCGAGTTGTGTTCCAGCTCTCTCACACACATACATGATCACCTCTTATTCACACGCACCCCACTTTGACTGCCTCCGTCGCTCATACAAATTCACACAGCATACAAGTGCTGTGCTATGCAGGTTGAAAAAAGGCATTCATTCATCCTGCCAGTGATGTGTCTGTATGTCACAGTTGGATGAGTATTGGCGCTTGCAGTTGTAACACCCGTTAATAGGGAACACACTGGTCGCGCTTTCTAACTTCCCACGTTTGCTATCTATACAAACACTCCTTTCTTTGCTGAACCAAAAAGTTAATCATCAGTAAAGGGTAGGAGAAATGTGATCCAAAAAGAGGCATCTACAAGTTTATTTTGTTAAACAGCTGAAACAAAAAAACGGTAAGGCTGGTAAGGCCTCGAGGAATGACATTTGTTAAGGTAGAGGTGGAGCAGGGCCAGGCGTTAGGCACTATTTCCATCTCTCATGAGACTTTGAAGCAGTTGGGAGCACTATATTAAACTCTAGCTGGGGAACCTGACACGCAACTATAGATGCCCTCAGTAAAGCTGACCTCTAAGCCTCAACTTTACGCTGAAGCAAAATTGGAAGGTGGGTCAAACTTTAGTGTAGTTCTTGTCTTTGTTTTAAGTTAGAATAATTGTACACTTGCACAAAATAAAAAGAGGGAAAAGTAAGACACGAGAAAATAATGGATTTAGACATGAATCAGTTTGCTGGGATTTCCTGTCGAGCTGCGAAAGTGTTTTCTGTGGATACGGTCGATGACAGACTGACAAATGTGTGATTGATGGGCTCACGGACACTGACAAGCATACACACAAACATCTGGCCTGCAGCTGTGTGGACACCTCATGGACACATCGGAACCGTACAAACAAGCCAGGAGCCTTGGCCCAAAGAGACTCCTTCCCAAATAACATTACAGCACTCTGTGGGCCACACAGATACTCCCAGTAGTACCTAAAGATGAATTCATCCTCATGGTATCTAGCCCAGAAGACAGATGACATCAGTCCTTACCGACACCAGCAGCTTCAGGCTTCAACCGGGCTTTGTGTATGAGCGGAGGGGCTTGGCAGTGACACATCTTTCAGGGAGGAGATCGGGACAGCATAACATAGGGAGTAATGGGAATATAATAACAGGACAGTAAACTACAAACTAGTGTGTCCAAAAGAACCGTTGAGTCCATAAAACATAAATATGATGGCCTGGTGGTTAAAGACAGTATTTTAACCAAGGTCAAAAGTTTCATCTTTGTTAACTCCTTGATGGACATGCAAATCTATCCACAGCCTGATTACTCATGGTTAGTATTTCTAGAAAAGATGGTCACTACTAAAAGGCCTTCTATAAAAATGAAATGTTCATCATTATAATAAATCTTAGTACCTTACTTGCTGTGTCCATCTCTTCAAGCTATTAGTAAACACAGAGGAGCCATTTAACAGACCACTTGTGGGCTAAGCATGTGTGTAGGAGCTATCAATGACGAGTAAAGAGGAGCTAACGTTCAGTAGGTTAGAAAATCAGTTCTCTGCACATAGCTTACAGCAAAAGCAAATATAATGTATGCTATTTGCAAACTCCAATGCACCCAAGAACAGCCATCCCTCAGATAACAAGAGAAAATAAAAGATTGCACTTGTGACAATGCTACCCAACAACCCTCAGCAGCACCCCTCCTCCTCCTTCTAATTCTATTTCCTCTTGCTGAAATGCCACATTAACATAAGGGGACGTGCTGGGCCATCAGTGGAGACGTGCGGCATTTGACAACCTCTAATTTCAATGTGGCAAGTCTTTTCTGAAGCGCTGCGCTCACCTAAACATTACCCCCAGCCTTGCACGACCGACAAAATCATTTGTCTAGCTGTCCATCCAGGCAGAAAAGGCTTTTGTAAGAAAGACAAGTGAGGGAGACTGAGGATCATCATCTTGGAACAGAAAAAAAGAGGAACACAATCAGCAAGAGTAAGAGAAGGGTAGGTTATCAAAAATGAGATTTTTTTCTTGAAATTTGGCATTAGATGACAAAATGTATGCATTTAAAAGCTATCTATGGGACAGTGTGTCATACACAACCTGACTCAGCAAACCACACACAAACAGCACTTTGTCTGACTGTGTACA
This sequence comes from Gymnocephalus cernua, assembly GCA_023631565.1. Classification (NCBI taxonomy): domain Eukaryota; kingdom Metazoa; phylum Chordata; class Actinopteri; order Perciformes; family Percidae; genus Gymnocephalus; species Gymnocephalus cernua. The sequence goes on from CM042444.1 coordinate 13,781,239, forward strand.
CACACACACACCTTGGCAAAGGGGAGAAAGGAGTACCCAAGTAAGAATACGGAAAAGGACAATGACAAGTGGAGAGGTTTGAGAGGCAGTGGACTGAGGAATATGGGAGAGGAAGTGGCTGTCACAGCCAATACTCAACATGTGACCTGGTGGGTGGATGTTAAGTGTGAAACATTTACCTTGACTTTGAAAAACCAAGTATAAAAAAGGGTACCTCAACCACCTGTCCCTCAGCGAATGGTTGTCAGTTTAGTTGTCATCATGTGACCCAACGTGATATACTATAGGCCTACCCCCGTATACAACCAACTGTTACCACATGACAAAAATGTTATACATGACAGCTGAGCTATCTTCATGATAACTGGCCAAACGCCATCTGGCAAGGAAGACTGAGATACTGTTGAAAGCTCTCAAAAAAAGCAGGTAAGTAGACCGTAATTTTTTTTGTCAAACTTAAGAAGATGCCTGAATATTGGTGCAATGATAATGGGTCAATTATGACCAAGTAAATACTTTAAGGCTGAAAAGTAGTCTTAAAACATAAACCCATTATTAATGACTCTAGGTCTCAAGCAATTAATAGCCTGTAGAATAATGTTCTGATTTAATCAAGACGTTGATAGAGTAAACGTAGCTAAATTCTTAGAATAAGAAAAAACTATTTACTGATAAGCAAAAGAAAATGTGTTGACATCATGTAATGAAGTTTAAAAGCTGCATGCCATGCAAACAATCTGCACAATTAGAGCTTTTGTCAAGCTCCCACTACTGTCACGATTAGTTCTTTCACCCACAAGTGAAAACAGCACAAAGTGGCATGAGGTCAGATTTTTACCCACACAGAGACAATTCACCCTTGATTAGGGCAAAGAAGAACTAGGCCTAGGCTAGAGAATCATGTGCACAAGGGAAGAAACGATAGAAGGTACGGAGAAAAACAAATCCATTTAGCATATCCACTCATCTGAATGAGAGATGGTATGAGAGATCAAGCAAACCGATAGACGAGCAAGGGGGCGGGGGGTCGGGGGTACTGTAACCACGTTTACAACCGGTGAAGATCATTCAGCTAGAGCTGCTCCACTAGAGAAAGGGAACAAGTCCATTAAGAGCCCAAAAATAGACCTGCTCCATAACTGCTTTGTCCTCTCCCTGTAGCTTACAGCAAAACATCCTCAGACCATGGAGGGGGGTGGCGAAAGAAAGACAGACAGACAGACAGACAGACAGACAGACAGACAGACAGAGAGAGAGAGAGAGAGAGAGCACAAGCAATGTATTGGCCGAGTGATCACCTTTGCCTGAGAAAAGCAGCTTTTGATGCCTTGTGATGCCTGGTATTAGGCTGATAATATCTCGCACCTGAAACAGATTGTGTCCAACACCAATTGATCTTAAAGCCAAAATGATCAAATGTTCAACTCTGCAGAAATACTGAATGAGTCCTACCTGTTTAAGGGGATTAAAAAAAATCTGTAGTGTAATAATTCCATCTTTTCCTACTTGCACATGCGTACATTCTCAAATCAAGTTTTAAACAGGGGAAGAAGAACAGAAATGGCTACGAAGCTGAGGTAAATATAGACATAAGAACTGAAGTGGGCATGTCAAAAAAAAAAAAAACACACCTAAATACACCTAAATTGCCGATGCTGACACTGAAACAAGACTTAGGCGAGGAACAAGCCTTTTCACTTTAAAGCTGTGCACTTTAGCAATCACAAAGCCTGGGTACCCGTTGCAAACGAAAGGATTTGGGCGTTTAATGCATTCCTGCCCTTTATTCACGGCACAGACGACTTTATCCAAGACGACACTCCACTTCAACAGTTTAGGGGTTTGGCAGGCCAAGCATATGAAAGACGGAGGTTTCTTTTAAAGCAGGGAGCAGAAATATAGTGTGCATTGGTGGGGGTGACTGAGCCATGAAAACGTATGCATTTCTGGGTTTTTGCATTTCTTATCATCTACTCACAGCTGCCTCCTCTCTCCCCCTCCCTTTTATGTGGGGGGAAAAGTTTCCTTATGCTTCTGTCTTATTTTTACTTCCTAATCTTTGATTTAACAGTATGCCTACACTGCAAAATCCTTTGATGTTCATGCACAAACTATTCCTGTGCTGTTAATGAGTATGCAGTACTATCAGCAGTTAAGAACAGCCGTTATTTCAGTTCTTACAAGGAAAATACCAGGTTTTGGTTTAAAATATCCTGTCATAAGAGTTTGCATTAGGTAAACTTTGCGTTAATGAACTTTAATGACAACATCCGGTACCCAGAGGGTTAGTACTTCATTTGCCTTTGTTTACAATTTACCAGATTCAAAATTTAATGTAATGGATAGTAGGATTCTATTGTTGTGTCTATTACTTGCAGTAGTCTAAAACACACCTCATCCACACGGTTCCTGAACCCTGACATGATGTGGATATAAGCGCTGGTCCCCACAGGCTACTCTAGACAGAAATGACGGCGTGGATTGCTGGTAACCAGAGGGAGAGATTTACGTTGTGTCAGGGATTCTCCTACGGCAGGGGTAAAAAGCTCCAGCGTCAGGTCTTCAAGTAGATAGGCCACTAAATAAACAACTGGCGTAATAAGGTTCCTGAATTCTCTCCCGCCACCAGAGCAAGGTAAAAAAATTATTAAATTACAGAAAAAGTCTCCAGTGCACATACGCACACACACACTTACTCATCTAATGGGTAAAAGGCAAGCAAAGACACAGAAACTATGCTTTCATCCAAATGGGAAATGGAAGGTTGATGCATTCTACAACAATAAAATGCTTACGCAGTAACACAATCTCTTATACACTATGGTGCAAAAAGTATATACATGATTATATTATACAAGTTTATATCCCAGTCAACTACCTCCTTGTAAGCAGCACATTCCACTCTCTGATTGCTAGGGCTGGGTACCAAATTAAAAACTTTTTTAGGCATCTACTGAATTGCCTCCTTAGTATAGAGTATCGAAAAATGCCTCGTCATTCAATACCACATTTCAATACGTAAGGAGCAAATCTCAGAGTCAGTGAGCCAATAAGCATGCATCATGCTTCTACCAAGATCTAATAATGCTGGTGATTGGCTGTCAAACGTTACACATTGTAGACGCATGCAGGGAAAACACTATATTACACCATTAGTAGTAGTAAATAAAAAATACAAATGTGTAATTTATTTTTGTTAAAATCTGTTCAGAAACCGGTATCCAAGTCACAGTATTGCTATTGACATTTTTTGAACGATACCCAGCCCTACTGATGACAGATAAGCTGAAGCTACCAATAATGCACAGGAATGTGTGTTTCCTGACACAAACTTAAGTACATATAATACATAGAAAAACAAACCCCCAATGTAACATTAAAACACCCACATTCACATGAGCTAATGAGCTTTTGTGTGTTTGCAGGCAAGGCTCTCCTGAGACAGTGAACCCACAGAAATAACACTCTGAACAGAAGGAGGGAAACGGCCTTAGAGAAAAATCTGCTGAACAAATACAGCAGGAAACGAGCAGGAAATAGTGCTCCATCCCTCCTCTACCTTGCTTTACTATACTTGCAAACATTAATGGGAATATTACCTAACCATTTTCATGATTCTTGAAACCCAATATGATACCATGGTAAAAAAAAACAAAAAAAAAACAATAAACCTCCATTATACCGTGTATTTTAGGATAACAAGGATAAGACTTGGGGGGTGGGACAGTGTCATGTCACTCTTTTTTCAGTGTCAGTTTTTTTCTCTCCTAAACTTTCTGTTACCGTTTTGGTGTGGAGGGGTTTGAGTGGAAGGGGCAAGGAGAGCGTAATTTACATGTAATCTGAAGCAAACGTCAGTCTTCTGGACCCACAGCCCGCTACTTTAAAGCCTGGCATCACCAACAGCCAGTGTACAGTAACACCTTCCACGAATTCACCTGGAACTCCCAGACAGCAAGCATGTGAAGTCGTGAAAGCTGTTGCTGTAGACGTACTTTAAAGCCAGAGGCAGGTTAAGCCGTCAGTGAGCAACGTGTCGTACGCGAAGATGAGCCGCTCTGTTTTTCTGTGCTGGAGGGCGTTCTTCTTCTCAAGCGTTTAGCGGCAAACTAGAACATTTGTAAGCGAATACTGCCCCCGTCAGGTCCGGAAGAATTGCTTCCCTTGGTACCTACGGTAGAAAAACAAGTACGTCACATTTTCAGAATGTTGGACCGACTTGGTACCGAAGTAGCGGTTCTTGTGACATCCCTACTCACAACCGAATTATTATTACTATTATGCAACATATTTATGATGTTTTGATATAACAAAGAAAATATGTAAAAAAAATATATATATATTTTAGAGCTACACCTAAACACACTTGTTTGGTTCAAATTTTGTTTCTCTATCACAAATACTTTAATTTTACTTTTACTCAAAATATTGACAGAAAAACTGAAGTCACTGGTCTATCAAATCCTGTGTTAAACACATTCTTACATTCCTAATTACGTCAGAAACATTGAGAAGTTGGGCACACAGTTTACCTCCTCCTCTATTCTGGCTGAACCACTGAGAATATGTATGCTATAAGCAGAATGTGTAGGTGTGGTGATGGCCAAGAACAGCAATCAGCCAAGCCATTAATCATAACTGGTGACAAATGCAATGTTTTCTGGGGCTGTCATGCAGGAAGGGGAAGAAATGCCAAGTACAATGTGGCTTTCTGTGGCTGCTGGCAGCAACGGTGACTGTGTGCTATAGGAGCGTGTCATAGCACGTTAGTTTGGCGATTAAACAAAGCAAACGGACGGTGCAGACAAGGAGAGAGGGACCAAAGGAAAGGCAGAATTTAGTGTTATTGTATTTTCAATTCCCCCAAAAACCCCACATTAACCTGTGTTGGAAATATATTAGTAATGTCTTACATTTGGCGGAATGTATTTACCTTTGCACAACAGCAAATAGTGCTTGCAAAACAAATACCGTTTGACTGGAGTGACTACTGTCACTTGACTCCAGCACCAGCAGTAATAGATAAACAGATGTAATAATTGTGTTGAAAAATGCAGCTCAAAAGTAGGCCAAGTTAACTGAGGCTTGAAGAGTATTGCCAATTTTTGAGATCACGATCATCAGTGAAGCAAAGTCATTAAACAAAAAGTACAGTGTTACAGAATGTCTTAAAATGGCAAGACCACAAGAAAAAAATCTTGCCATGGTCCCAAAACTGGCAGCTTCTAGGACTGTTAGTATGTGTCTGAAAAATGAAATGACAGAATGAAAATTGAAATTAGAGAATGACGATTACTAAAGCTGTTACCAGGGCTCTTCCCTAACTGTTTTCACCATCCTCCTGGAACCATCCCGAAAAACTATCTAAGCAGTCCCAAAATTAACGTGGACCGTCCCAATTTTAAAAGCTTTGTTTTTCTACATTTTCACAAGTTAAAACCATTCAGAGTGACCTTTAACATAAATAAAACATCATGAAAATTATTAGATTATCAATCATCAACCTTTATTAAAATTAATCTGAAAAGATTTGAGACTTAAGGTCAATCAGTCACACCACAAATAAAGGTCAAGTTGGCAACAACACTGCTGTTCTTGCTATTTACCACCCTGTTAGCCGGTGTGTCTAAAAGTTGGAGGAGCTGCTGGACAAGATGTCACAGAAAGAGGTGCAGCTTGTTGCCACGGACGAAATGTGATGGAGAGATCTCTTTGCAGTCTTATGTCACATAGGGGACAAAGAAGAGTAAATAAGTAAGTAAGTAGGTGGTTAACGGTAGTTTTGACTCTTCGTAGTTAACGTAACGTTATCGTCAGCTCAATCACTGGAAATGCAAATGTCGGCTGCTGACTCGTTAGCTGTTAACTGTAACGTTACTGTTAACATTAAACATAACTGGTTAACAATGACGTTACGTTAACTAGCAAGCTTACCGACTTGGGTTGAATTCCCCGTTACAGCTACAGCAGCTGTGAGGTCAGAGGCTGCCAGTTCAGGGTCTGGCTCTGCTCTGCTCTAAGAAAAGACATTCTTCTAACTTTCTAATACAGTCAAAGTCACAATACAGCTGTTGTCTTGAACGTATGCCTTTGGTGTTTTTATTAGATATAAAATCCTGATTTACGCAGTGCAAAAAAATACTGGGAATCATAACAGGCACAAGCTATAAACGGGCACTGCACTAGAAACATAAATTATCTACTAGTTTACAAAAAAGTATTTTCATAGTCAGTCACATTTGGCTAAACTACTAGTGTAAACAATTTACATGATTCCTAAAAAAGTTGTAGCAAAAAGCCATCTTATCTTTACTCACATCACCATGCTAACCCATCCCAAGCTTAACAGTGAAATGTGTGGTTCAGACAGTATCTGCAGAGCTATTAAAACCTCAGACTAAAATTAGAACAAGGGATCATCACATTTGATGATGTGGAACTGCTTTATGGGGCTGTGTGCTGGTGGGGGGCACACTGGCAGCTCAATGAGCCATAGGAGTGCCAGTTTTGTGCACTTAGTGGGGTCTACCATAGAGTGAGGTGAAACTGGCAGGGAGGGCTGGCTCGATACTGAACCATAATGGCTTACTCTTAATGGTTGCCGCAAGGGGCCAACGTTCATTACTCTCTGCGTGGGGGGACTGTCAACGGGATCCTGGGGTGAGACGTGCGAGTGCATTGCACACTCAGACACTTAAACTTGGGGGAGGCATCCCCAAGGCGAGTGAGCAAGGTAGAAAGCTACAAAAACTGTTTTCTTACCTTCACACACTCACACAGATACAATTCTGTTGCAGGAGGCACCAGGGAGTGTTGGTGTGGTAGCTAACAGAAAGCTAAAAGCTCCATCTTAGGATAGTTTCATGATATTGCTCATTATTCAAACGATTGTGAAAATATTTATATCCAGCACAGCAGAAGCTAGAGTTCTGTGCTAATACTTCTTCTCTCCTCAGTTCACCTTTTAAAGCAGCCCAATACCCTGGCTTAGCTCAAACAGCCGACCTAATGCACACAAATGCCGACTCAGGGCCCCTCTAAAATACTAAGCAAAGAAAGGCCATTTTACTGCTGCTTTTGCCATCTAAATGGGGAGTGATATGTAGCGTTAAATTGGAAGTCACAGCAATAGTCATTTAACAGTCTGGCTTTAAGAGAGAAGCCTCATGACCTGAAAATGGTTTCACAAATTTGAGAAGATATACTTGGTCAAAAAAAGGAAATGGCCTGCCTCGACCAAGCTACAATACACGAGGAATCCCACCTTTTATTTCCATGAGTTAAACCTGCATCTGTGTGGTTCCATGCATATCAAAAGGGATGCTTAGTCATGACAGGATCACAAAACTGGTGGATTAATTATTATGAACACAAACACACTCATGGCATGAAAAAAGGATGCACTCAAACAGCCGAGCAGATTGTTGGTTCTTCTGCATCTCGTAGGAATTCATTTCACAGACTTTACCTGCCAGTAAAATCAGGCAGACAAACAAGGTGAGACCTGAGAAATCTCTCACTCTGCTTTAACCCATTTATCTCTACTTTCAGTGTTTCGTTCTAAGTACACACACTACTAAGGCATTTAGAAACAACAGTTTTATCCACTGAGGCCCCAGGCATACTTTTACAAAGACGCATCCGCACTTGCAGACACACATCCCACAACAATGAAGGGGATGCTATGTAAAATGAAGCACAGGATGCATGCTGTGAGCTCAACAAGATGTGATAATACGAGATAAGGAAAGGGAAGAATAACAGGATGAAGAGTCAGGATGCATGCTGATGGGGTGTATGTCTGTGGATTGGAAGAGCAGTCCTTGGTCCCATTTTGTGTTGACTGTTGCCCAGGAACCCTGTCCTCTGGCCCATGAAAAGGGGATATTTCTGCCCTGACGGGCCGAGAAAATTGTTGTTTCCTGTCAGTAGAAAGACTGGCTCTTGTTAGGATATAAGGAAAGACTATGCCTCAAAGGGTGACTGAAATGTTAAGAAGATTAACTGAGTTTAGACTGTTGACCAACATTCAGATGATATAAAAAGGGCTGAGCACTATTCATCCATTAAACACATCTCAACTGTGTCCACCCGTACACACAGCTGCCCCCATGCAACAATGGCAGGAAAGGTCCAGCTGTCAGAAGAGGAAACAAGACAGGAAGAGGGAGGAAGGAAAGGCTCTGACTGTCAATGTGACTGGAGAAGATAACATGCACTGTGCTTCCTGTACCCACCCATGCACAGTGCTCACAGCCAATGAGGAAGATGGGAGGGAGGATAATTTGTCATACTTCCCACCATCAGCTCAAAAAAAGATTTTGACTTTATGTCTCTTTGATCTAACCTCCATCTTTGTCCAAAGGGATAATTTACCCATGCTTTCAAAAATGCTTTTAAAACAATCTGAATCCACAAGAATGTGCAGTGCTTTCGGTGGGATTATGAAGTCTACTGACAGAACACCAAATGTTGGTGGTGAAGGAACGAAATGGGAGATGGTAACCTTCAGGTGGTCGGTTCAATTAAGCGCTAGGACCGAGGCGCTCTATACCGCCATCATTGAGTCCATCCTCACCTGCTCTATCACCACCTGGTATGCTGCTGCCACTGCCAAGGACAAGGGCAGACTGCAGCGTATCATCCGCTCTGCTGAGAAGGTAATTGGCTGCAATCTGCCGTCTCTCCAGGACCTGTACGCCTCCAGGACACTGAGGCGGGCAGCACAGATTGTAGCCGATCCCTCTCACCTCGGACACAAACAGTTTGAACCTCTCCCCTCTGGCAGGAGGCTGCGGTCCATCAGGACCAAAACCTCACGACACAAAAATAGTTTCTTTCCCTCTGCAGTCATTTATTTTACATTAATGTTTAATATGTAATATGTTAAGGACCAAAATAATTTTTCTTTCGACAGATTTAGCTCCTGTACGTCCGTGAAATTCACATGTAGCAGCTATTTTTGCCATAGCAACGTGCCACCGGCAGGCACAGATGATCCAAACATTTAACTCTAGATCGTTTAACTAGATGAATCACTTTATATAAGTATGTTGGAGAGTTTCTGTGTGCTCCACTGTGGTTCCGGATTCATTTTCATTAAAACAAATGTTTCAAAAAAAAGGTTTGTCAATTCAACTCTGTAATGTTGACATGAAAATGGCAGAGTAATATTTGTAAGTGATGAGCCTGGTTTGCTCAAATGGCTCTGGGTGTTCTAAACATTCAGACCAATCAGACTGCCTGGTTGGATCTACTTGTTGTATAACCCCAGTCAAACACTATCAAATGGCAACACAAAAGAGGATAAGACTGCAGCATTTTAACTGTAAACATTTGGCAAATCCTTACATCAACTGTGACTCGAGTGATTTTGCCGAGGAGCAGATGGGAGCAGCAGGAGCCTGCCAGAAGTTCAGTGTTGAGTATGTCAACAAACAGTTGAACAAACAACAAATCTCTTTATTTAATAAGTTTTGGTAGGTGGGGAGTGACAGAACGAGGAACAACTACATTCATTTCCCGCTCTCATTATCAGGGAATGAGGTCACTTGATTACAACAACAAAACATTGATGCCACAAAACAGAGAATGAAGCAAACCAAGTGCCTTCAAGTACTTTCATAAGTTAATTATTATTCACTCCAGTTTTCTGTGACAGACCCTCAGACATGCACAGTCTCATCATCTGTCCAAAGAGCAACATTTAAACTGAACACTGACCTGTAGCGAGAGGGTTTTACCTGGATCAAAATTAGACAAAGGTGGTGCCTCAAAACACCACATCAACCTACTGAAACTGGCTTTATTCAAAAAGGGACAATAGTCTACATGTTAGACATTAACTTTCCCAAGTAGCAGCAGAGCTATGATTTAATAATCTAAGATACTAAAATAAGGGTGCTCCGATCGATCGGTCACCAATCGGTATCGGCCGATAACGGCTTTAAATAGTTTGATCGGTGGTCTCCATAAATGCCGATCAGATAGGCCGATCAGATGACGCACTACCAT
>CM042444.1:13798752-13906252 GCA_023631565.1 Gymnocephalus cernua
ATATCAGCATACATTCTATCAATAGCAGATAGCACAATCAACAAATTGAGCAATATTTTTCTACTTGCAACCCCTCTCTGATCTGATGACTTAAGCAATGGCATCCAATCGCAAGCCTGTCTGGACTGAAATGGGCGATTGAGGGTAGGCTGGCACAGGTGGTAGAACCACCATCAACTTCAATAAATGCAGGGTGGAATGAGCTCTTTCATAAACATTTAAAATGTGCACACTTACACAGAGCTTACTGTCAACAGAAAGCCTTGCAGCATGATTGCTTTGAGGCTACTTTCCTTCCCCCTACTGCTGTGCTTCTACTCTACACTGATCACCGATTGTTGGAATCGCTTTTATGAACTGAAAATTACGCCATTATGCAACAGCCACACATGTTTAGCTAACTTTGAAAACTCCTCATACTCCTTTCCGTGACTAACCTTCAAATGTCTGATGAGGTTGGTGGTGTTGAAATGTCTTTGGAGCTTTCCGCCTCGTGGCATTTCCTTGGCACACGCGTTGCAAATCGCTAATGTATTGTCTTTTTCCCAGATAGCAATGAGTTGGCGCACCACCGGCGGTGCTCCAGAGGCAGTAGAAGCGCCAGAATGGCGTAATCGCAAACACGTTTGCCGGCGCACCACCGGCGGCAGCTGCTTCTACATCTGATCGGCCTATCTGACGGGCCTTTACGGAGACCACCGATCAAACTAAAGAGAGCAGGAAAGAGCAACAGGAGTACTCTGAATAGTATGACATGGATTCTGACATGCAAGGGCTAAATAATGTGTTGAAGCTGTTGAGAGTCAGAGAAGCAGATGAGACTGGTTAAGACTGGAGTTCCCATTGCTTCATATTTGATGGCATAACTCTACAGAGGAATCTTACTACCTCTTGCCACCTCACTTTCTGTGGCCCTAAGGGAAGGTTATGGCAGCACCGCCTGCTCTTGACAAACCTCACAGAAACAACACGGGCTGCTAGGGGACAGGTAAATTATTCATCTTTGATTTATCGGCCAGCCTGCAACTAGCGAGAAACCAAGGCAAAGGCTGCAAACCACAGGCAGACTGATCCACTGGGGTGTTTTATAGGAGGATGGGGCTAGCAAGCCTCTTGGACTAGAGAGTTTGTATGAGGATGAGGGGGAAATGTTGCAAATATAAACAGGGTCCGAAATTAACACTTGCCAGTCGCCAAATGCGGGTAAATTTTCCGTTTCAGTATATGCTTGGGCGGTGGATTTTCTCATCTGCCCGCCAACTTGGCCGGTGAGTCAAAAAGTTCATTTCGGACACTGAATATAAACAGTGAGATAGTAGTGAGTGTGTCACAAAATTAGACGGTTTAGGAAAACATTACGGGACTTTGATAGTTTCAAACAAGTGAAATGGAGATTGCTTGGTCCAGCCATGAAGCAAAAACTATCAACTTACAGACAAATTATACATTTAACATTTTTAGATATTTAAAGCAAATTAGACATTTCTGTGCCTTACTGTGGATGGTATTCACATTAAGCTAAGCTAAAACATACTATAAGAGAGTGTGCGGGGAAAACAAACACCAGGCTGGAGGTTAAGTGCTCTGACTGTGCTCCCGGTAAAATTCCTGAGCTGGCTGCCAACACTCGCTTGCCATTCCTCCTCTGGAAGGAGAGAGAAAATGAATGCAGAGGGGTGGGCGAGTCAGACGAACAGAGTGAGCATTCAGTTCATTTTTCTATGATAAAAATGGGGAAGGAAACAGGAAACAGTGACAAATGTTGCTGGTATGATTCCTGAAAAACCTAACTGATAGACACTATGTCTATTGTGACAGTTCAGAGGCTTAAAAACGAAGACACAAAGAGAAAGTGCAAGGCAATAAGGGGGAGTACTGTGGGTTAGTGGGTGGGAGAGCTATTTAAAACACTCTAAGAATGTAGCAGGGTGGGGCCCATACTTCTAGTTACTGAGAAATATTGTGTGTGCTGCGTATTCCACACAAATGTGTGGAGGACGGACAGGAGCTATGATTTATGATCTAATCTAAATTAATCAAAGGAAAGCTGAGAGATTGACCCACCTCTGTGGGAGAGGACACAAGAAGAGCAAGCTTCTCTTACCACCAGTCAAAAAACAGCCCCACACCCCTCCTTTTCCATGTCTGTCTGAAGGAAAAACAAACCACTGACTTGCCTTCTCCATAGTCCATTCCTGTCTGAAATGGGCGTTACTTCCCGTAGATGTTTTTGCACGAGAAACAAATGGTAAAAAGCTGACATAACCTGGGTCAAGGGCAATGGGAGGAGCCATGGCTTCAGAAAAAAAAAAGACTAAACCACCCAATGTAATGAAGCGGTCTGTGTTAGGAAGCTGTTGTGACATCATTCTTGCAACATCCCCTAATCTTCCTCTTTAACACTGCTCTACAGCATATTCACACACACACACACACACACACACACACACACACACACACACACACACACACACCTATGACTCTTGCTCTGACAGAAACCACACATTGAAATCTCTTCAGCAAAATTCACTGTGTATCTAGTTACCTTATTTACTATTCATTTTAATGTAATTGCTCCGCTTTAAGGCTTGAGGAATAAAAAGAACAAGATGAACTGCCTCTAGCAATGGGTTGTCTAACAGCCGGCAGTAATAGAAGGGAAGACACTTAGTTTTGGCGACAGCGAGCCAGATAGTCAGCCAGGCAGTCAGGGTAGGGTACGGAGACAGGAGGCCAGGCAGAGGCAGCAGTGATAAGGAGGCCCCAGCACTCACAGGATTGAGGCCTGAGATAAGAGCCCAGAGCTGTCGTTGGATGACTTTATCATACAGCACCCGCTGGGGGGTGGCATTGCTGGGGCTGGAGTGGGGCCAAGGGAGCAAGATAGGTCTGGGGTTACTAGAACACAGGCACTGCGGTGGGGCTTCTGGTTAGGAGGGCTGCTAGGCAGAGGCACGTCAGAAGGAAGAGGCAAGGAAACGCTGGGTCCTGCCACAACCCCTACACCTCACCCTGTCAGACTTACGCCACCACCTAATTTATTACCAGGGAGGAGAGACTGAGAAAGAGGGACCACATTGAGTGCAAGAGAGAAAGACAGCACAAAGCCTCCAATTCTGCTTTCTCACTGGTGGAGACGGCTCAGTAAATCAGCTCACAGAACAGCTCGTGGTTAATTAAATTCCAGCTTATAAGTGGTGCTTTGGGAGAGAATATGGGGAGAAGAAAAGGGGTAGGGGTGGGGTGATATGACAGGTTTCTGCTTGAAACAACATTCCTGGCCTAAGACCCCCATTTCTCTCTTCGTCTGCTCTCTCACGGCTCTAATCTGTATCTTATTTTGCAAGCGGTACCCAGTCTTGTTAGCTGCTAAATTGATTGCATGTCAGGGGTTAGTGGAGGTCTAGCCCTATGCAGTGAAATGCCAAGGGTCAACCTACAGTGCTACAGACAGACACAGACAAAGAAAAAAGGGGGGAGAACAATATAGACAGATTGACATAAATATGGGACATCTGATAGAAAACCCAACGCAGACTCCTAGTATTCTCCCTTTATCAAAATCTGTTCTCTATACAGCTGTTCCCAAAGGACCAATTCCCTACACAGGCACCACAGTGGACAGCAGACGGTTTGTCCTCCAAATGCTGACAGCTCTCCTGGGAAGGTCCTGTTAAATCACGGCACACAGAAACAAACAAACAGACACAAAACTGTATATGCAAAGGGGGGTGCTGTAGCCGTGAACAAATGGTACAATGCACCATGTTTCTCTGCCACACAGCCTGCAATGGAACAACGGACCATTTAATCTATTACACAAACAAACCTCAAAAATGAGCCTGTAAGAAAAGGTAAGAATATATATAAATAAATATAAATATTTTTGATTAATCAACTATTCTGTTCCCCATCGAAACACTCGCAACACTTCATGACAACAAAATAAAATCCCTCCCTTTCTCCTATGGTCTGTTACAACAACGCCTACACTTCACTTTTAGGCTACATCTCTAGATGTTATATGGGCTGTCTCCTCTTGCTAAGAGAAAATATCGCAGTTTGAAGCAGCTTGTTGGTTGACAGATCATAAAAAGAAATAAAAAAAAAAAAAAACTGTAGCAGGTGCCACCTCAGGGGGATGAACAACTGCAACGCAAGGGGATTTCAAAAGGGGCCTGTCAATCGGCCAGAGTGACCTTGAGTGACTACACACACACACATTGGGAACGTAACAGGGGCATCCATGCAGTCACGCCACTAAAGCAGGGTGGGAGCACACACAAGGGTGGTGTCAGCTTTCTTCAGCCATGGAAACAGCTGTGTAGACATTCACAAAACGAAGGGTGGGCGAGGGAGACATAAGCAGCTGTTGGAATATACTCTTGAGAGATGGACAATTTGGGAAAGAGTTTGAAGCGTTCAACTGTAGCTACGGTTTTTTTTTTGCGCTCATCGGGAACACTAAAGTTTGACAATAGGAGTCCATTTAAGATGTTCAATCACATTTGAGCCTATTAAACCTATGAAACAGTACTTACTCAAATGAGAAGTGTGGGCATTTTAACTTTATCGAAACAAAACTTTTCTCCCTCAGGAGACAAGACGGCTGGTGCCTTGTTGACAGATTAGGACACTGACTGGTTAGGTTGCTACCTGTGCTTGAGAATAAATAGCTTTTTCATGTTGCAACCCAGAACTGACTGAGAAGTCTCCTGCAACACACTGATGAGGAAAACTACACACAGACACCAAACAAAATAACTTTTCAAATCAAACGTAATTCACACCACAATACCACAAGTTCAAGATTCCCTTCTGCAGTCTATCCTGTCTGACTTAAAGTTGCACCTAAGTGTGAGGTTTATTTTTACTGTTGGCAAAGACCACGGTCACAAAACATGCTTCTTTTTTCATCATAAAAAATGTTATCACACAAATATCAACCTCAAACTACCATGAAAAAAACAATTAAATGAAAATTGCAGCAATCTGTTAGCATAGGCCACATAGCGCAACACAAGGGGAAGGGACATTAGTTTTCTTCTTTTTAGAAAAATAAAAATTGCACAGGCTGGATTGTGCTTTTGGGTTTACCCTGGGTGTGGTCAGTTTTCACCAGCACGGGACAGGGAGTGGGAGGAGGATGGCCCCAAATATCGCATCAGAGCTTCAGCCCCGTTCAAAGGGGAAAGCAAACCAAACCGCCCCTAACAGGAACCAGACAGTCCTCCTCTGCATTGAGGTGGCTAACACACACACACACAATTTATTGGTAGCAGAGTAAAGTTTGGGCTGGTGCTGTGGAAATGCGTGGAAACCGCAGACTTGTGGGGTTTTACAGGAGTGAGACTGAAGCTGGAGAGTCGCAAGATTCCCAGCCATGATTTCTAAAAAACACCAGTGAATGGAAAAGTTATCCGCCGAACGCTGCACAGATGCGTCTAATCCAGCATTACAGGATTGAATTCTAAACCCCTCACAAACCACTTCCTCTAAAGCATTGAAATCACACGGCCCAAGACATCCAACTACATGTTGAATGACAAGTGAATCAGTTCCACCATTTTATTTTCAACAGCAGCTCAATGACTTTTACTTGATTTTTGAAAGCAAAACATAAATCTGAGATCCCCACTGGTCAAAAATTAGTACAGCAGTATTTACAGCATGCCTATACATGTTAAATGTCTTACAAGCACTTACTGCTTATGCTACATTAAGCACAAATCATTCCTACTCTGCTCTTTACGCACAGCTTTGGTGGTTTATATTAGCAGGTGACACAGAAAAAAGGCAAAGAAAGGTGATCATATGCCTGGTACAAAATACCTCAACTGTGTTAGAAATGTTATGTTCCTTCTGAACACCAGAGGATTTAGAAAGTCACAGAGAGAAAAAAACGTTTCACATTTGCAATGTGAAAGAACTAAATGTGGTGCTTTTCCTGAGTTTAAAAAAACACAAACCCCTATCATTGCACTTTTGGTCATTCGGCTTTGGAAACAGATTTTTTTTGTTTGTTAGCTAAACAAAAAGTAAAAAGTTCAGTAAGAAAGAAAAATATATACAAAAATAAATCTAAAACACTGTTTCTTGCTTTCAGTGGGTACGCTCACACAGCATGCCAACAGCACAGCACTACGGCTTAGTTAAAAGTAAATGAGGGGTACAGACTGTGTGCATGATCCCCTTTCTTTACTGTTCAGACAATTGTTAGGGGTTTTTACTATGGGGGCTGGGACATGGCAAAGGGGAGCAGGGATTAAAAAGAAAACAAGTCTGCTTCCTGACTCTCCCCTCAATGAAAACATTAACACAAAAAGAAGAGTGGCTCTGTCAGAATTTAGAAACTCTCCATAATGCTCTTTTGTAGGGCATTTATTGGGTGTGGAGAGTAATCAAACGTTGCACTCTCAATGATAAAATATGGTTGCAAAAATGTGGGGGAAATTATAGCATCACATCCCAGGAAATATGTCTCTCTTGTTTTTTCCTGCAGGCTTGAAACTCAACCTGAAGTGCCATTTTTTTTTTCAGATTAAAAGCACTATAATATTTCTAGAAACACTCATGCGTGTCTGTGGCATTCAATTAGAGGGACCTTTTTCTATATTTTGCATTAAGATCTGACCTTAACTTGAGTAGGGGTATTTTATTTAGTGATATAATGTATTTTTGCATTGTTCTAGTAGTGAGATAGGGAGGAAACAGTCCACTCTAGCCTTTAAGTGTTTTGTTTATCACGGAAGCAAAGAAATCTTTGCAGACCGGTTTAGCAACTACATACTAGAGCCTACTCATCCAGACATGCAACCGAAACTATGAGGTATGCATTGCTGCTCTATCATATCTTGTCTATGAAGAAATCACTCGTTCATCTCGTAAAGTAGTCTGAATTCCTATTTCATTTATCTAAGTGTCATGTTGTCCAGTCCGACAATACACACAGCACGGGGACAGTCTGCTAGGGGGCTGTGGCGCTCTCTAGTGTCCCCAGCTCAGTTACATAAAGCATAGGTCCAACCTTCCGCTTAGACCAGCTTATGGTATTGATACTACAAACACCAAACGACGAATAAGCCTTGTATATCGGCGCCGCTGCATGTGACAAAGCGTAGAAAATGCACGTAGACAGATGAATCCCGTATGGACGGCGGCGCCGACAAAAGGCGACGCAATTTTGGTAAGACACGCTTGACTGGCAAAAAAAAAAAAAAAACACGACGACTGCTGCAGCAAGGGAAGGAAATATAATCGAGGGCGCATACCCTCGCTTTAAGACAAATGTTGTAGTGGCTAAGTGAATTTAGCTAAACAAAACTGTGCCCCTTCATAATGAAAAAGTTAGACGGTTGAAATAATCTTCGTGCACTCCCCCTCCCAGAAACAACTCAATGGCCATTGTTTGGGCAACAAGCAGACACATTCCTCCGTGCTTTTAAACTCGGCCGCTGGGCAACAACTAACAGACCCCTCTAAGCAAAAAAAACAAAGAAAGCGAAAGACAACTTGTGTAACGCTTCTTGAAATGTGTCT
This sequence comes from Gymnocephalus cernua, assembly GCA_023631565.1. NCBI lineage: Eukaryota > Metazoa > Chordata > Actinopteri > Perciformes > Percidae > Gymnocephalus > Gymnocephalus cernua. The sequence continues at coordinate 13,806,292 of CM042444.1, forward strand.
GAATCGCTGTAATGATAGGTTAAGTCTTTATTTAAAGACGTACTAACGTTAGCTAAGTTATCGCTACCGTCATGGTTTCTGAAGAGTTCAATGGAATGCAGACGCCCAGGCTCGCTAGCTTACAATGTGGCTAACCCAAGCTAAATTGCTGTGGAACATGTGGAATCAGGCCCCGTCTTAATTATTAATTGGGGTAACGTTAACGTCGCACACTTGATAAACATAGAGAAAGGTTCAAAATCTCTATGTGGTCAGTTTTTGTTGTTGACAGTGATAAGTAACGTTAGTTCTGAAGTGCTTGGGAGAAAGTTTTCGTCTTGTCGCCACAAAGTCAAGAGTGCAGAAACAAACTCCGTGGAAGGCTACGGTTGCAACACAACTCTCAAATCCACATCTGACTGTGGTCTATGGTAAAACTGTCACACTGGATACTAAGGTTACTGGATTCCCTGTTTAGGATGTGAGGTATTACTCGGGGGAAGTTGTACCCAAGTGTTATTGTGCCTGCCACGGTCAACAATATCGGTGTACCCCGTTGCCAGTGTGTGTACGGGTCTCGCTAACGTTATGCAGCAGGGACGCCCAGCGAAGCCGTGCCGACACCGGACTGCGCCTTGGTCACGCTTCCCCTCCTCTCTTGCGTCTGTAACATCGCTCCAGACGGGCACTTACCTTCATCAAGAAGCCTCTCCAGGTGTGTGAAGATACCGCAGAGATTTGGCAAACTGGTCATGAGCTTCTTCTCGTTTAATAATTGCATCAAATAGTCGGGACTCGGCCTCGGTCGCTCCTTCACTTCGACCTCTCCGACCATCATCTTTGCGGCGAGAGCGAAGAGCAAACCACCGTGAAACACAGAATCCTCTTTTAGGAAAAGGGAAAAAAAAACGAAAAAGAAAAAAAAACTTGCGACTCCAATCCTTCCCTCCTCCTTGTGATGAGAAGACTCTCTAACCCCCCCTAAAAAACAGGTTTGTTTTGTTCTTGTTGTCTGAATGGAGCGGGGGCAAAAAAAGAAACCGTTATCTTCCTTCCAGAGACTCGTGCGCTGTACTCTCCTCTCTACGCCGTGTGCGCTCGGGGACGTTCGATTCCACCACTGTAGGCGCGAGAGCTGCTCCACCGGAAAGGCTCTGTCCTCCTCAACGACTATTGGCCAGCGGGGTTTTCAGGGGACTAATGGGAGAACCAATGAGCGCTCAGATCCGTGCCAGGAGGGCGGGGCAGGGTGGTTGGTGGAAAGAGCAGTGCGCAGGAATGCACAAAATGCCCCTGAAGTGTTGTCTACATAGAATATCACCCATTTATTTATTTCTCATTTCCTCACAAATTGGCATTTTATCAGTTAAAAAATGTCAGACTCAATCATCTTTCTATGCCTTGATAGTATGGCACTGTCATCAGTGTTCTCATAACTTTAACACCAAAAGCAGTGCCTGTGAACCAGCTGAGGTTTTATTTTCTATTTTTCTTTGTTTTAGATAGCAAAGTCAATATTTTATAAATTAGGAGACTTCTTTCTCTTATATGTATTTATTTGGAATTCTCAACACATACAGGCCACTTTCTCTTTGTAGCTTAGCTCTTTTGTTTATTTCTTTTTCAAAAATAAAAAATAATCAGCTCCTCCAACATATAACTTTTTTTGCCAGTTCCAACTGGTTTTATGTTGCTTCCCTTTTTCCCTCCTCTATGTTACACAAGATCATCAGCACGTTCTTTCATGCCAATCCAGTGTGAAAACAACATTCCAGTAACCATTTAAAAGCACTGCAGCCCGATTTGTCAAATTTTACAAGGTCTAGTTTAATTACATGCTTTAGCAACGACGACGTTTATGGGTCTAAATCTGTTATGGACTAGTGATCTGGTTTGAATGGCCATACGTGTGTGTGTGTGTGTGTGTGTGTGTGTGTGTGTGTGTGTGTGTGTGTGTGTGTGTGTGTGTGTGTGTGTGTGTGTGTGTGTGTGTGTGTGTGTGTGTGTGTGTGTGTGTGTGTGTGTGTGTGTGTGTGTGACATAGGTAGTATACTTGCCAAGACCAACCTATGAATCAGGCCGATTGTGGATTTCATGTGTAGGCTTCACTTTAGGTTGCCAGAATATGAAAAAAATCATCAACCTGTGCAATCCATTTTCTAAAAGATACCTTTGGTCACTCAAGACTTTTACATCTTGTTATCTGTCTTGGGACCGATTGATCAACAGTCCAGTAATCAATAGGGCCTTTTCATTGTCCTGTCCTTGGGAGGACCTTTCTCCATGTCCTCCGAAGATTAACATCCCTGATCAATGGAACACACACAAACCAGCTACCTCCGGTTTCTCACATCCTGCTTAGTGGGAAAATAAACCGCAACTGGTCCGTTTTGATTTTAACAGCTGTTAGCGGAGAGGGGCCCGGCTAAATCTGATCCCTGATCTTGGCCATCATTCAATTTGTCCGCTTACTGCTCACCCACTCATGTCTTTGTAAAAGTAGTCCCTATGCTGCCGGGTGAATGAATGCTCAAACAGCTGCACTATGACCTTCTGGCTGCAGTTTGTTTGCCACTGTGTTGGTATAGAGAATAGTAAATTAAGTCTAAGCTCCTAGTATTAGTGCAGCCTGTCCAATAAACTGATCAAAGAAATATATGATCAAAGAAAACTAGATCTGGTGATGTCTTGGGACAAGTTTAATTAGACTGAATTTGTGTCTCTGTATCATTAACCTAAGAGACATATGCCTTACACTTACAACATATACACAAATTGTAAACTTGCTTACGCACACAAAAACACACATGTATCCCCACAAAAATATTTGCCATCAGTCCTCTGGGCCCAGATAACAGCATTTGGCAGTGCAGCAGACAACATGTGCCTCCACATCAAAGCAGGAAGAGAGATACAGTTGCCTTACCAACCTGGATCCTGCTCCTTTGCTGCAGTATTGCTATGATTATTGTTGAACTTCAGTTGAGTCTCAGAGAAACACATCGTTCACAGAAATGATCATTTCTTAAACTTCTATTTCAAGTTTCAAGTTGGCATCAAAATAAAAATGATGTTCATCGGCTGGATTGTACAGCTTAATCTTCTTTAACACCTGAAGCGCCCTACTACCATATTGTCTTTTGGGGCATCTGGTATTTACCATTTTATTGTCACAATTTCAACAAAGTGACCACATTCAAACATAGTTAGCAAGGTTTTTGCATAATGGCTTGTCATTTGCACCTCCACCAATTACACAGGACATGTAATATTAGTCCTGTCATCCAAATGGTCTGCATCATCAATGTGCCATCTTAAAGCTAGAATGATAAAAACATCCCTTGAAATCAAACACTGATAAGTGATTAGGGTGGATAAGAGTGTGTAGATAGGCAGAGGGAATGAGTAACTCCATTTTTTTATGTGACTTGGAGATAGCTAAATTGTTCATGGTGTTGACTTTATGTTTCTTTTTTTTCCCTCCCTTATTCTTTGAATATAAGTCACAGACTTCTTGCATCAAAAAGAATCTGGCATTTATTCTGAGCTTTGAAAATGGGTATAGTTCTTATCTCAACGGTGTGCATGGTAATTTGCATCTTGCCTAGTGCTCATTCTTTAGAGTTGAGTCACATATGGCTTCTGCGTGTGCGTTGATGTGTGTGTGTGAAATAGAAACGCAGTTAGAGATAGAGAGAGGCACGGCGTTAGACAGGCAGAGCATACTTATATTTTGTGCGTTTGTGTGTGTGTGAGCCCGTGCATGCTTGTGTCTTCTGACAACCCGAGAGTAACAGCAACGATATTAATCCCCCCCTTTTGCTCCCCATGCCCTTGTGTTTTCGTCATTTTTAATAACACGGTTTCTATTCAACAATTAATCCAATTAACAAGGATCCAGATAATTAATGAACATGCGTTTAGCCCCTTTTGAAGAGCGGCTGTTAGCTCACTCACAATGAGCTTGGAGAGCGCCCTGGGTTTTCAACTGAAAGTAAGCTGATGGAGACAATAGGGGCCTCGGTAGGGGCCCTGTAGCCGGTTGCAGCCTGCCTCAGGGGCCACAGCCGCAGGAAAGTGAGTGGGAGCTGGTGACTGTCGAGGTAGGGCTGTCTGCGATAACGTCTGTAGCTCTGGAGGAGGCAAACAGAGGCCCAAAGGCTCTGATAACACGCATACATACAAACAAGAACAACATTTTCCCCCTTTTTCCTTTTGGCGTACTAGTTCGGGGACTTTGGGGGAAAGAGTGCTGGCAGAATCTGGGTCATTTACATTTTTAGGAAGGTGTGAGCAAAGCGCAACAGAAATAAATGTCCTTCTAGCAACCACAGCATACACAGAGCATATACAGAGAAATACATAATGTAGCTTTAATTCATTTGAACTTGTATCATAAGCATGGCATGACAAATGCCCTATTCATGCTCGCATTCATGCACTGTTGCAGTCATACTTTGTTTGTGTGTACATTTGTTATTGTCAGTGACTGAACATTATTTATTTGTCTTGAAATCGCCCGAAGTAAGAATTGTAGACAGTGAGGATGAAGAGGAAGGATATGTTAGTGAAAGCTATGGTGGGACATGCTGGGATGATGTGAAATCAACCACTTTCCCTCTTTGTGAGCGCTCATTTTATTTCATTATAATGACCACACATTAAAGTTGTTGCCATTTAACTGTATTTATTCTGACGACTTTGCAATCATAAAATTCAACGATCAATCAAAGTCCCAGTGCACCAGCGCAGGAATTACGGTTTACGGTGGCTAACACGTAGCATTTATGAGATCAAATCACTTTTTCATGCGCGTTCAGACAACACTGAACTAACTAAATTGTGACTTTGGTTGTAGTAAAACACATCATAGGTGGTTATGGAGAGCAGGAAGTTATCGAAGTGAGGCTGTGTCTGCCCCATCTCTTACCAAATGGAGACACCTCTATCCATCATGCTTCATTCAACACCTACCTGCTGACTGCATTACAGAGTCAAGGTGTGCCAAAATAGATACAAAATGATGCATTTTCAAATTAAGCTAGCATAGTTTGGACCTACCTTGAGCTATGTCAGTGTTTTCCCACTGATTTCTGTTTTTGGTTTGTTATTTGTGATTGTAGAATTATTTGGAGATGGGAAAGGGATACTAAGTGGATCAGAAAAGATGTGTGCACATCATACAGGCAGTAAGTTCAGCAAAAGCTTGTTTTCTTCTTTTTATCCCTCACAAATTAGACCACGCATGAGAAAGAGTGTATATACTATTCATACACTACAGGAAGAAGTGTCACCTAGAGGAGTGCTATAATGTGGAGCGGCATGAGGAAAAATCTATCACAATTCAATCTGAAGCTGCAAAATCCCTGCGTTTCGAATAACCCATTCTACTCTTGCCGCCACAGCTATTCACCATTCTCTATTTTATTAAAGGTCACCTTGGGTGTTGTAGTCTAGATGCTCTATTGGTTTGGCAATCTGGTGATGGAAATGCCTGTTGGCCTGCCTGTTGGTGCCCAGACAGGGGGGAGAGGGATAGGAGGAGGGGGTGACAGCTGAAGCCACTTGTGGTAGAAGGCTGTGATGGGAAAACATCACCTCGAACCTGCTAATCATCAATCAACAGGAGGAAATGGGACACAAAAATCACACTTCACCATTTTACAGTAAGGGTACTTAAACAGGCGGAGGGTAAAACATTTTCACCCACTCCTCCTTTCTCATCCTATCAATGTGGAGAACACACGGGTGTCAATACGGCTTAAAGAAGTCCAGCCGATGCTACATCTGTCCTTGCCAATTGTTAACAGTGTGGATCCATTCCTGCTCCGACTGAAGATGCCTGTATTTGTTTACTTGCTCGTTCGCTTGTTTGTGCATGCCTGCCAGCCCGTAGTAGGGAAAGAAATGAGTGTTTGTGAGCGATAAGACCTGTAGGAGAGAAGGAAGAGGAAGAAGAACAAAGGAAATGGGTGAAGGAGAGTGACGGAGAGAGGGGGGCAATCCTCATTGATCATATCTGTTCAGAGAAGGATTGATCCTGTGGTGTGGTCTACTCTGGGGTCTAAACACACACATAAGCACAGATAAGAAAATCACTCACGACTCTAAACAGTAAACCAGGATGTGAGATTTTAGCAGACTTTGTTAATATTCAAGGGGAGCTTTACAGAGGACTTCCCAAGGAAAACAGAATATATGAGATCCTCTTTCAAAGTGTTTACATTATTCCTCCACTCTTGAATAAAGCCTGTGAATCACACACCTGGCATATGGAGAGGCAAATAGATAAATCTCCATTGTGCTGCCCTGTCCCCGCACATGCTCAGTAGCTGCCGGGATGAGCGTGGACTCCGCCGGGCAGACGTGAACAAGACAAATCATTCCCAGGGGGGCTTTTATTTCTGTTGCATGGCACAATCCCTCTCATTGCTGGTCCTAACAATCTGCCTTTGGAGACTGAAACACTGGAATAAGAGACAGCTCGGCAGAAGAAGGGACAAGAGGAAAAGAGGGAAGGAAGTGATAAAGGGGAAGAAAGATGAATCCTTCCTGAATCCTGAATGCTTATTAAATCCTCCACTGTACGAGGGGTTACGTTACAACATGCGGCACACAACCCAACTCTGATCATATTAAGTGTGACCACATGGATGAATTATTTGATTTTCAACACGGGGACACGTTGTACATTCAGCTTGTTTGTTCAGATAAGGGAGCGTGATGATATCGTTAAGTGCCAGTTGTCGCCTCAATTCTCTTCTGTTTTTCACTTGTGAGGGAAAAACAGATAACCAAGTGGTGGAGTCTGCAGCCCCCCCCCCCACACACACACACACACACACTCACCTCCTCCTCTTCTTTGGTCTCTTATTCCTCTCGCTGCAGCTGACTGCTCCTAAATCTCAGGTCTGGCCAGAGCTAGACAGCTCTCTCTACCAGGTGACACAACATCCCACTTCCCTCCATCCATCCATCTCGACGCGGCCCACACATTCTCTCCTTCCCTTCGTTTCTCTCTGTGCTGGATTCATCATGGACTCCCGGTCTGTCTTGGGTGCAATGTATCTCCCTGGCTTCCTCTTTATTCAACATGTTTACTCTCTCAAACACACACACACACACACACACACATCACAAACATTTTCACGCTGCCTTTCCTCTTCTGTAATTGTCTTTTTCTTCCTTCCTCAGTCTTAGCCTTTTCTGTACTTTTGCCAAACTCCTTTTTCCCCTCCGTCAACAGAACGCTATCGGTGTGTACGTGTAGCTTTTGTTGCGTAGCTCACTGCAGTACAAAAGCCTTTGTTGGCCTGCCACCACTGTGATGTGGTGAGACAGAGATGCACAAGGACAAACTTGAGCTCCGTGGTGCCAGCTTTCAGAAAGTCAATGTTCATTCTGAGATAACAGCTCAACCTGAAGGCTGGAGTAGCTGGTGTGGTGCGAGCCAGACACACATGTAAACACTTGTCTGCGTAGTCGACTGTGTTGATCTGCGAGGCTGCATGAATTGTGTGTAAATCGTCCCGTGTCAGTGCAATGCTTAGTGTTTCCATCAGTGAAATGGCTTGCATGTGTTCCTCAGTGGGAGTTATTGCTGGTTGCAGGGCAGTGGCAGCTGCTCTGAGGGGCTGAGCTAGCTCGGCTAATAATAACTCTGGAGATGAGTGAGTGCCCACGGGCCCCACATTGTCGAGGGTTGACCCCCGGAGTCCAGTTGCAGTGGAGAGTGAGGATTATGCCAGGTCCTGGCTCAGAGAACGCTCTTTCACCCTTTTAAGGACGAAGGCAGGTGTGCAGGAACGCTACACACTCCGTGGTTAATGTTGGGGTCGTAACACCCTGAAACTCCACTTTGGAAGCACATGCACAATCCAGTTAGCAGTATGGGTTATACTACAAACAATTTGGAATACACTCACATAGGAAACATGATCAGCAAGTTCTTTACCTTAAATTCTGAGCTGAGGCATGTTTAGCAAAGCCAGAATTGATTTACTGTAATCTCTTCAGCACCTATCTGGGCTGAGGAGAAATTAACAAAAGGCAAAGTTACAAAGATGTTGCCAAAGGGCTGAATAACATGTTAGATCAATACCATCACCCACTCTTGCCATCAGACAGATCTTTTACAATAGACAAGGAATAAATAAAACTTCAGAAATTCTCTCAACTGAAAATAATGTGGCTTTATCTGTGACAGATACTATCTACCATTTGGATGTAGAGCGTGATAACCTGTGCACTATGACTGGAGGAAATAGGAAGCAATTTATTTCCTTGTGTATGCTGGGGCACCCACAGATTCAAAATGATCAATTGCTCATTATGACTAAGGAGAAAGGGCTAGAATATGATGATCAGGAAAATGTCTGCTCTATGCTACGTTTGTTTTTGAGGCCTTTATTCATGTCCAAAAACAGAGTGAAATAAGGGAGAAATTCAAGCAATGTCATACTTGCTCTTTCAGGCCTGTATGTCTGGACCAGTCATGCGTTGATGCCTTTGATTGGCCAAATAACCTCATTGGCTGCCTCCATTCCTGTTCATTTCACAGTTCACTCTATTACTTGCATGAGCAATTACAGCTTGGTGTTGTTTTGTATTTTTTGCCATTAGAGAGAGAGAGAGTGTGTGTGTGTGTGTGTGTGTGTGTGTGTGTGTGTGTGTGTGTGTGTGTGTGTGTGTGTGTGTGTGTGTGTGTGTGTGTGCACTTAGGCCATGTGCAAGTCTTGATTGGAGACCATATTCGCCAATGTTCCTTTTCAGACTGTCACCTTTCTTAATGAGCTTCGGTGGGTTCCTGAGGAGGTCGAAACAGACACCATTTAGCAATTAATGCCCATTAGCGCCCGTGATGTGACCTAATTGAGCCAAAGCAATCAGACTGCCTGGCCCTTTAAGTGTGAAGAAGTGAAGCGAACTCCGGGCAATTTCTGTATATTATGGCTTGTATGACATTGTACGATAGCTAGAAGCAAAATACTATGATGAACAGATGGAGAGCTGCAAATGCAATTTCTGACGAGTTCTAAAAAACAGTATCTAAAGCACTCAATGAAAAAAAGCTTAACAAAAATGTTCACCATGTTTCACCTTGTCCTTTTTTTCTAGTCGTCTTCTCCATCTTTGAGCTCTTCATCCTTTGCTGGTCAGCTGCTAGCCTGTGGCTCAGTAAAATTGGACAGGTGAAGCAGGACAGTGGGGCGTCACTGATACAGTTCGACAGAACCGTAGGCTGTTCAGAGTTCGATCAGCTCATCAAGCGAGACCAGAGGTGAAATTGTACCCCTCTTTAAAAGTACTGTAGTTCATGTGCCTGCACCGTTGCTATATTTGTTTTATTATGCAGATGCACATGTTTTGTGTTGAAAGGGGACCGCGCTGCACTCCTTTCCTTTTAAAAGCACAGATCAGGCAGCAGGCAGTGAGCAGCACAGCTGAGTTCAGCAGCGTGGAACAGCTATTCAGTAGCATTCTTTTCAAGATGTGCTGAGGTTGAAATATGAGCATTATGAACCTGTCTTCTGGTTGAGAATACATTCCTTTGCAGGCCTGTAAAGTTGCTTTTGCTGGAGACATGACTTACAATAAGAGACGGTGCAAGTGTCCTTCTGAGTGTCAGAAATCAATTACCCTATGTTTCCCCTGTGAGTCACAGGGTTGTATATGTATATGTGCAAGTGTGTGTTTGTGTGTTGGAAACATGGTTGCTTAAGCTTCCATTGCGGCTTGGAAGAAGTTTTCACTGTGACTTTAATGCACTAGAGAGGATAGTGGGAGAGGGAGTGGTAAATCTGCACAGTGAGGGAACACAAAGTTGGTGAAAGATGCCTACTGAATTACAGGCTGGTCTGGATAAACATACAAAACATGTATGCTGTCATGCAGAAACAGTCATAAATGAACCCACATGCAAACCAAGTGTTCACTAGGATCACTGGGGGGTATTTGAGTTCAAAGGATGGTAACCAAACGTGTTTGTGTATGAGTGTGTTTTATCTGGAGGAATGCTGTCGGTTGTCATTTCTACGCGTCTTCCCCCTGCATGTTTAGACAGGCTCTGTCTCCAGCTGAGTTTGTGACAGAATGGGTACAGTGGTACAGCACAATAGAAGCAGTTGTAGAACAGGACAAAAAAACAGTGCAGATGTAAAACATGACTTCATGGACTGAGACAGGAAAGACAGGCCTGCATCACTGGAATCTCACCAAACTCCTTTTCTGTACCTCTCAAGCTGCATTAGCACCTTTTCAATTAAAAGCTTTGCAGTGTAGATAATGGCTTTCAGACGTTTACCGTTTCAGCACAGGAAAAGTAACTACTTAATATTTATATCATAACATATGTAGTATTTAAATGACAACGATGTGTCTTTTGAGTGGCGTTCACACCCTGCAGGCTCGAAAGGTGGCTGTAAAAAGCAAAAACATTTAGCTGACATACATGTAAGCTGGCAACAGCTGCTGTTCTCTGTTAAAGCAGCAAAGAACCCACTTTTTACAATCAACAGTCAAGCATCAAGCAGGGGTGAGCGTTTGATAGTCAAAAAAGAAAAGTTTCCCTTTTAAATCAATGGAATTTTCTATTCTATGTTTTCATACATTTTTCATCTGATGCATATCACTGTTTGAAATGAAAGTCACTGTGCATCAAGGATTCCTCATCAGATAGCTAAATAAATCACTAAAGCAATGAACAAATGAACAATACATGGATAAAATATTAAGCATATTGGTGTATTTCAATGGGGCACATTTGTACTGTCAAGGTTGTATTGATATTAACAACTGATAGTGTTAAATACACAGATACAGAAAGTATGACTAGTAATACATTTAATAGGACAATAAAAGGATATGGTACTGTTCTGACACAAAAAGAGAATGATTGGAGTGAAGAAGAAAGGGATAAAATAAGAGTTATATTTAGAGTTGGGGGGCAGATAAAGAAGGACTGACAAACAGATAAAGTCAATAGTCTGTGCAATGTCAGGGGGACAACACCCCCCCCCCCCCCCTCAGTTGACCAAGCAGGACTCGTAGGTGGGCACCATATATTTGATGTTTATGAAGGCATCCTCTCCTCCGTAGCGCTCAAAGACCTCCAGAGTCTCCTGGATCAGGTCCCCGATGTTTTCTCTCTTCTGCTGGCTGTAGTCGATGCCATCACCAGAGTTGACTAAGGACAAGGAAACAGAGTCAGACAGACAGACTGAATTTAATTTACTCCTCTTACGCCATGGCCAGTTGGGACTGAGCAGTTGGGACAGCAGAGTTTTTAAATGTTCAGCTGAAAGTTTAATGAGGCATGCCTGCAGAAAGGACAGGAGTGTAAAGGACGTATTAGTTAGAGACGGCTCTGTTGTTGCACAAAGCTGCGTTGATGCGCACAAGGCATGAGCAGTGACCAGGAGTCACGCTCCACAGGTAGGAATGTGTGTGTGTGTGTGTGTGTGTGTGTGGGGGGGGGGGGGGGGGGGGGGGGGTGGTGTGTCTGATCAAAATCAGATGTTCATTTAGAATACACTCAGATAGCATAATACACTTGTGACCAATCACAATACAGCAAGAAAGCTGCAGACCCTGCCCTCCCCCAGACACACACACACACACACACACACACACACACACACACACACACACACACACACACACACACACACACACACACACACACACACACACACACACACACACACGTAAACAGTGCAGCAAGACACAACATTGTACAACAGAGCTCTACAGCGCTAGGGGAACTTGTTATCAAAAGAACATTCCTGAGGTGTCCAGCCTTCCTTCTTCCTCCCTTTCATCAGCAGGCACACTTAAACACACACACACATACACACTCACGGATTGTGACTTTATCAGCACACAGCAAACTGCCAATCTCATGGCACTGCACTGGGGGCTCAAAACACTTCAGAGAGAGGTAAATATAGAGAGGAATGAAGCGCAGGCGCGCGCGCACACAGACACACACATTCAAGTTTGTTTGCAAAAAAATGCCCTGTTCAACTAAAATAACCTGGAGAGAAACAGGGGATTTATTTCTTGGGGCTATAAAATGAAACAAAGAGAAGCGGCGGTCATCTGACTCAAAGGATTTGTTGTATGAGTAAGAAGAGAGGAGAAGAGAAGAGTAGCTGTGATGTGAAGAATGAACAGCAGTACTTTAAGGAGGTCCCCTCTGCCCCTTCTTTCACTCCTAATTAGACGTGAGGAGAGAAGGCGACATTAAACCTCTCTCCGACTTCTTCCTCTCCATCCTTTATTCTTTCTCAATCTTCTCTAATCTGTCATCTTCCCTGACAGACTCAACTACCCCCCCCCCCCCCCCCCTCCATCTCTTCGCCTTTCCACCCATCCATGGCCTCCTCATTAAAACACAAAGAGAGCCGATCCCATAAAGTGGGCTGTTAAGCAGTAACACGCCTATGATCTCAGTCTGCTGCACTTGCTTTCTGCTCAGGATTCGCTCTCCTGTTTTACATGAAAACGGTGGGAGGGGGGGGGGGGGGGGGGGATTCTCCAGTTGCGTTTTGACCGTTGGTTAGCCGTGCAACTTTAACAGCTTCAGCTTTATTTAGCTTTATTTATTTACTGTTTTCCAAGAACAATAACAGCATATGCTCAGGAATGCAGCCCTCGGAAAAGCTCTTTTTGTATCTAAACTCAGGCTGTGTTTTATTCTTGAGCTACCCACAACACAGGCATCTGCACCCTACTAGTTAGCAAAATCTAAATAGCATCTAAAATGCAGCCATCTGAGGAATAAAAGAAAAAAGGCAAAGCAATAAGGAAGGAATGACTATGCGGTGATGTGTATAGAATAGACCACAGATTTTTTTTCTTCCGTTTTTCAGTGTAGTCAGGGCAGGAGAGTGGTGAAAAGTCAAGAATAAAGTGAAAGAAGTCAGCTGGGTCACTGTTACAGTCTGTTTCAGCTGCATGATGTGTGTTTGTATGTGTGTGTGCATGCATGTTGGTGTAGGTTAAAAAGCCAGGCCTGTGGAGAGCCACCCTCTGCTAGAGTGAGAATGAGCAGCCAAAGCCAGCCCAGAGGGAGAGCTTGGCCTTCAGACTAGAGAACACGGGGAGCTGGGGGAAGAGGTGCGGCTTGGGAACCAGCAAGCTCAGACCCGTTTACTGGGGCCTGGAGGGGGGAGCAGGGAGGTCCTGCAAGGGGGGGATTGTTACTGTTGCTATACTGAGAGTTTCAGCCCTTCCAAATGCATTTCTATTGCTGAGCCTTTGGGAGGCCAGTAGCATCAAAAGGAAGAGGCCAGAGGAATTTGCAACGATTCTCAATATTTAAAGAGGAGAAAAGGGAGAAGTGTGTTTAAGCAGGGATGGAGGGAACGGAAGAGAGGGGAGGGGGCGAGTGTGTTAAAAGCTGCCTCTGCAAATGTCCTTCAGCAAAATTACTTTTGCTCTTCTTCTTCTTCTTCTTCTTCTTCTTCTTCTTCTTCTCTCCCCTCTGTCTTTTTTCTCTCTGTCTGCCCAGGGTTGCAGATATTGCCGTAAGCAGAGAAAAAAAATCTTTAAAAACAATCATAATAAAAACAGAACAGGGGGGAAAGGGCCCAAGCAGGAGTTGGCTGTCTGTTCCTCTGAGGAAGAGGAAGGTTCGATACAGACGCAGACAGGGGAGGATTCTCAGTACAGCGACATTTGCTACACAGAGGGTGGAGGAATAACTGGACGGTGGCACAGAATAGGTGCTTTGTTGCTGCCTTTCATGCTAAATCCCAGGGATTAGAGGGGTCTTTAGCCCAGAGAGGATGGAAGGAAGAGGTGAAATCTATCTATCTATCTATCTATCTATCTATCTATCTATCTATCTATCTATCTATCTATCTATCTATCTATCTATCTATCTATCTTTTCATTAAGGCAGCAGGGGCTGTGCCTCTCTCGGGCTCTGCTGTGATTTCTGCCGAACCCCACCAGACCGACACTAAACTACGCACAACAACAACAGCTGCAGCCTTCCTCCTCCTACTTCTCCTCCACCCTGCTCTTTCTCCATCGCTCATTCCCCACGGTCCTAAACAACCTGTCTTTCCACATCAAGCTGAAGACAAGCAGTCACAGATGCAGGCAGCACTCCTCCAAACTAATTTAAAATATATAGAGGATTTTTTTAAGGTGATATTTACTGTTGGGAACTGTAGCTTAAAGGACACCAACTGTAACAGAGCTGTACTAACCCCCGCCGTACGTTTAGATTTCTGACCGAGGTTAGCACGCATCATGTGTATGTTGTATTGTTATAATCCCCTCTCCTGCCAGGGACAGGGTGACACACACACTGCAGCAGCTTTGGGAAGTTTAGCACGGGATTCCTGATTCAACATAATACCAACCCTCCTGCCATTGTTTCTAATCAACTTACCCCTGATTGTGGAAGTTCCTTAGGAATGCAGCTTAGAGAGGACCCCCCCCCCCCCCCCCCAGCACAATAGCTCTTTGATCATAGCATCCAGATGCAGAGGAGAATCAATGAATGTGAGAGGCCTGTTTTTTTTTTCAAGGGGGTTTGGCCTTGCTTTAAAAAGGAAATTGAGGAATGCAGGTTACGAGTGCGATGGAATAGCTCGAGTTCCAGAAATACTGGGGAAAAAAACGTTTCTAAAAACAAAGATTTCCCCTTGGGAATCAATGGTAAATATGTTAGGAGGATGTGGGAGGATGTTATAACTTTTTAAAAGTGATGTTTTCTCGTTTCCTCTTCTGTAAAAGAGGTGATATAGATTAAGTTAATAGTAGATTACTATTCATTTTATTAATCCTAATAATCCAGGTAGATGCTTTTTCTCCTGTGTGAACTGAGGGTATGGATGCGTAGTTTTCAAATGTTTTCCCTCAAGACTCAAATTGATTTCATTCATACTACAATTTTTGTTTTTACATATTATACTGTCTAATATTCAACATGCAAATGGTACACCAAAACTACATGACACAGTCTAATGTTCACACTTCTTTCTAATTGAGACTTTTTGGGTGCATTTTTTGTGTCGTGTTTTGTGTATTACATTCTAATTGGATGTACAGTAAATACAATCTAGATACTGTATATGTGGATACTGAACCAGGCCATAAGAACAAGGAGGGGAGAGTAGAACAGTGGTGGTGAGTGTATGTTTGACAGAGGGTGTATAGGTGTGAGGAGGAGGTGGAGAGTGGATGAGACTACGGGAGGAGGCCTGTGCTTAACAGCAGGGCTCTAATTAAAAGGGCCTCACAGTTGGGTGCCAGGCAGGCCTCTCATAAAGAGACTCACTCTGGCAGAGAGGTGGAAGACACTAGGTATGTATGAGAGGGAGAGAGAGAGAGAGAGAGAGCATGCGTGCGTGCGTGTGTGTGTGCCACAGGTGTCTTCGATTGAAAGGCAGCGGGACAGAGTGAAAATCTATCAAATCAGTACGTGTGTATGCATCTGCATGTAGAGGTTATTATGTATTTTTTTGTGGGTATTGTTTGTACACATGCAGACACATACATGCGGAGGTGCACATACACGAAGAGAGAGCAAGTGGACAAAGAGGATGGCATGAGGACTTAGTGTAGTATGACCAGTGGTGAAGTTATATAACTAGATTTACAAAATCAGGCTTGAAATACTCACACACATGCTCAGAACTTATTCATGCACAAATGGATAGAGTGAGTGGGCTGCCAGTGCTGGACCAGTGCCCTGAGCGTTTGGGGTGTACAGTGCCTTGCTCATGAGCACCTTGGCAGTGCCCAGGTAGCGAACTGGCATCTCTCCAGCTACCAATCCACACTGGTACTTTAGTCCCTACGGGGGACTTGAACCAGTGACCCTCCGGTTCTCAACCCAACTCCCTACGGACTGAGCTACTACCACCCTAAAAAATAAAATGGTTAAAGTAAAAAAATAGTAATATAGGAAAATGCAAAGAACATCTCCCTCTGAAATGTTATGGAGTAGATGCAATGAGTCTTACAAAATGGAAACACTCAATTACCAGTACTTGGAAATTTTGCAGTACAATTGCTTTTTTACTCTCCAACTTGGTCTCAAACCCTCTTCTTTATCCAGAATGGTATTTCCCTCTGCAAAAGTCCCCAACCCCCTTTTCCTCTAATGGGTAAGCCAGAGGCTGACAGACAGCACAGCTGTGGCTCACACACACACACACACACACACACACACACACACACACACACACACACACACACACACACACACACACACACACACACACACACACACACACACACACTCACACACACCTGGGGCTGGGACCATTCCCACTCTGTTGCTTTCCATCTCAACCTTTGTGTGTGATCAATAACAGCATTTCAGCTTAATGCAGCCAGCCACAATGAGGGCCGCAGTTTAAGACACATCACAGCGCGCGCACATGCACACGCACACACACACACACACACACACACACACACACACACACACACACACACACACACACACACACACACACACACACACACACACACACACACACACACACACACACAGATATCCACAGAGGTTGCAGAGAAGTAAAACAATAGGCTCATGGCCAGCAGTAGTTTATTAAACCTCCAACCCCTACACCAGCCATCATCTGACTGCTCATGCTTACTGAAGTCTAACCTTTGCTGTAGGTCAGTAATCTCATTTTCCATGTGTTCATCCAGCGCAGCAGTGCTCAGTCTATAGGCTAGCTGCAGCTCAGTGCCATTTCAACCCGGTGAAAGTTGAACATCAGCAAAGCAGTATGCCAGATGGAGGAAAACGTGCCAAGGTCAGATTACACAGCAGAAACTAAGAGTGGAAGAATGTGTAGAGACGGTTGAGACAAAGACGTAACCTGCTGAGGATGCTCCTGAGCTGCACAAAGCTGTGATTCCCATCGATCTGGCTCCCACTGGCTTACTAGTCTACATCTGCGCGTGGGTATACAGGAATTGAATTCCAATTCCACACTTCCGCCAAAATCGTGCCATGTCTTTGGCTAATCTTTCCTTCTGTGAGAGGGATTCAAAGTCCTGCAGGGGCAAGGTGGGAGACTCACTCTTCCACACCTCACAAAACCCTCTTCTTGCTCATTTCTTTTTCAATTAGCCAACTAGACCTAGCCATGACCGAGAGCAAATCGGTTTGTGCCATTTAGTCATGGTATTAATGCACAAAGAGGGCTCATCTTAGATGATGGATCAATGCTATTTTCCAAGCTGTTAACATGCCCATTATTGTTTCAATTACCTCCACTCAGATAATGGTTATCCTAGTTCCATCTTATCCAATTGTAGCCTGATACATGCATCTGAGAATCAGTTCCAGTTTGCTTGTCACAGCCCTATAGAAAAGAGTCATCTCATGTCAAATTATACTAGACGTTTCATAGTTTGTGTGTGCGTTGTTGGTGACAAAGATCTTTGCAGCCTGCTGTAGCAAAAGTTTTCATCTGAGCCAGAAAATACAGACATGGTACTTCTTATCACAGCTATGGCGAGACAGAGGGCTGTGCATTACCCAGCACTGCCTACAGATCGACACCAAGACGCTGCAGCTGCTGAGGTTCCTATAAAACGGAGGTCCACCCTGAAATCTTGGCGTTCTTGTGTAACACACATGCCCAACATACCATCTTTCTCCCAAGAGAGGTTTTATATAAGTTAGAGATTACGGGCTAACAAAAGAAGACAGAATTGCAGTGGTGCAATACCCACTCATTCTGTCACTTGCAATCACATTAGTAAGAATGAATGTGAAGGTTGTGGACGGCTGTAACTTCAGCTGTAGAAGTGTTTGTTTTTTATAATATTTCAAAATCCCAACTTCTGTAGAAGTGGAATATATATATATATATATATATATATATATATATATATATATATATATATATATATATATTACAGTAAGATAAAGAGAAAACTAATCAGTACAGCCTTCCACCAAGGACCTAGCCTTTCCCACTCTGCCTGTCTGTGTCTCTCACTGGCTGGGAGGAGAGTGTCAGTGCTGTCAGGTGTGAGTCAATGCCGTCAGATGCGATCTCATTACGCCAGCTTACCTCAAGGTTAGCAATGGGCTGCTGGCTAGGCACAAAATCGATCTGCACCAGGGACAGGCGTTAAAGGCCACCACGGTGTGCAGTGCGCACACCCGGACACAAGCCAAACAAGCATTGCACTTTGAAATGCAAAGGTTCACTAATGCCGGTGTAGGCACATTACATGTATACACAAAGCTCTGAAAGCGCACCGTGATGGAGTCTAAAGCCACGAGGAAAGGGTGCAGATTAACATATTAACACATTGCAGGGAATTACCTTGCCTTTAAACTTTCTAATGCATGAAGCAAACATTTCACCAGGAGCCATGTCTAGTCAGTGGTCAAAAAGCTTTCCTTTGCTTTATTCATACAAATTATAAAAGACCCTTTAACATCATCACAAAATAAATAAGATTTTGATGGTATCACTTACAGTAAAAGAAGGTCCTGGACACATGAAAAAACATTTGCAAATATCACACATCATACATACAGTATCTCTTCAACGCCTTGCCTGTTACCTGTGAACCACAGTCCTCTAATAATGTTGTCTCTCATTGCATCAACTTTGCTCACAGCTGACATTAGAAATACTGTCTTCTACTTTTTAACTGGTTTGACAAGAATCCAACAAACATTGACAAGTTTTTGCATGCTTCCATCCATCAGACCATCAAAGTTTATCTCAGAGTTAAAAAAAAAAGTCCACCTCTATGCATGTTTCTTCTGAAAATGTCACAACATCATTAATTCCTCAGATCTGAGCATACAGAGACATGAAATTAATGGCTGTCACAAATAATACATAAAAAAAGTGAATATTTGTATTTCTATCTTGGGTTGCTTGTGACCTTCAGTACCAGAAGCTTATAGTGAAGAAATTAATATTCATAGAAAACAGCTTGTCTGTTGTACCTTTGCTCTGGTAGCAGGTGCCCATACGTGGGGGATACAGGCGCCTTGCTAAGGCTACTCCTCATCCCGTCTGCTCATTTGCACATCTTAATGGCTACAGAGAGTATGTTTAAGTTTCTACAGTTGCTTTTTTTCAGATTTACTTTTCTTCAGGGAAATGGTGGCTCTTGAATGAATGAAACATTACAGCACAGCTTGGACACAGTGTGGCTATTTTGTTTCATTAACACCTCCACTGTGCAAGTTTGGATGCACAAATAGTATATTTATACTCACGTTTTGGTCTAAATAGTGTGAATAAAGAGATTAATGTTATATCATGTTAATGTCCTGAGGACAGCCACAAAATAAGAGAATGGGAATCAAACATGTTGCTAATGGCGAGACTTTCCTGGTGTAGCTTGTGATTAATTTAATTTGATGTTTGTGAACAAAAATACACTTTGCATGTGGCTCACTTCATGAGCTTGTGTACAAAGTCAAAATAAAGGGCATAATTCAAATTTCGGTGTATCAATTAAAAATCCAGAGATTTATTTTGACTACATGGCAGTTATGACAATAAACATACTATAAAATGTGTTTGTGAAATTATTAACTGCTTTGAAACGCATCAAATGAGAGATAAATGCTAGCTTATTGTCAGCACCACGCCAAGGCCATGAGCTTCATCGGGTTGTGAGTGTAAGCTCTGTTAAACGTCACTCATTTAACTGTATATTGATATTTCAAAGGTTTACTACTGGACAACGGAGACGTCGGGGCTAGAAAAGGGCCGAAAAGAGTTCAGATGATCAGAATAAGGTCAGGGAATTACAAAGCAAATTAGAGGCAGGCCTTATATGACATC
Source organism: Gymnocephalus cernua (assembly GCA_023631565.1). Lineage (NCBI taxonomy): Eukaryota > Metazoa > Chordata > Actinopteri > Perciformes > Percidae > Gymnocephalus > Gymnocephalus cernua. The sequence continues at coordinate 13,826,076 of CM042444.1, forward strand.
TGAAAAACATAAAGAAATGGATCAAACCAAGCTGCTGAAGGTGGAATGATATGGACAACAAAGAAAGGAATGGACTCAGAGGAATCACTCTCATAAGATAGCACATGTCCAGACAGAAAATCATGTGGGTTTCAGGTGGGAAAACTGGCAAGGATGGAGGGACGGAGAGAAAAACACGGAGAGAGAAACATAGGGAGGGAAAAGTGACAGAGAGAGAGATGCAAAGAGAGGAGGCCGAGCGGTGTAGCAAATTCAAAGAGCGATTCTATTTGTCCTCATCACTCGTCACAAGAGGAACATTTGAAGTGACATGCTCATTTAAGTCAGTGACAAATCAAAGTCGATCACTGATATTACCCCAAAGCACGGTGAGTATCCTTCTGCACTTCACATTTTTGCAAGTCATTGAAGGAATGTGATTGTAGTTTAAACATCAAAGGAATAAGGTGTGCTTTAGCTCCTCAAATGCACTGTATTATCTCCCCCTCATCAAAAACAGTGTCATTACCAAACTGTGTGAAAATACTGGCACGCACATGCACACACACACACACACACACACACACACACACACACACACACACACACACACACACACACACACACACACACACACACACACACACACACACACACACACACACTTATGTCCATAAAATCACTTTAGTCCTTTAGTCTTCATAACCACTTTAGCCTTGGAAGCTGCTATCAATGGAAGGACAAATACACGCACACACACACACACACACACACACACACACACACACACACACACACACACACACACACACACACACACACACACACACACACACATTCATGTACAGGAACAAACGGTGAGCGGTCCAGCCCTTCCATTAGCCTAATGAAGTGGCTCCCTAAGATGGATGACATGACATCACCTCCACTACCAATCACAATATCACCCCTAAAAAACCTTCCACTAAAAGCCCCACACCTCCCCTCCGGCTCGCCCCCCCCCCCCCCCCATTGCTTACTGCACCAAATGGACGATGAGCATTCCAGGGCCCATTCAGCCCCCTCACAACACTTTTATTGGTCTGGCTATTTATCTCTTTAATGCAATTGGCTGGCGCAGATGCCTATGGATGCGGGGGGCTAGTAAATCACGGTGGGTTGGGTCGGTGGAGTGTTTAAAGGAAGTTTGGTTCAACAATGACAATGGCACCAAGCGGACGTCTGCATTCAGAGCAGGAACAGGCAGGGAGAGACTATAGGAAGCCTGAGGGCAGCAGCTCCTGGGGACATGGACAAGGAAGAGTATGTCCACACCATATATATATATATATGGTCCACACAAATGCAAATGAATATGAAAATCCATTGCTTTTTCCCCATTGTGAAGTTGTTCAACCACTTCCGTTAACACTCTCTTTTAAGTGAATAAACAACAGGTCAAACAGGATATGTGATTGCAGGCTCTGGTGACAAACAACACTCTGAAAATGGCCTGAATTGCTGTGAAGCTGATAGCTCAGATTTTCATACTCACTTGAAGAGATTTACGTGCCTTTCCATTGTTTTGACATTTCAGTGTGGATGGCAAACTTAAAAAAAACAACCAATACTGTGGACAAAAACAAAAGGCAAACAAACAACAGAATCAACATTAGCGTGGACATGGCCTAAAACACTTCTCCGTTGAGGAGAAATAAACTCCTCTTCACCCACTCTATCCCAGAAGGACAAAGAAAAGTGTTTATGGGTAGAAGGATGCAGGTACAGGCATCCATAAACAGTCAGTGTTTTACAGGCAGCGGCACGGCCTGAGGGTCTGTCAAGGTTTACGAGTGCCCAGGCCCTTTAAAGCAGGAGTGTTTAAGTGTTGTATTAATATAAAGCAGGGCAAGGTGTCTGTTGTAGGCAGGCCTCACACCAATACAGCACTGTTTACTTCAGAATGATAAGCTGAAACGAACATGTCATCAGCTAAAACCTCTTCTGATATAACCTCTAAATACAATTATGAACCTGAAAATGAGCATAATTGAGCACTTTAAACATACATGTGGTGTAAAGATTGAAATGTTGCAAGAATAACAAGAGCAAAATGTAAAATACTGTAATTTCTACACAGTAGAAGCTGTGGTGTGTGTAGTACATCTCAAAAGCCGATAGTATTCAAACTATAAACTGTGATACCACAAATCTTTGTTGTACAAGCACATGCAACTAAACTCACACAGTCTCACTCAGTTCCAATGTCCATTTGGCCTCGATCGTCATCGGACTTTCCACAGGCCAACACAGGCCAGCCCGCTCCCTTTTTTCTCCAGCTTTTACTTTTTTGCTTCTCTTACTCCAGGAAGAAAAACTGGACCCTGCATGTGCGTGTGTGTGGTGGTTTATGTTTGTGTGTGTCACCTTTACAGTATGTTTACTTATTATTAGCAGATGTCCCTACCCACTGGGGAAGGTACAGTCCAAACAGAGGCAGAGGGAAAGAGGAGAGGAGGCATTGAGGGGCGCGGGGGGAGGGGGGCTATTGAGATGTGCTGGTACAGCAGTACCACCCCAATGTGAGTCATAGGACACACTGTCAGCAGCCATCTAACATCACACACTGACTCATTACGCTGGAGGAGAGATGACAACAGTAGCCGTGATCAAGGAGAATGGAGGAGGCGCATCAGTGAGAGATGGCGAGAAAGTGTGCAGTCAGCAGTTATGGTGGTTGCACGAAAACTTACAGATGTACTCAAATACATACACAGACTTAACATTTATATGCAGGGCTCTCCATATTGCTGATCAGATTTAGTCATATTATACACATTTTGGTTGGAGTCCTATCCTTCTAAGAAAAACAACAGCATCAGGCGTTTCAGCAAATGCCCAGAAACAACATGCTTCGGGTCAAGCCTTTGTAAGCCGTAGGCGTTGTGGCTGTAGTGTGATGGGAGTAAAGGACAAATTTGATCGATGGGTCAAGAAAATGTCGGACTTTGACACAGTAGACCACTGTCAGTTTCCCACTTCTTACTGGCCGTGAATGTTGGTTTCTCTTTTTTTCTATTATTCAAATGTTTTATTGAAATGTTTACAGGTTTGGCACCATGATAGTTTGTTTCAGGATACAGGAGCTTGTAGCATACAAATGTCATAGAGGCATACTCCTACATTTTAGTCCAGTGAACATAAACAGATAGAGCAGAATATGGAAATTGAAAAGGAACTGAATGTATAATAATAATAATAATAATAATAATAATAATAATAATGTAAACATGTTACAGAAGTATTACAGTATTACAGGATCCCAATGGAGAAAAAACAGTATGTTAATCAGACTTTAGTCTCGAATTGCCAGACCTTCTTCCACAGCGCAGTGGAGGAGGGTCTGGCTAGTCCACACAACATTCCGGGATGGGAGAAAAACGTGCTCTGGTTTGTTGGCATTTCTTTAAACCAATCACAATCGTCTTGGGCGGCACTAAGCGCCGGAGGGTACCACAGTGAAAAGCCTCGGGAAGGAACTTGTTTGGGTGTAACGTGTACGTTCAAAGGTTGTTTTAGTTTGTTTAACTCAGATTGGACAGATAGTCTAGCAAGCTGTCTCGATTTACCCTGCAGAGATCTGAGGAGCTGTTAACCATAAGTCCTCATAAATCCACCAGTTTAGAATGCCGGCTGAAGATTAGGGACATCTGGCGGAATTTCCGGCAGCACCTGAACAATCCCAGAAATGAAACGTCGTCGATATAAATAGTCAGACTTATCATCCACCTTTATGTATGTAATCCCAGAACCTGTCCAAAGGGAACAATAATTTATTTTAACCCAAACCAAAAACCCAAATATTTCCCTATCCTCATCCTTGCACAGCATGCATTTTGCCGTATAATTTGGAGACTTGTTGTTTAGTCTGGGTCATCTCAATTGTGCATCTTCAGAACATGGTTAAAAGAGCAAGTGTTGAGCTGATGACACTTATTTCAGCGTCTAAAGGCCATTTTATGGTTGTGCGTAGAATCGGAATCGAAAATCAAAAAATGTAACTACACGTCACAGCGACACACGTCGCTCGGCTGTGACGTTGCATTTTCCCCGACTCATTTCCTGGTTCTCCTTATCCATGAACAACATGAAATCAAGGAGAGGGTTCACTTTTCCTGCTCCAGATTTCCCATTTTGGTCAGAAAGCACAGGGGAGACACTTTGTTTCTCTCACTATGACTCTAGAGTCGATACTTGCTCTGAAGCCAATCGCCGTCACTCTCTCACTGATCCCTCGCTCTATCACCCACTCCCACACACACACACACACACACACACACACACACACACACACACACACACACACACACACACACACGCCGGCTCGACGCACACACCAGCGCACAAGTAAACATCAGGTCACTTATGTAGGCTACGGCGAAAGCTCTGCATGGAGCCTCCGCAGAACCATAAAACAAGCTTCAGATGTAGATGCAGCAATGGCAATTTAATGCTACTCTGCAACATCCCCCTTCTCTACCAGAGAGCCCTAATAATCATGACTGCTTAAATAAAATCACCACCTGGTATGTCGACAGAGGAGGCTAATTTATAACATATGCCACAACAAATGCCATCTCAGATGGGAAGCAAAAATGAAATGCCATGATGTACCGGATTTACAGACGAAACAGTTGCGTTCATTTAATTATGTAATTTTCTTACGCCCCGTCGGGAATATTCACATGCTCTAGCACTGAATGGTGGAAACACACTGTGATTAGCATTTTGTTTTGACACCTTTTTTGGGCAATTTGATTAGAATATGCAGAACAAAAACACATTTTGTAACATCCTGACGTCAGACACGTATCCCTACAGGTTACAGAAGGCTGCATGTGTATGTGTGTGTGTGTGATTTGATTAGGGCTTTGAGATGTGAATTACTTAACGGTTATGTGCTCCTGCAACAGAGGCCTTCATGTCGCATCCATACATCACCACGCAATTTCTACACAATAAATATCTCCCTTGACAAACACCACATTTGTCTGTAGATATGTTGCCAGTTTTTTTTCATAAGGTGAGTGTATGTGTTTCATGCATGTCATGGCTAGCTCAAGCTTACAGGTATGTTTTCCTCATAACATGCTGATGTTCGTGTCCGCATAGAGAGCTGTCCCCTGGCCAAGTGAAAAGCAGGCCCATTAGGACGGCAGAGAAGGGACCATTTATTTGGCTCTTTTCTGGCTGTGCCTGTATTATCTGCCATGATGCTATTTGTCTGAGACCAGCCAAGCCGCCACTATGACAGGATGGGGGAGATGAATGATGGGCTCCGAGACACAGCCAGTTTTGCTTCGCTGACAAACTGGGGCAAGAGCTAGAGGGATGTGGCGAGAAGAACAAAGAGAAAGAGCAAGGGTGGAGGCAGGGAAGGAGACTGAATACATACGGGAGACGCTGCGGTAGCCGGTCGCCAGAGGACACAATTTACAGCACCTGTTGGCTGTGATTGATCAAAGGAAGAGGAGAGAGGGTAATGGTGTGTGGTCTGACACGGGATGAAGTGATGGGATGGTGGAGAGGGTTAAAACCACAGAAGCAGAGAAAAATAGTGTGTGAAAGAACGAGAGGGATATTGGGATGGAGGAGGATAATATAGACAGAGTGAAGAGAAGATGGGGAGTGAGGAAACAAAAAAGCAAGGAACCATGAGAAAGAAATAGAAAAAGAGTGGGAGATGAATAAAGAGAAAAGGTCGACAGTGCAGGAATGTGTGAGCAACAGAGACGGAGGGAATATATATTTGTCCCCTGATGGGAGTGTGTTAGGAGTCCATCTGTGGAGAAATGAGATCAGTGGCTGACTTAGTGGTAGAGGAAGACTTTGCTGCCCTGCGGCTTACACACTGACTCAACACCCTCTCCCCCGTCTCTCTCTTTCACTCTTTCACTCTCTGGTCTCATACAACCTGCAGCGCATTTAATCTGCTGGACGATTTTGTGTATGTTTAGGTTGGTGTGTGTGCGTGCGTGCATACGTGTGTGTGTGTGTGTGTGTGTGTGTGTGTGTGTGTGTGCAGGCATTATTACCCAGGCACCTGTCCCACTCCACCTCAACATCAAATGACTGGGGCAGTCTCCTCCACTCGTCTCTCCTCACTATCTCTTTCGCTTCCTCCCAGCTGAGACCACAGAGGAATCTCCTCATAGAATCACCCAATAAATCATCTATCCACCAAACAGACTTCTTGGCAAACACTCTTACTGGGAGCTTTCATTTTCAATCTAAACACACAGGACAGAGAGTGGGTGTGCGTACATAGCATGTATGTGTGTCTGTGTTCGAGGAGGGAGTCAACTAGAAAAGCAACATCCCTGTTGTGTTTGTTCATATGAGCACCGATGCATATGCTTATATTTTTTAATTTATTACAGGCAGCTTTTAGAAATTCCATGCATGAGATTTCCCTGTTGTGGGATTTGTAAAGGGTTTAGAATCTTGAAACGTTTGAATCAACAGTACAGTATAATCAAAAGACAATATAATACACTTGAGTGATAATGCTCAAAATTCAGGTACAACTTTGTTTTCTTGTTATATATGTATAGATGGAGACATATATGTATGTTTCAGAGTTAGAAACATTCATCCAGTTTGGAATAAGTGGGAAATTATCCAATAATGCAAATTTATTATTCATTAATTTACAGTATTATAAAGTCACTGGCACAGTGTTATGTAACACATTAGCTTTTTCAGCAGTTTCAACTTAAACACTTTTTTACATTATAACTAGGCCAAGTTTGAACTTCCAAGCTGCTAGTGCAACTGGCTCCTACATATGTGTGTCCACTGTGCATATGATCACATTTATCTTACACACACAAACCACAGGGTGAGGTAATGTTGCACCCAAACCCAATAAAAAATGTCCACCCGACACACAAACACATGGAGTACATATAACATAACACAGATCTTCTCGTCCCAGGCAACCACATGACGAGATAAACAGGCCCAGGCCTGGTGCTGGTGATGCAGTGACGGAGTGTGCCAGAAGGGAGCTAGAGGAAGGAGGGGAGGAAGGTAAGCCTGAGGAGGGAGGCAGATTAGAGCGCCTGGAGGCTGCTGAGGAGGAAGTAAAGGAGGAAGAGAGATGTAACACGAAAGGAGAGCAGCAGAGAAGGTAGCTAGCGGTTCATAGTATCTGACTGAGATTACTCTGCCGCTGGGCTTACCTGATTACATCCCAGTGCTGCAGGACAATAAAAGACACATGGATTGGCGTGAAAAGGCACACACACACACACACACACACACACACAATCTACACACTCTGAGAGCCAGAGGGTCCAATGGGAAGCAGCCACTGCAACTCTCCAGTCTGGATGGATTTGGACATCAGGGTGGACTGTACTGTTTTGATTATATAAGGTGTGTGTGCGTTGTGGGGAGAGGACGAATTACATGAGACGTATAGTGAGTTCGCTAAAGTTATTCCTCCCCCTCGCTCTTTGGTTTCAGAGCAATCAACCATAGGCTCTTATAATACACACTCTCTCTTTGCTCAAACTTTTCTCTTGATCTATCTTTCATGCCTTGACTGGGGTGTATGAGACGGAGCCGGAGCACATTGCACTGCAGCCCCCCATATAGAGTCACAAAATTATCCTGGCCTTATGAGGACGAGGAGAGAGTAGTTAATAAATCATGAGTGTCTCATTTTCTCTTTATAAAACTCTCATTTACTCTGTGGCTCATTTTTGTGTCACTCTTCTCTCACTGTCTTTTCTTATTGCTTATCTATCCGGCTATATGGAGTTTGACCAGTTATTTGTGGTTTTTAAAATAGTTGTAGAATTTGATGGCTCATTCTATCTTAAACAAACTGACCAACTTTCCACCTGAAATTGTGCATTTAAGCCTGCCAAATAGCGTCTCAGCTGAAAGGTTAGTCAATTTGAGAGAATGGATATGTTGTCATCTTGAAGAATCTGGTTGTGTTTGTGATCTTCAAACTATGGTTCAACTATTGATCTGAAAGTTGGAGCTACATGTGATTTGTTGTGTCAAGTTGCAGTTGTTCATCTTTCTACATTTTCATCTATTCTATTTTAACTAGAGCTGAAATTAGTCAAAGAAAATACATCAGCAACTAATTTGATTTTGAAATGCTTGAGGGCGTTCTTCAGACAAAACAAGCAATTTGAAGACATCACCTTGGACTTGCTAATCGATATTTCTTACTATTTCCTGACATTTTATAGCCTTACAAATTATTTGATTCATCTGGAAAATAACAAAACTAATCTTAAATAGCCCTACTTCGACTTCACCTAAAAGATTTACATTGATACACACTGATGGTCAATACATATTGTGGTGCGTTGTAAATCAATCCCTTGTGACTTATGATCTCCAAATTTGGTCCTTTATTAGGATTATGATATTTTTTAAAGCATACTAATCTTCAGGGAAAAAGAATTTGACTTCCATGCGAGAGGGACGGAATAGAGTCGATTAGTCATTCGTGGTGAAGATCATTTATATTAATAACAAGCGGGAGTGTGCCTGCAGCCGTGCCTCAGCTCCTGTCCCTGTGATGAATGCTGTATTGGTTGGTGTCCAATCTTTCTTGAATATTCATTATTGGTATACATATATAGATTTTATGCAGTCATGGGTTTCATTCCCTTTAGCGATTATTTTTAATCTATATGGGAGTAGTACAAATAATTGAATTCCTAGAAACACATATTTATCCAAAGTAACACGTGTGAGTGTAATATGTCGCTGCAAGAATTTGTCTCTTTCGAGTCATAACACATTACTGAAAAAGAACAGATAAAATACATAAACACCCTTCAAACTACATCCACTGCAATCTGACAGCCTGATATGAATGTGTTTCTATTCCAACAAAGATAGTGATTCTGTTACGTATGGATCCACTCTGTCTCTCTATCTCCGACTCGCAGCTGTGCCCGGGCACTTTGTGTGGCTCCCTAAGGAGAAAGGTTACACCGCTGATCTGCTACAGTGCAATCAGACTTGAGACAGAGCCTTGAACTACACGGCTCGCGGGCCTCCTTCAGCAGTATCATGCAGAGCGGCAGCTGGATATGGGCGTGAGTTAGAGAGAGGCAGATGCACAGAGAAAAGTTAGAGTGGGAGGTGGAGAGAAGCCAGTCCGAAAGTTATGAAGTATGCCCCTAGAATAATCAACGCCCAAATCAATTTGTTCAACGTCTAAGAGAAGCGGGCGGACTAGAGAGGAATGTGTGGAGTGGGCGGTCGTTTAGCAAGCATCCAAGTCCATATCTCAGACAAACACACAACAGCCAGAGAGTCCGCCTGAGTCCTATAGCCAGGAGGGATGGGACAAAACCATTCACACTGCTTTTTATTTTTTATTTTCCTCGTCCCTTCTTTTTTTTGTTTAGATGCTGCAATGCACATCAAACTTTATTCAGACTTCCTACATTTTTTATTATTATCAATAACTACTTGTTTCATTCTATCTACTCTACATGGCCAAAAGTATTAGGACAGCTGAACAAAATGTAAGAGCATTCTGAAAATGTCACCCATATGAGATTGTGAGTTAGTTTGTCCATTAACTATAAAGCTACTGTTGGAGAAGGTTAGCTTAGCTTAGCAGTATAGACTTTAGGAAAACAGCTAGCCTTTGAAAACAAACTAGATATAATGTGTTCATTATTGAGCTTCAGAAATGATGGTAGGCAAACTTTGTTACCTTAGGACAGAGCCAGGCTAGCTGTTTCCACCTGTTCCCAGTCTTGATGCTAAGCTAACTGCCTTTTGGCTCATGAATTGTTGAAAGAGGAAAAGGTCTTCCCTATACACAAAGTGGGAAGCATTAAAAAATCAATTAAGTGGAACTAAGGGGTAAAACCCAAACTATGGAAACCAATGAAATGTATATAAAAATCTGTGTATTATTATTTTATTTTTTTTCATAATCAATCATGCGTCGATAAAGCTTCATTGGATTGAACCTAAGTGAGAGCAGACAGAGAGAGCTGCAGAGCAGTACATGTAGATTGGCTAGAAAAGGCCTGCAGGCAGCAACTGGCCCACTGTGCCCAGCTTAATAAAGGCTGCCATTTTACAACCACGCCTCTCAGCATTTTGATTTTAATACTCATCCTCTCTTTCCTCTTTCCCTTGCGTCTTTCTCACTTCTCACACTTGTATGTGTTCCTCTTGTTACAAAAAGCTCAATGTTCCTTTCATTTGTCTTTGAATTCTCACTGCCTGTCTTCTGTCTCCTTTTTACTCACGTATTAATCAACACTGGAAAGAGAGTTCCAGTATATGGGGGGGGGGCAAACGCTGGCCTAACTAGATTAGCAAGTATCCTATTTCTCACAATGACAAATTAATTTCTGTACAAATTAAATGAAGGAATCCTCCCTTGATAGTTCCCTAGGAAATTTAAGATGTTTTTTAAGAATTAAATAAAACCGCAAATCCTTCTACGTGAGAAAAATAAATCTAATTAGCAGCACGGCAAAAAAAAGGTGCTCAGAAGCTGAGTAGAGAGGTCGCAACTGAAGAGGATTAGGGTCCCAGAGAATGGGAGAGGAAAAGACAAAAAGCAGCCTTGTCTATTACAGGATGTGCTATTTTCCTGCAGGCAATGGTGAGGCAGCGGTAAAAGACAATAATAAAAGTGTGGGAGAGGGCAGGAGATGGAGGATGGGGAAGAAGAGTGAAAGGGAGAGAGTAGGAAAAAAAACAGCACCCAGACAGAGACAAAGTGAGTGGCAGGCAACGGCACGATGCTGTCTGGGCTCAGGCTGTTCAGATCCCCTGACATTTACAGAGTGGCCGATCGCTCCTTGCCATCCTCCCCTTGAAAAGTTCAAACGCACACAGATCCACAGAGGAAATGCTACGGCGTGTGGATTACCGCACTCTCTCACATCTCTCTGCAGGCCTCCCTTTCATCTTTGTGTGTTACGGCTGTCACTCTGTTTGTGCTTCACTCTGGCTTCACGTCTGTCTCCTACCTGTGTCTATATCTTCAGCAACAAAGAACACATTCACAGTCTGATTCAAAAACATAGTGAAACTTTATGCGTGTGTGAGTTTGTGTTTGCTGAGCTGTGCTGGCCCCGCTTGGGCCGGCTGGCAAAAAGACAGGTAGGAAGAGAGGTGTGGGAACCGAGGGTGGGGAAAGGCTGCTGAGACAGGCCTAATTAGAGATGAGTATTCACCCAGCTTTTGGCCAAGCAAGGGATCTCCCTGCCACTACCACCTCCATGCCATCTACCCCCCACAGCTTCATACACTCGCAAACACACACTTGCTGACACATCCTTGTGATACTTTGGCTAGCTGGCTGGGAGGAGACACCGAATGCACTTCCTCTGACCTCAGTGTTTTTCTTGTTTTTGTGCTGGAGCAGAGGAAAACTGATGTCGTTTCTCTTTTTTCTCTCTTTTAACACCCTCTAACAACATTTCTCTTCTCCTTGTTTACAGGTTTAAATTTCATTTCAGTCTATTTTCAGTTTTTAGTCACTAGTAGAACACATTGAAATCATGGGTAAAAAGAAGGGAATGACATGCAACAATGGTCTCCAGCTGGAAACAAAGGCCACTTAACCCCCAGGCCACTACGCCCCTAATTCTATTTTAAAATAACATGAATGTAGGTAGGTAATGTATGTAGCTAGGTTAAGGGGGCACTCAGTTCTCTGCTTTAACACTAGAGCAAGCCTATCACAATATTGTCCGGGTTGAAATTTACACTACAATGAACTTATATGAACAGAATACATTACTTCCTCATGGGCAGCAGGCTATACTACATGTCTCACAATAATCACGGCAATAAAGCAAGACTATATACCTCCTGCTGAATAGCGGGCACTGTGGTCACAAGTGGTAACTGAATTGAAACAGCAGGAGCATCACCGACTTCAGAGTGAAAAATCGTCACAGCGTACAGTGATATTAAAATGTATACAGGTAGGGCAGGACGGTCTGAAATGTTTTGCACGGCCTTTCGCTGTACGTTTTGTTGGTAAATGTGAGATGTTGTTGTGTCACACACACGTCATGTCTTCATATCAGAAACAAGGAAATTAATTTGACCCGTTATGACTCCCGCTTGGTCAGGGGCTCTCAGAGTGCACGTGGGACTGCTGGGATTGGTTGAAGTCACGGGAAACTCCGGTTATTGGTCAAATTTGCGGAAAAGTTGCAGTGATTGGTCAAAAATGCGAGTCGCACCAAATTCATGGGGATTGGTTGAATTTGCGTGAAATGGCGTGATCATCACAAAATCCTGGAGGGACTGAAGCTAGCTACCATTAGCTACCACAAGCTACTGGTCAGACCAGATAAGACTGTGGCAGCTAAAACTCTGAGTAAATTGAATTGAGTAAAGGCAAATTTAATTTGAAAGAGAAAGACTCTATTATTTATGCTTTAAAAATTTTTATAACTTTGCTTAAATTAATGATACAAACAGAATTGATCATCTGTCAACGCTCAAGAGATCACACTGATATGATGTTGAATCTGAAAGGATGCTAGAATAAAGTATTGAAACAGACAAAAAATATGCAAGTCCCATGACCAGGCAATAACTGATGATCTCTCCAGCTATGGGGCTCAAACTTTCTCTGTTCTTCGTCTCGCCTGCCCCACATGCAGCCCAAAGCGAGTCAGCGTACAGAGATTATGGTCGGCCTGCCCTCTTCATCACCTCTTAATCAGAGTGCTGGCGCAGACTGCCCAGAATTGGATCAACCTCAGGGACCCCTGCTGCTGCTTTCCTTCCAGAGGTCAGCCTAACATCACTGCTCTGTCTCCGAGGCAGCAGCACTCGCTCTTAAATGAAATTTTATTTCTCCCTCTCCCTCTTCCGGTCTCTCTCTTTGTCTTTATCTCCTGCTGGCTTGATGTATTAACCCGGGCATGATCTTTTGCAGCCCAGACCTGAGTTACTGGAGTTCTCGCTCTTTATTCTGAGCATTGCTCGAGTTTTGCGTAAGACATTAGTCTAGACAGAATTTTTCAGTCGATATTTCCAAAACCAACATTTATGATAAATGATTAACAAGACAAGCTGTTCTTTTGACCACTGGTAAAACAGGCATAGTTCTCTTGATTGGATTCGATTGCAGGAAAGCTGCAGTATAAACAACACTGATTGCACATTGTCTGCAGGAACTCTTACTTAGTGTCCAAGACTAGGGTTTGTTTCACCTTCCAAGGGCTTGTAAACAATAGAAATCAGAAAATGAAATAAATAAACCTAGCAGCTGCCAAGAATAAGTTTTACCGACTAAGATCACAATGTATTTTTCATACAAATGTGTTACCTTGCCAATTCTTAAACTCATTTTATTGCACAGAATCAATTAACTCATCTAACAGCAGTTACTCATTTTAAGTGAGCCAAGTTTACAACAACAGTGTGACATACAGCTACAGTAAATTAAAATTACAAGAGAGCATTCTGTTAGCACCTCAGTAGTCCCTGGAGCCAGACTACTGCTTATCACTTCGTGAATATACGTCTAGTGACAACCAACTGAAATGCTCACAGGCATTTTATTCCAGTTCTGTTACAATGTTTGGTTTAAATCCCAAACCTTTCTTTGAGCATCGCCTTCATGATGTGTTGGATTGTTATACCGTTTTATTTTCAACCCAGTTTCCAGCCCAGACAAGGATCTGTTCATGACATGTTTCTTTGGTTTCATTTGGCTGGCTACACACACACACACACACACACACACACACACACACACACACACACACACACACACACACACACACACACAGACAAGCACGAGGTGTCAAGACACAAAAGGCATTCAAGTGTGAATGTACTGTATGTTTTCACCTTCACCTATTCCATCACATGTTTGCATATCTAGTGTGTTTGTGCATGTGTGTCTTTCCCTTCCAAGTGAGTGTCTGTGTGTTAGGGCGTTGGTGCTCAGTTAACCTTGTTGACATGAGCTCACACCTCCACTGTGTTCAGTGAGCACATGAAGGAAGCATCACCAATAGGTTTCAACAACCACACACCCACAGGCACACATATAATGTAAAGACCTGCTTTCCCCGACTTCCATTTTAGAGCCACATCCAATATGTTGCCCGATGCTTTGCTCCCGAATCATTCCCCTCAGGTGTGTAAGCTCTTCATTAAAGCTGTGGCAATCAGAGGAGGAAAAAGTACTGCTCCTCGTAAAGAGAATAGATTACTTCCCCCATCTTTCACAGAAAGCTGTTTGCTAGAGTAGATACTCTCCTCCATTTTCATTAGCAGCTTGACTACTATATATTTTCCATATAATTGAGGTTGGAACCTTATGCACTGTAATGGGGCTTTGCACAACAGTCTTTTAAAAGTGAAAGCCTGCCATCCTTGGGCACTGCAATATGGGCTTGTGTTGTGTAGGGTGTGTGCGTGTGTGTGTTATCAAACAAATCACTCCTTCTCATCTTCTTCTCATGCTACTTTTCAAAGGCAGCTTTGTATATACAAAGGCATGTCCTCACTTTTTTCCGAACCAGTATCTGAAAAATGAAAGACTGCTTTTCTTTGTTCGGAAGATGCAGATTTGCTATTCATAAGCAAGACCCAGCTTAAACACGAAAGGTGGCTGGGTCTTTGTCATGTACGGCCATGCACTTTTAATTGGTGCAGTACGGCAAAATAATCATAATCTTTTGAAATCCCTTTATGCATGCTTGTTTATGCACAAGTTTAGAAATCCCCCTAATCATTGTTTTATTTGACTTCTTTTTATGTTGCTTTTATGTTCCTGTCATTTAATGATGTTTTATGTTTGCTGTGGTTTTATGATAAGATGTTTGTGCAAAGAATTAGATTATAATGTTTATGATTATTTCATAAACCACAAACCGCAGTATAGGCCTAACAGTAGGGGTCATTTTGTAGCCTAGAATGTTGAAAAACATCAGCTTTGATGCACTTACACGCTGCCTCTTTAAGCAGAACATTGGGCGAGCTGAACACACCAGGTTTCACTCAAACTAGTCTCTTTAAATGAACAGGCAGGAGGTGAGATACTACGGCATGGTTATATCTTGCATGTGTCAAGTTGCAGAACTCAAACACAACGCAGGCAGAATATTTCCCCCTATCATCTTCAATTCACCTCAGTTCCTCAATCAGACTGAAACATCTGAGAAGCTGACATCTGAGGGAGACTTAAGCTGATGAAAGGTAGCTATCAGGATCTAAACGCAAAGTAAAGTCAAGACGGTCAATGCTAAATATAAGATAAATTACTTGGCTAGAGCAATTTAAACAGCTAATAAAACATCTTGAGACTGTCATAAAGCAGCAATTTTCAGACTTCATTTATCTTCCAAGGGGAGGGTGGCCCTGGACTCATCAACGTGATTTGGCTTTGCTTTCCACTACAGATGGACCAAAATATAGAGGAGACACTGTGGCATGATATGACAAAGAGCAGTCTTTTCTCAATACTGAAATCCATCAGGGAGATGTAAGTCATATAACTGTGTCCTCCTACCCATCTGGCTTCAGCTTTCAGTACTATCAGCCAACCTTTGAAAACAAGTTCCTCAGTATTACGTTTCAAGCAGACCTGCACTCTCTCTCTGCATCAGCCTATTAGCCCAGCTCACATCATCAAACCTGCTTACAACATAGACAACTCAGCTCCCCAAATGTTATTGCGGGTGATTTGTGGCAGTGTGTAAATTAGAAGTTGCGGTCTGAGTCAAAAGCAGAGTCATAAATAGGAGGGAGGAGAGGACGGCAGCACTCTGCCAGATTCGGGGCGGGAATTGATGAAGGCCAGAAGCCTCACGTAGATGAGAAACGCTTTCTTAATAACTAACTCAAACACATCACTCTGCTCACTCCCCAAGCTAGAGTGTAAAATAACAAAGTTAGGAGTCAACAAGAAGGACTGAGGTACAGACGCATAGACACTTAAAGGTATGTATGTCATATGGACTGTAGCCCTGCAGGGAGGATTTCATCATGCTGCTTGATGCTGTTGAAAGAAAACCACCTCAATTCCCCCTTTTGTATATGTAAAGCTTTTTCATTTAAAAGTATTTGTTGGGGTCCTTTTAGTGTTGCATATAACAAATGACGCCAAAAATATTATGTAGGCTAGTATTTGCAAATTCCAGAATTTAGCTTTTTTCCAGGATGACTTGCAGTAAGTGTGACAATACAACAACCTTCTGTTCCCACATAACTAAAATGGAGCAACCAAAAACAAGAGGTTCAAAGGTCTTAAAAGCCTTGTTTCCTCCAAGCAGTCCAGTGCAGACGTTCCCCTGCTTAGTCGATGAAGAGGAAACATAGCAGGAGCTGGATGGAGCAGTGAGAAACAAAAAGGTTTTTCAGCTTGTTTTTCAGCGCATGGCTGTCCACGGCTCTTAGTAGTAGTACCAACTGCGGTAGAAATATAAAACAGATGTAGTGTTTAGGTACATGTCCGCACGGGTTACCTATGCTATGGTTCTAAAAGTACTATACTGGTTCTAAAGGTACTATACCGATATAAAAGTGTTTGATGGAGGCTAAAGTGTATTCACAGAGAGAATAGTAAGCAAATGACCCTAAAATTATAAAGGTAAGAGCGACAAAAATAGGATTTTGAAAAGTGAAGGGGACATGTTCTCTGTATGCTTTCACGTCACCATCACGCATTTTTTATTTCCATAACCAGAATCAACAAATTACTAAAAAGTTTCCGTCTAAGAGAAGACAGCTCTCTCTGTAGGACTATATCTCAGTATGGTTTTCTAACCTCCCAGTGCTTCATAAGTCTCAGTGCCAATGCTACGCCATCACTGCTTATCAAGATGAAGCTGAAATGTTACTGGTGAGTCAGACCAGGATCCCCCCCCCCCAGCTCATTCTGATTCCTGTGACAGAGAGTGTCTGTATTTGCTTAAATTAATGTGCATGTGTGAATACATCTTGCTTCCGTCTGTGCATATCCATAATGTATGAGTTAACACTGTGTGTGTTACTATATGTATGTGCGCCCTAGTTTGTGTTATTGTACAGTGATGTGATAATGCATCAACACCCATCTGACATCTGTGTGTGTGTGTGTGTGTGTGTGCGTGTCGTGCGTGTGCACAACCCTACCCTCCAGGGGACCATCGGTGTGTGAGAGAATAATAAATTCAAGTGGGGCGGGGAGATGAGAGCCTGCGACCAACAATCGATCCCTCTGCTGTTTCTCAAATTAAGAGGGAGGGATGGATGTAAGGGACGGAAAGAGAGAGACAGACAGACGGGGGAGTGTGAAGTAGGTGGGGACATAGAGCATTTCAGTATGGAAGCAGTGGATGCAGAGGAGGAACAAATGTACACAAGCATAGTAAGAGAGTGTGGAAGAAATAAGAGGTGGAGAGAGCGACAGAGATACTGTAGCAGAGAGTGAGGGAAGTGAGCAGAGTGAAAGACAGCCAAACGCTGACAGGAGTCCAATTAAGTGTCATCCCAGTAGAGGCAACCATCCCCATCTTGCCAGGGCTACGCAGCCTCAACTTCCAAGGACAAACTGCCCGTCACAAGGTGCAACACACACAAACCTCGTCACATATTCAACACAGGCTCTAACACATACTGTACATGGTTACACAATTTCATCAGAGCAAAAAACACACATATCATCTTAACAGTTTTGGCACAAAAATGGACGGACGCACACATCTGCAATCATTTGAGAGGCTCAGCCTTTGGAGGACCCGGGAATGAATTGGTGCCAAAGATGGCTGGCGCCAGCAGCTACTGGTCCCAAGGTGCAGATCTGTGCCAGAGGCTAACCCACTCATCTCTACTCTGCTCTGCTCTGCCCACCCACCAGCTGATATCAAGGGGCAGCACAGGCACTACCCTGGAGTAACCTAGACATCAAATACAATCACACACGTGTCATATCTCCATGCAGAGGGAGACACATCCACTCACATACACACACACACACACACACACACACACACGCACAAGCACACAAAAATACACAAATAAACAACCTAGCCCATGTCTCACACACACAAACTGTGCCCTAGGGGGTTGCTCGCTGTCTCTTAGAAAAGCCTGCCTAATGAGTGAGGCCTCTGTGGCTTGGGACTAAAGCAGAGCAGAGTGACTGAATGACAGACTATGGTACTACAGCGGAATTAGAAGGATGCTTCATATTGACAGAGAGAACAAATTGACATACTCTAATAATTCCCTTTTACATTCTGCGGCAGTGTGAGAAGAAATAGCGAATGGAAGGGAATAATAGAGGTTGAGGCAGACGGGTCCCCTGTGAGTGCTTTTGCCCCCCAGACAGCACTGCCACACACACACACACACACACAGCCACACACACACACACACACACACACA
Source organism: Gymnocephalus cernua (assembly GCA_023631565.1). Taxonomy (NCBI): domain Eukaryota; kingdom Metazoa; phylum Chordata; class Actinopteri; order Perciformes; family Percidae; genus Gymnocephalus; species Gymnocephalus cernua. Next base: position 13,844,454 of record CM042444.1, read on the forward strand.
CACACACACACACACACACACACACACACACACACACACACACACACACACACACACACACACAAACATGTTTATGCACACATTTGTACGACACAACACACATGCACTGAATGGAAACAAATGATCCTTTTGACTGTGGGCACTGCAGTTTGAGTTACAAGAGAAAAACACAGAGAAACAAGAAGGGCACTTATGAAAGGCAGAGCGAGGCAGACAGAAAAAGAGGAGGGGGAGGGAATTGGAGGATGAAAGAGGGAGAAAAAAAAAAATAAGAGCCAAGAGTAAGAGTGTGAAAAGAGAGCCAGTCTGATTTTCAACATGTGAAAAAGGCGGAGAGACCCTGTTATAAATTTGTCGGGCCTGCCGTAGATTCAATCTGGGCCGGGATGCACAACACACCAGCCCAGCCTCAACAGGGTGCTGCTTGTGGAGTGTGCGTGTGTGTGTGCGTGTGTGTGTGTGTGTGTGTGGGCGGCTGAAGGATTGGTTGCCAGGGAGATTCTGACATATCGGGCCCCACTCCCTGCTGCCCTCAGTTTAGCCTCGACAAGTCAGAGAAAACGCTCTGCGGCGGCCCGGCTAATTTGCAATCTCTCGTTCCCTCTCGCCTCTGTCTCGCCCCCTTTCTCTTGTCATTTTCTTTCTTTCTCTGCATCAACGTTATAGGATTTTCTATTTGTAATTCCAACTTCTCATTGTAACAATCATAATACTTTTCTTAATCTGCTTTCTATCCTTACCTTTACAGCTGAACAACTCTCCTTACTTTTTTCCTTATTCTCATTTTCCTCTCCCTCTCTTCTTACATCCTGCTGTACTCTCTTTCTCTTCCTCACAATCATCTATTTATCCTCTTCTCTAGTACCTTACTTTACTCTCTCTCTCTCTCTCTTAGGTAGGCTGATGTGGTTGGGACCTGTTGTTCTCATCGGGTGACAGCCAAACAGGGCCTGTTGTAATTAGTGTGGAATTCTAATGAGCTTATCAGGTCAAAAGCAGCTTAGTCCTCTAGGACCCTAGCAGGGTGGAAATTAGCCCCGCTCTCTCCTAGACAAAACACACACACACACGCATGCACATGACACAATAACACATTGTGCATACCGATGATACAAGCTTGATTCATTAACAAACACTCGCTGACAAATTCAGCCTCACCCTCTCCTCTCATAAAGGGATTAGCCCACTTTACATCAGTCAGTTAACAAAAAAGCAAATTATTAATGTGAGTGGCAACAACAACAAAAAAGGCAACAGCAGTAATATGTAAGGCTGTCATTGTGCTAAATAAACACGTAGCTGTAGGGGGGATGTGTTATCTGAAGAGAGGATGGCAGACTGAGACAAATTAACAAGCAAGCGCACATACACACACATGCGCACAAACATGTACAGAAATACAAGTGAACTTTTTTAGCTTCCTCTGTTGTGGTATGGAAAGGAGTGCCCGGCTAAAAGCTGAAAACATCACACTCTCCTCTCATCTCATTCTCCTGGTCGGCAGTGTGCTGCAGTGGACAGGCTGAGGCTGCCAGACTATCTCCTTTAAATATCTCCGCAATTAGTTCTGGGAAAGTTGCAGCGATACGCAGAAAGCAGAGGGAAGAGCGAGGTACATTGATTAAGTACAGCTGTACCAACAGGATTATACTCAAGAATTTTAATCGTACTTGTCAGCCGTCTTCAAAAATGATAAGATGCCCGCCTTTAAAAAAAAAAATGTAGATAGCTGAACGCACTCTGTTGACATAGATGAAACTAGTGCTTAACGTCCAACTGAAATAAAATGTCTTTTTTTATGTGTGTCTGCAACAACATACATATGTGCTCTGTAAACTACTTGTCCTGTCTCCTCCTTATAGGAAAGAATCGAGGAAACATTTAGATTTCCATGATGGCGCCCTAAGTTTTGCATTCATTCAAGGGAATACCATTTCCTGTATCCATCGACGTAGATGGATACCTTATTTGGATTCAGGACTGAAACCATGGGAAATGGATACGGCTGTCTACCTCATTGGCTATCTATTTCTTACCTGACTATAGAACACAAATATAGCTGGGACTTTACACTCCATGTTGTTATTGAAACACGAATAATCATCAATTGCTGTAGAATTGTGTTGTTAGCCAGTAATGGTGTACATACTTATGCATATTTGTATCAGTAAGAATGCAATTGTGCATACGGTTAAAGTTATTTTATCTGTGTTTTGTGCCCCTTTGAGTCATTGTCAGAGCAATTATTTTGGCCAATTTATTGGTGTCTTAACTAAGATATGGGGCTTATAAATACCTGATTGTTTCTTTTATATCAAATAAAGCATGGTTATACATTGACATAACCCAGGGGGTGTTTATTAAAATACAATATATATGATGTAATACATTCAGTAATTGGCAATAGTGAGTACAGACGCTAACATGTACTTTTCATGGCTATTGAGACGTGGGCGGGTTTGACAAGACCTCAGTTTTGTATGACCTGGGATTGAAATCGGGTTGACATGATCTAAACATTTACAGCGTAGGAGTTTCAGCCTTCCATTTTTCTCCTGGTGGGAAAATACACACAAATAAGCATACACAAACCCAGAAGTGTCACAGTAAGTGATTGGCTGTACTTAACCAGCTTGGAATAAAACAAATGGACGGCTACGCTACAGTACCAAAATGCAGGAAATGGATTTAGCCCATCCACCTTCTCTTGTTTTCCCATCATCCTTTACTGTCTTCAGTTCTTTCACCATAACACACTGACGTATAAAGATAGACTTTACAGACACCCTTAAAGCCTAACTGAAATCACATTTAGTCATCAATTTTTGTGTTTTTTTTTTTAAATTCATTGTTAATAGTTTAATTATTTATTAGAAAGGAGTAAAAAGGCTTTGAGGAAATAACAGAAATGCTCCCTTTCGTCTCAGCCGGCTGGAGGGGCTTGTCAATGTCTGTGTTTGATTGACAGGCGCAGTTTGACAAAATGTCGGTATTGTACAACCTGGGAAAGAGAACGGGTTGGAACTGTGAAGCAATGTGTTCGAGGCAGCAACTAATAGAGCATGTTGCCTTTTGTTCCGTCTGAATTGTAGCGTAACCTGCTGAAGAAAGAAAAGCGTATCACCGGGCACACAACACAGGAAATAATCAAAATAGAATCATGCAGACAGCATGAAATATTATATTATCTATGTGAGGTGAAAAGTTGAACTTTGAAGCTCTGTTAAAACTATATTAACACCAAGGCATTATACTTAGTCGAATATGGGTACAAACACACTCCATTTGTATGGTTTAGTCTTGTGAGTGGGGTTCAATCTAAAGCACATTAGAGGAGTCCAAATAGACCGTTCAACCTGCCTTTATACTGTAATACACAAATGCATCTAAACTTTATGTTATCATTTCTTGTAAGTAAAAGTGTCAAATTAAATGTAAGTAAGTCCGCAGGTTATTTCTTCTAGAGGCTTTCATGATGGTAAATAATTAGCCCATCTACCATTATTTAATTGAAGTGTACACATCAACCCAATGCATCCCCCCCATGGCGTCTCCTGGTATTATGCTGGCCTTAGCAGGCAATAAAGGACCAGACATAAACTGAGAGCTAGAGAAAGAGAAAAAGAGCAAGAGCAGCAGTCTTCCAAGGTGAGCGACACAGACACAGACAGACCCTGCCATGGACCCTGAGAGTTAATGAAGCACTCCTTCTCTATTATATACCTGCATCCACAACAGCACAAGGTAAAATACAACCAGACAATCCTCCTCTCCTCTCTCCTCTCCTTTTATACATCCCCTCCCCTCCCCTCCTCTCCTTTTATACCTCTCCTCTCTGTCGCCCTAAAAAACTAATCCTGCACACAACTCATCCCTCCCAATGCACACTGTAAACCACACCTGCCTCTGTTCCGGACAAATGCATAAATCTACCCTTGTTTCTAGGTAATAAAAAACTTCTGATATAGCAAGAGAGCAACAGAGAGAAAGAGAGAGTGAGAAAGAGTGAGAGGAGAAGAAGGGGTGGTGGCGGGGCGCTAAGTAACTGAACTGCAGTGGCAAAGAAACAGATTTATTAAGGGAGTGAAAAAACCTTTCTGACTAATGAAGTGAATGAAAGATTCATAGTGCTGATGCCACATGGTATATTAACGTCATGACAAGTGAATTACAGACAAAAGTGCAATGTAACTGCAAAATAACATAAGGCATTTGAAGCCAGACAAAATGATGGGGTAGCGACAGGTATTTTGGATACTGCAGCAAACCTACAATACAAAATCATTGGCGCTAGCAGCAAAGTCATCAAAATAAGAGTTTAATACATTTAATTATTGAATGCCAGATTCAAGTAGAGGAGTTCTGATGCCAATTTTACAGACTTCAATTTAAGCATCAAGTTCAGAACTCTTTCGTAAATATACTGGTGAATAGGCCCATCATGTGGAGTGTCACTCTAATCATTTATGCTATTCAATAGAAAACAAGTGTGCTTCATCACCTCAGTTACTGTAATGTGTTTAAAAATTAGCAGTGTCTTCACTTGCCAGTCAAGGTACCCAAATACATTCTGGCCAAAATGATATAAAAAATGAAAAGAATTTCAGCGGAAACATTTTAAGTGAAATTCTCTGCTGTTCAGTTTAATATGCTACAGACATCTGAATTGCTTGAACTGTTTTCCAATCTATACTGCTCCAATGTTGTGCCTATTGGAAGCTGTTTCTCTCTATCAGAGCTTTGTAAACAGAGTAAGAATGGTGGTCATCTTCCTTCATAGCTAGCTAACTTGAAGCTATGAAAATAGCGAAAAATAGCGACAGAATGGTGACATGTGTGGGTGACTCTGACACGGTTGTACAGGTTATTGTAAGTCAGGGTGATGGTTAAATTTAGCCCTTTTTTACTATAGTGTTTTTATTTTTTAAAGCTAAATGCCCAAATTAATTTGTCTGCCTATTCTTGCCAGACGAACACAGCTCCTAAACCAGGGACGACAGTGTTTCTATATTTGCATTTCCAAATGCAATGTGTATGTTGTCAAACTGATAAATGTGTTTTTTTTTAATATGCTTATTTTCTGGATCAGCAGTGCATTGCTAAACACAGCGTTTTGGTTGTCAAATTGGTGAATATGTTTTGTCGATTTACTTGGGGTTCTGCTTTGGTTATATTGTGCAAAGTTCTCTCGACCACCATACAGAAAAGGTTAAGTCACACTCACTATTTGATGTCTGCTAAACTGACTTGCCAGAATTCTTGGAGACTCCCTACAGCTATACAGAGGCCATTCAAGTTATGAGAGTGTCTGAGACAAGTGGATATTGCCTTACTTCTGCTCTTCCCCTGGGTAGGCTGGGTTTCTGCTGTGCCTCACACACTGTATCTGATAGCAATTCCGCTTATATCAATATTGTATAACTGTTGTCATGTCTCATTTTCCTCTGTTTCATCAGGAAAATAGGCCTGATGAATTGCATTGCCTTAACACATCTGATCCAGTTTGTTTTATCTCTCACACCTATGCACCAGATCGGCAGTGTGACTTTGTTGTGTATGATTTGTCTACACAGGCATACTCGTATGTCCATCTGTTAGCGCAGAGCTTTGTTAAAGAACAGCTTTGATTTCCTTCCTGAACCTGTTTTTTTACCCAATTGCCAATACAAGCTTGTCTAAATACTGTACAAATCTCTTTTCATCCCAATCAAGCAGACATGAAACAGAAGTCAATTGTATGCATCCTGCTTCCTGTGGAGATACAGTAAAGTAACAAGGATAAAGTTGAGTCTGTCTGTCTCTCCTGATGCCAGCCATTTTCAATCCTTTACAAGGTATGCTAGATTCTCAATCATTCTACACCATGGTAGCATTTTCATTTTGATTAGGACTAAGTGACACAGAGGTAATAAGATAGGAGAGAAATTGTTTATTTGCTAGTTGCCAATGAGCAGCTTAGTATCCGAGCAGGTGATTAATCAGTTTTCACGTTGTTTCCGCCCTACAATCTATTTCAGTAAGCCTGCAACACGTTTAAACATTAAATAAGCTCAATTTCCATTCCAGCCCAGCAAAATCATGTCTCATGTCCTGATGCCCGTCTGTCATTTCACAGCCATGTGTGGAACACACCAGAGTTCTCAATCTTTAATGTGGCTAATGTCACAGAGAGAGAGAGAGAGAGAGAGAGTGAGAGAGAGAGAGAGAGAGAAGGGGGAGACACTGAGACAGAGACACTGAGACAGAGATGACAGCAGAAAAGAGACAAAGGCGAGAGAAATCGACAGTGATATTCTTGGACTGGATGTGAGGCGGTAAGTATGAGACGCTGGGGGGAGGAGGGAAATGTCACGGCCAATCTCTAATGAAGGGCCTTCCGGGAACTATAGTTAGATAAATTATTTAAAGGCTTTCATTTAAAAATGTCCAAAAAACTGTGCTGCAATGATTTGCGCAGGGGCTGGGGAAAGGTCAGCCGTGTGTTGGGAGTGCTTCATTAACCTCTCACCACCTCCCTACCTCAATTATTTCTGTCAAAGAGCACCTGGGGGGGATGGGGGGGGGGGGGGGGGGGGGGGGGGCGGGAGCGTGGCTGCTGTGGTCGTGCTGATAGCACTCTGCTGCTGTGGCTGCCGCTCAGGAGACGAGAGCAGAGGGGCTTCAGCTTATCTCAGAACCTGGTGGCGGTCCATTCCAGGTGCAATGTTTGGGTGACTTCAATGTTGTCAAATCCTCGGAGATGTGCAGGCTAAAGGGTGGATGAGTATGTGTGCTTGTATGGCTGTGTGCGCGTGGGTGCGTGCGTGTGTGTGTGTGTCTGTGAAGAAACGGGTAGGGAGGAAGCTAGCTGGTGCCCAGGCCTCGGGAGTGTTAAACGCTTTGATCTTGTAAAATGTTTCGTACAACCGTGGAACTAACAGAGCTGCTAGGAAGTCTGATTTCTCAGACACTTGCACGCTCGCAAGCATGCACGCAAGCACACACACACACTCATTCATACAGAGTTACTTTTATCCCTTATGCTCTTAATCGTGTACAGCAGCAGGTTAAAAAATTTTCTTTTTCACTTACCTCATCTCTCTTATTACTCTCTCTTAAAATAAATCATCTTTCTGAGTGAGGTGCACCCATATAAATTATAGTTAGAATAACAACAGTGGAAAGATAAGTGGTCACTGAAAAAGGATACAGAATTATCTTTTGGGGACAATGAACCATTTAATCTCAACCTAGGTAATCTAACCAGTATGAGCATAGTACTACACCATTAATAACAGGGGTGACACGATTCTCCAAATCCTCGATTCGATTACATTTTCAATTCTAAGGTCACGATTTGATTTGATTCGCGATTTTTACCTTCTTTTTTTTAAAGCACAGGTTGCTATGCCATTTTTAGACTAGACTTGTATGTAATATAATATCTGACCTTTCTTCACAATGTCCCACATTACATTGTGAAATTTAAAACATGTATTAACAACATAATGTAACAATAACATATCTTCAGTCAATTGGAAACTTGACAATTTGTCAATAAAGTAAAAAGAAAAAAAAAGTTTACCGACAATAATGAGGGCAGATGCTTCGCAGCACACAGAGTTTGGTGTTAAAGGCCCCAACGTCGTCTTCCAGGCAGCGCTGCCTGGAAGGCACTAGGATTTGGTAGTGGTTATGGTTGAAGACGACGGTCACAGCGCTGCCTTGAAGGCCTAGTTGGGGGCTTAAAACACCATCGAGCCAGCACAGCAGCTGAGCAGACCGATAACAAATAAGGCGACTCGGGCAGTCCGCTAACTTGTTGCTCTCTCTAATATAACCAATATAAGCTGCTCTGTTTAGGCTACAAAACGTGCATACAGGCTGAAATTCAACCGTGCGGTTTTGTTGGGATTAAGCTATAAGCAGAAGGAATATCTGCTAGCTGCTAGGCTAGTGCAACACTAGGTATGTGCAACACACAGAATATGGTACACGCACATAGCAGAGCTTGTAAACTGTGGCTTTTTTGTCGACACGAACACGAACGTTGTCGACACAACTCACTAGAAATCCAAAATACTTCCACACTTTTACACACACTTCAGTGAAAGAGGAGGGGGCTCAAGTTCTGTCGATGGGTCTCCAGCATCTGCAGTTGCCATGCTATCTTTTGACTGGCTCTAGCTAAGTTACAGAAGGTTGACTGACTCGCAGCACTTCAACATGTGTTTTTTTTCCACTTGGCAAGCCGACCGGACGTGAGATGGGGGCGTGGCAGTATCGATGATTCCATTTTTTTATCCTCCCTTTTATAGATAGATAAAGCATTACAGTAATAAACAGAAGAGCAGTCTGCAAAATGTTCTGTTAGCTTACTGTCCGGTTAGCAACATTTACTAGGTTACCAAGCTTCCTGCAACACATATTTCACCAGGATGTGCAAATTCTTTGGACCGTGCCACTTTCTGATGTGAGCATGCGAAAAAAATGTGAAACCCTAAATATGGTTCTCCAAATGCTCCCAGAGCAGGATTAGATCTTTAAACTCTCCCTCTCTGTCTTTCTCTTTTTTGGTGTTTTTTTGTCTGTCTTGTTACTCTGATCCCATCCCAGTGAGACAATAGCAGACTAATTGTCAGGCTGTTCCTCTAATGCCTGATTTCTGAGTTAGGGGGCATGTGTTGACTCCCCCGAGCTTGAGAAGGAGAAAGTACAAGAGAGAAAGAAAGAGAATAGACTGTGAGGAAATCTGATCTTGCTAACATTCCCTGAAATTCCTCTAATTCTACAAGTGCCAAACATGCAATACTTTCAAAAGACTGAACATAGGAAACTGAACTGCAAGGCCCAGATAGGTGCTTGCACTCACTCAAATCTGCACCACATCCAAAAGGCACAGTAGTTGGAAGAAAGTGTCGCAATTAGACCCACTGATGGGAGAAGGTGTTTCAGTATTATGTTGTTCATATGACTTGAGATTTTGTATTTGTCTCAATCAGGCCTATTCAGCTAGCAAGTGTCAAGCTGTCTTCCCCATAAAAGCCTTAATATAGGCTGCTACATCAAAGAGGTGACTAATCAGGCTGACGGAGAGAGGTGTCACACAGTGTCAATCCTTCAGTGCCGCTGCCTGTCTCTCAGGGAGCTCACTCCATCAGCTCCGACCTCAAATAACCCAGCACATACACGTGCTGCAGTGCACACAAAAAAACCAACAAGCACACATCAGGTATAGACATGCACATATGAATGCACATGTACACCCATACTCATATACGTCTACTTATACAAGCACAAACACACTGTATGCATACATGCTAACCCAGCAATATACATCTCACTGGGAATCAATGTGAAGGATGACTCGGTTCAATGATAGGCCTCTGTTGATGAGGGCTGGGAAAATGAGGTAAAAAATGGAAACTCATCTTGATGTATTTGGGTCAATTTCATGTCCACGGCCGTTGCTTGGACAGGCCTATTTCTAGCAGAAGTGGTGGCGGTAATTAATGGGTGATAATGGACATATTTAATTGGCTGTAATCTATTGGATGAAGTGAGGAGCCTCAATTCTTTTAAGGACAAAGATCCGCTGGGAGGGCACAAGAGAACCGAGCCTCATCTGTAATGCTGCAGGCATACAGTATAGATAGAGTGGACCATATATCAGCAGAACAATGACGCTTAACAATTAAAACCACACACACACACACACACACACACACACACACACACACACACACACACACACACACACACACACACACACACACACACACACACACTCACACACTCACACACACACACATTATACATTTAAGACAATGTAAATATCCAGCATTCACTATGAGCATGAGCGCATCTTCCTGCATGAACAAAGTGCAAATGCAACAAGCCAGGATAAAAACTGCTTAACATAAAACTCAATAAATCAGTTCAAGCAAGCAATGCGCTCTATGTACTCATGGCTTCTTGGTTCTGCCTGAGAGCTCACTATACAATCTAGATCCTTCATATGATAGAGAAAAGAAAATGCAGTCTGCCAAGCTCTCCTTCCCAGAAGAGGGGCAAACACTTATTTGCATTGAAATGAACTGTCTGAGACGTGTGTGTGTGTGTGTGTGTGTGTGTGTGTGTGTGTGTGTGTGTGTGTGTGTGTGTGTGTGTGTGTGTGTGTGTGTGTGTGTGTGCGCGCATGTGTGCTTGTGTGTGCGTTCGTTCGTACACGCGTGCGTGTGTGCACGCATGCATGTGTAAGTGTGTGTGTGCGTTACACTTGCGTGTTTTGTCAAGGGGGTGTTGTGTGTCGACCTGCATGGATCACTAGTGATGGGGTGACTCCTCAATCTCGCCACACGCTCTCCAGCCTCGGGGGGAGCTGTGTATCTGGCTGTACTTACACATAGTGTATGTTTTCTGTCCATTCCCAGTGCTGCTGCAGTGCTTTCTCATCCCCAGCGTGATCAGTTACACTGCTGGTGAGCATAGTAGATTCAATGCCATTGTAAATCAGCATGACATTAGAAAATCTGTTTTAGAATCCGTTATAGAATTCATAGGTCATGTAGTGTGCAAAATTCATTTTAGCCATGCTGTATATCAGGGAGACGCAATTCCCCGTTCTGTCATGTCTCTACCCTCGTTTAAGTGGCATGTAGTATTTGGCGACCAATAAAACAACACAAACACTCATGTGTGTACATTGATTAGAGCACACATTGCACATCATTGCGAGGTGGAGCCAAACAAGCCTTGATACTAAGATGTAAGCCAACTGTACTTTACATGTAGCCTTCCACAAGTCAGCCTAAATCTCGTAGGCTCAAGTTTTCCTACAATATTAGTTTGGATAATAACAAATAATAGGCAATAGAGTCTGGCAGCAGGTAGAGCACAAACCCAGCCCCCCCTCTCTATTCACATGCCGGGATTCTTGCCTGCGCGCCACACACACGCAGCCGAGTTGTGTGTGTGCGCGTTAACGTTACCGCACACACACATCTAAAACACGCGCAGCACCTGACTGGGAACGATACCGAGGATTACCAACGGCCGCTGGGGGGGCAGAAGAACGCTAGTCTCGTCACTGTAAGTAGGTTACGATAAAACCTTCATGAGTAAAAAGTCAATACTTATCAATGCACTCACCTGTATAGACCGGCATAAACATGTAGGAAGTGATATTTTAATCTGCTCTGTCTGCTCTCGTCCACCGCGCTGTTTTTACCAAACACAGCTCTACTCTGCAAAAAGCTAAAACAAATAAAGCTGTCGGTTGTAGTTTTAGCTTAGCTTGGCGGGAATCTAGAAATTTGGACAAATTCTTATAAACTGAACTGCTGGCTGAGTGAACCGTCCTCTCTCCTGGAGGTAAATCTATGGATGTATTATAAGACCAAAACAGATACATGTGGCTACTTAATATGCACGTGAATGACACGTTCTTCATTCTTGATGATGATGCTGGTTGTATTATTTTGCAACAGCATCATTTCATTGCAAATGAGGAATACAGTATGAATGGTAGCCTGCTTATCAGTCCATTCATCATTAAAGGCTTTTCTACATCAACTTTCCCTTCAGCCTCTTTGACTGTGACATGTTTACCTGACAACAGCCTTTCTTTCTGCAAACATTTCCTGCATACTACAACCATGTTTCCTTAATCACAGACTTTAACAACCACTCAGTGAACTGTCTCCTAGTCTGAGATCTTGTTCTAGTTAAAGAGCCAGTTATCATTATGGAGTTTCCATGTTTTTGAGGAGTTTGCTCACACTAATGTACTGTAAAAAAATAGCATTAATTCAGTAAGAAAGACCATTTTGAACGATAATTTTCTTTATTTGAAAGTCCGGCCTTGGAGTGTCGGGGGGGGGTTGACATTCCTGCCACCACGGCTTAAAAAAATCCTAGGGGAAACACTGCCCACAACAAGAATCACTGTGTTGTAATTTCAACAAACAAAGCCATTATTTCAAGATAATGTCTATTGAATCTTGCCAGTTTAAACTAGAGCTAATACAATGTCACTCTCTTGTTTACTCATTGACTATACTCTACAGAATAAATGCTCACAAGTTTACTCTATAGACAGTAGTAAATGGACATCATTGTGCACCACCACTAACTGGTGACCGTGACAGTACCGTTCGGTATAAAGTGGTATAGAAATAGCTATTTCTTTTTACTTTAGCATGCCCCGACGACTAGCGTTACAAGGTAATTACCGTTTTGCGCTAAAACTAGTCACATTCGATTAGCATGAAAACAAATCCCAGAGAAAGGTTGACTTGGTACCCATGTGTTATTAACCCCTAGGTTCATTTTGCGCCGGAATTGTCCTTTAATAACAGAAATAGCCTTTCTATTTAGCCTGAATGATATGAAATGAATGAACTGAATTGTCTAAGATGCTCTGAACTTTTGCCATGGCTCTCTTATAGTGAAAAAAATCAAGTTGAAGGCTTACTTTACAATCATCCCCAGACTGATGCTGTCCTTCCTTGCTTGGTTACATCTCCAATTACCTTTCAACAAATACACAACCACTTAATGCTGTCGAACAAAGCTTGGAGCAATCTTACAAACAGAGCCGTTCAATGCCACAGGCTAACAAACTAATCAGCTGTTGTTTAGAGGCAGGCCTCGCAAAACATTAGTACAGCAGCATTCAAAAATAAGGTAACCTTTTCACTGATGCAGGACGTGTATGTATTCTGTGTGTTGCTCGTGGACCTGTGTGTGTGTGTGTTGGTGTCAAAACGACACTTTGTTGTTGCTATGCAGAAGTGTGCAGACACCTCTAGTATTTGCAATGCTGAGGTCTTTTTGGTGTGGTAGATGAGCCCAGACTGACGTACAGATTGGAAGGCAATTTCGTTACCACTCCATTATTCTGTCTGATTGCCTTCTTGTAGCCGTTTTCTGTGGGAGGATTTGCTTTTCCCTCAACAGACGCCGCTGAAAGAAATGTCTGACTGTTTTGACGTCATTTTCAGTCAGCCCTGAGGCTGCACTTTGCAATGAACACTTAGCATAGGTTTGGCAAATTTGCAGAGAATGGTATTCAATATTGAGAGACATGTTAATGCAAAGAGAATTTGCTTGATGACCAAGATTCCCATGTTCAAAGTCGCCATTTCACTGCTTAATTGTGTCCACAAGGGCTCTGATTGGCTCAGTTGATTCTTCAACCTGGAAAACAGCCATTTGACTGAGCGACACCAGATCTATTTAAATCGCTTGGCAAAATATGAGAGGTGGGCGGCACTTCAGAGGTTTGGAGCCGGGCTAAGTTGAGCCTCCCTGTGCAAAGCATTATCTATGGATCACAGCACGTCTCCACTGAGTGCTCTTTATAGGTAATCAATAGGCGAGCTGGCTCATGATGGCTCTCGCTCATTACAACTCTTTAATAAAAGCCCACCCTGCGGTGACTGCTGATCTGGGTAGTATAAACACACACACACACACACACACACACACACACACACACACACACACACACACACACACACACACACACACACACCAAATCTCTGTTTACACACAAGAGAAACGCAAACTCACTAACACGGAGCAAGCACAGCATGGTTTGCTAGCAGGCTGTTCAATCCCAATCGCTTATAGCTAGCGACAACATTACTCATTTATATCTGTCTTAGTCAACATGCGCATAAGCTTTTTGATGGGGTGCTGGGGGGAAAATATCAGAAGAATCTCAAGTAAAGGTGACACACACACACTGTTAAATGCTCCAATCAATGCTTTGTGGATTGCATTTATCAGCAGGTAAACTACCATTCTCAAGTTGAAAGTGTCTTTCTTCAAGTCAAAAGAGTTGAGAGAACTCCAAATAGCGTGGTCTGGCATAACCTTTAGCAAGCTATGGTTTATCAAGCTATGGTTGAGGTGTGTATCCTGCTATGTAGCTGTTTCCCAATTGCTCCAAAGCAGCTGTTAGCTCCATCTCACTGCACATATGGAGTAAGGTAATGACAGCCTTCTTTTCAGTATTTTCCAGTAAGGGGGTGGCTGCACGCAAGAATACGGGGTCACTTTGTCATATGTGCAGGGGCAGAGGTGTTACACTGCATGGGTCACTTTTCCACGAACCACCCACCAGCTTGCCCTCATATGTTCGGGGAGCACAGAGACAGAAATAGAAAAGAGAGCAGGGAACTCTGCTTCAACTGCCATATGTACCTCCGTATTCAACAAGCACAGAAGTTTTAACTTAAATTACACTAACCATACAACACACACGTACACACCGCATCCTATATGAAAACACAACAAACGTTCGCCATCTAATATGATTGTTCTGCCAGCCAAATCGAAAAAGAACAATTTTCCATATGTTCCATATAAACATTCATACAAGAACCATTCCTAAGCTGCATACTAACATTGGCTGGAGCAGATCATAAACAGATACAGGAAATCTGACATCAGCTTTAAACACTGGTACATAAGCAAACATAACAGACTGTTAAAACAGAAAACGGTGTGTCTCACGATACAGAAACCAGAGATGGTGTGTTATGATCTAAGTATCCTTAAGGTGCCAGTATCTAAAGGGGGAAGATGACCTTTCTCTGCCGAGAATAGCAGGGCTGTGGGGAACAAAAGCTGTGATGACAAACACACAGGAGAGATTGTGACCACGCAGGGGCTAATGCACATGCTCTGAACACAAGCTCAAAACAATTTTTTTTTCTCTCTAAAACAGTACATTTGAAATGGCTAAATAAGCAACAATCAACATTGTTAAAAATAATGCAGGGTACAAAATTAGCACCATCCACTTGCCAAATGCTAGTAGATTTGCATTACTCTAAGTACATTTTGCACCCTGCTCATGTATTATTTATTAAAGAAATAGTCCGATATTTGGGGGAATGCACTTATATGCTTTCTTGCCAAGAATTAGATGAGAAGAACGATACCACTCTCATGCCCGTAGGCTAAATATGAAGCTACTGATGGTTATGTTACCTTAGTACACGAACTGAAAAAGGGGGAGAAAGCTAAGCTGGCTCTGTCTAAAGGTAGTGAAATCTGCCTAAAAGCACCTACAAAAAACCAGGTGTAGAAATGACACATTGCGGTTGTACTGGGGGTTCATGTGCCTGACTATTTCCTGAGCAGGCGCAGTAACTTCCTGGAGTCTTCTCGTCACTTCAAAGTTGCCAGGCAACCCATGGCGACTCCATGATTTGACTGTGTACATGATATCACAAACAAGCTCTGGCAGAAAAAGTTATAGCACTCTTATAGTGAGAAGCTGATTGAGAAAATCAGTGATTTAAGATGTGAACATGGATATGCGAATCCTACTGGAAAGCATCCCATACATATCCACGCACTCGCCACCACCCTACACATCATCCTGAGTGACAAGCATATCGACCGCAAACAGAACTCTGATACACACAAAACACTCAATGACAGAGTGTCTCATATTTCAGCCTTTGTGTTTCTTTCAGAGAAAAACAGCAGGGAAAACACGGGGCTGTGTTGGTCTGCATCCTGAGGCTGTCTGCAGACCACTGCGTAGTATTGTTACTATTACAAATAATGAACCAAAAAGGTGAGTCTGGTGTCTAAGCATTCTGATCCACAAAGCATCTATCTGGGACAGACTTTACACTAGACAGTGGCAGGCCATCATTGCAGTCTTCCAAGCAAAGGGCTGAGATTTCAGCATGTTTGACAAGGCCACTCAGGGGGGCAGAAACCTAAATAATTAAGGCGCTCATTGCTTCGTTCCATCTCCCTATTGCATCTGCGCGTAAGGAGAGACTTGAGAAGAACAGCAGGATGTGTAGCGTATGAGGGAGAGAGAAGATGAAGTAACTGAACGCTATGGGGAAGCCGGGTTTGTGCGCCTCTTCAACCACACTGACTAAATATTTGATGGGAGGAGGTGGTGGAGAGGAGCTGAGGTGAGAGGAGGAGAATCATGGGTGCATCTCCTTCGGGAGTGTTTAGTGTGTGTCCCAGGCGTGCAGGGGGGCTGGGGGGGTCAGGCCGTTACAAGAGTCTCCACAGTCCACCAGGTGAATTATTTATCTAGCTGAGGTCAACACCAGAACAGCATTATGGGTGGCACGCAGTAGAGAACAAAAAGGCCAACGCTTTTAGCACATAAGAACCAAAACCATGCATGTTGTGTGAGAGAGAAAAAAAGAATAGAAAGGGGAAGAAAAAAAAGAGAGATAGTAGGAGGAGTGGAAGCAAACGGGGATGATGAGAGACAATGTAAAAGTGTTGGTTGGTTTTGGAGGTTAGGTTAATGATGTGGCCCTGCCTTGTGACGTTATCAACAGCAGAAAAATGACAAGGAAGAATTACAATGACCGGGTGCGGATAAACCACCACAGGAGGCATCCAAAATCTGTGACCCTGCAGCGTTTTGTGTATGTCATCACGAGCGTTTGTTTTCTTGTATTCGTGATCTGCAATTTGTAAACAGTTTTCATTAGAAACAGACACAAACAAAGAAAACTGCTGCAATTGAATGAGAAAAGGCCTGTTTCATGTTTGACAATCAGCATTGATTGTATTTGGCGCAAAACCACTTTTGGCCCGTCAAGTTTTTCAGTGATAGGGACCCATTTTTGGAATGATTTACTAACGGAATTAAAAACAGAAACCGACCTGAAAACATTTAATAGAAAGGTGAAACACTGGCTGAAAGACAATCAAATGTGGCCACTGAGTAATTCTGGTTGTAATGCATCTATGCTGGGTGCCTAAATGATGTGTTCTTTTGTGTAATGTGGTCGTGGTTATGTAAAATGTTAATGTCTGTGCTTATGTATTTGTTATATGATTGAGTAATTTACATTATTTAGTTTTTTATAAATTATATATTTGGATTATGTTTTTAGAAAGGTCTGACCAGGGACTGGGGTTGCAAATTAGCCTATTGGCTAGAAACCTTTTATGCAACACATTTACACATATTGTTATGGCTTTGTCTATGATAATTATGTATGTAATAATGTGCGCTGCATTGTCCCTGAAAAAATAAACTAATAAAAAAAAAAAAACTAAAACATTTTTTTGACTGTAATGATTGTATATATTTTGAGTACTGAACTTTATGTCACATGGCAGCTTATTATTTTAGATTTTTTATTTGAAAAATGTTCATGTATTATGATTGTTTGTACTAGGGGTCGATGCTATAATCGAAGGAGCCAATGTCACAGTTGAATCTTCGCAGAGCTGTTATAAAACGAGGCTCATGCCAATTTGGCTATATGGGGCTGCTTCATGTCGGATTTTACATATAACTACCTGATTTCTCCCAATGATATAAATATCAACATATAATGCTGTAAATAAAAATTTGAAAAGAAAGAAACTTTAAAATAAATCTTTTTAAAGTGCGTGAATAAAACCTGTGTAAATGCGTCTCTCACATAATAGCTTAATGCTGATAAAACAGAGCTGAAAATGTGCTTGTTAACATTGATAATTGTAGTGGATGAACATATTATTGTAACCCTGATTGCTGGAATGGCCACTGTGCCACCACCAGATACATGAGCACAGCCTTGATCCGTCCGCCCCAATGATCACCAGATCCTGCACACTAGAGCACCATGCCGCGGCGTTATATGCCAGACGAAGCAGAGGCAAGGTTTGCATTTGTGGCAGAAAAACATTATGACAAGAGGATTGTAAATGAAGTAGAGACCGCGCGCAGCAGGACAACAGCCTATTGCTCTGTGTGCTCCACTTCTCGTCACTGGGGGCCAGCTGCTGACTGTTTGACACGCGAGCGCGCGCTCCAAACCATTTTAAATTAATCTTCTACACCCTAGCACACCACTTATTAATGTCAAGCCCCCCCTCCCCCCGCGCGCACACGCACACGCACACGCACACACACACACACACACACACACGATTCGACGATCAGTTGACAATAGGAACGACTTGACGATTCTGATTCGACTGTAAATCCTTACACCCCTAGCTTGTACTGATTCATTTGATTAATTTAGCTTTGTTACAACTAATTACAAATGTTTTCAAAAGCACTTCATCACAGTCCAGTCGCACAGCTGCAGTCCTCATCGTTGCAAGTTTTGAAGTCATCAGCAACATGAGAGCCTTGGAGAGATGCCAAGTAACAGCCTTTAGAATACAATCTCATGTAGATCATAGCAGGCATATTCTACATTCCACATGGTGGTGTGAAGCGGACATGACGGTTATATCCCCTCTGTTGACTTTGAAGGGCATGGACGGTGTGTGTGTGTGTGTGTGTGTGTGTGTGTGTGTGTGAGAAAGAGAGAGAGAGAGAGAGAGAGTGTGCACCCCTGCATGCAAGCCTGTCTGACAGAACAGATCCTGTAAATAAGACAGTTATGTGGGAATTTTCTCAATGTTTGCGCAGCAGTAACTGTGTGGCCTACTATACACAAAAAAACAAACAAACAAACAAACACACACACACACACACACACACACACACACACACACACACACACACACACACACTCAGACAGGTCCTGATGGTAGTCGGCTATGACTGGGAGACTGGTATGGTACCAATATTATTTACAGATGAAGCTTCATTTAATTAATTATGCAAACAATGTACAATGTGCATTCTAGATTATAATAATGGGCACTGCCAGAAGCATATTTAAATATTAATCTTTTCTTTATTAAATGAATTTTAACCATTAGCAATGTTGCAGCACTGAAAAGCACAAGTGCTTGAAGCATATTCTTTGCAGATAAAAATGCAAGTGACTCCATTAATTTCTGAGCACACCATTATCTGGCAGCTTGCATGCAAAAATATTTTCAAGCTGTTTGGTCGTTACTTGTTTTGGAGCTGAATAGAATCAACGTGTGTTCTGTCATACATTTCAGAGATTTGCCAAGTCCGTCATGCAGTGTTTCAACACCAAATTGTGTTGAGTTGAGTTTACAGCTGACTTGGCTCTTGTTGAGCTCTTTTTAAAAATGGGTCCATATATCTGAGGCTTGAAGGTTGTAACTTCAGGGGTACCACCATTGTTTCTCAGAAAGTGAAGTTTGGTAAAATTGAGCTTTTATAGAGTATAACACTCAAAGACGCCTTTAAGTGGCCAAGAGAGAGAACTTTAAGAGCAGGTGGTCAGTGAGAAATAGTGATGATAAAACAGCCAATGTGCCTCTGGCCGTGGTTGTTCACTGAATAGCTTTTACCACAAAAACCCCAAGAGAAAAAAGTAAAACATTATTTGCATTATCAATATTGTTTATGATAGGAAACCAAAGCTTCAGGGTACAATGCACTGTAATACCAATATAGGCAGACACTGAGACCCCATTTACACTTAGTCACTTCATGTGCCTTGGGTAGATAAAATAGCTATCTGATCTAAAAAAATAAAAAAGCATCCATCTGTCCAAGACGCATATGTAATCTTTACTCCTCCCATAGTGTAACTGTCAGAAACGTTCTGTGGAAATAGCCACTTGCTCCTCTTGCCTTGTGATAATGGTGATAAAGTGACACTGAAATTGCACTTAAATTAGCCATTGTTCTCGATCTCCTTAAAGCAAGATAAATGGCTCCAGTGATTTCTATCCATATTATCAAATACAGTACAAGGCACACCGAGCCGCTGTAGCATTTATGTGATCTCTGATCAGCTCAACCACAATAATCTGCGTGGGTGTGAGAGCATTGATCTGTACGGAGCAAGCGAGCGGCATGAATGAGAGAACCTGAGGACAATAACATTTGTGTCATGCTCCTAGTTAATAAATAGTATTTCATTTGTGTGTTTGTGTGTGTCAGGTTATGGATAATTGTTACATGGTTGCCAACATTCAATTTAGTTTGGAGTGAGATATTAAAATGTCAATAAGTTTAGCTAACTTCCCCTTCCAAAACTGTAGCGTTAAATAACATCACATTGAAATAGTCATAGTCAGGGTCATCCTGAACAGGATAACATTGAACATTTCAGCAACCCTGAGTGTGTGTGAAAAGTGTCAATTGTGTGAGTCTCACAGTCAGTGTGAGAGTTGGCAGCCCTGCTGTTAGCCAATACTAACTTAACTGTTATTGTCGTAACTCAACTCCTAAAATGCAGGTGGGCCAAACCTGATTTGCATGAAAACAAAGATCGATTGCCATCATATATGTGATCTGTGATCATTTACTAACACTAGCGTAGTTTACGATGCGTCTGTTTATGCGAGTTTGGTAATTGGGCACGCTATGCTTCACATTTTGCGTAGTATTTATCAACCCGGACACCCATCAGGCAATCAGTGTCTTTCTCCGCCCACTATACCGTAAATTGCGCTGTAGCAAAGCGGTACTGGCGCTATGATACGGCTGAGTGCAGACTGCGATACTCCCACTGCTGATGCTATGACTGTTTAAAATGACCCTAACCCTGATGCCAATATCTGCATTGTAGCGAGGAGTTTAACAACTGATGGAAAGGAATGTGAACACTGAGTCGGAGATTCAATGTCATCTTTGATTTCTTCCAGTAACTCTAATATTGCATGGCTGCTTAATCTGTAATGCTTCATGATTTTGTGTTCACTCCACTGACAAAGTGTGATCCTTGTGTTAAAAATATTTTCAGCCTGGCCTATGTCTTTGTCCTGCTCGGATTACTGCTGCCATTTCACCAGCGGCATATAGGCCTACAAGGAAACCGGGTTGCGGCTGGTTAGACCTGCTTTTAACAGGCGGAGAATTTACCCCGCAGAATAAAGGCACGCTCTTACTGGCAGTCTTTGTAAATACCACGGAATATATAATTAGGCGCACTTTACGCATATCCTCCCACCTTTTTGGGTGGAACTCCCACTTCCCCCATGACCCTCCCACGAACGCATATTGAAAGCGCAACTTGTCTCTTCTCACTCATGTGGCAGGCAATCTGCGATTTTACCCAAGTGCGCCCTGTTCGTAAATAGCCCGCATCGGTTACATCCGTCTCTGCGACCAATTAGCGCGCCTGGAAACAGGCGCAAACGGCTTGATAAATCTAGCCCAGTGTCTTAAAACTCATCTGGGTTTACTTTTGTCCTACAAAGGACCAGAGTAAACGGGGTGTTACTTTTGGCTTGTGTGATCTTGTGAGGAGAAGAGAGGGGAGATGATGTGTTGCTCTACTGTAGAGAAGAAAATATGGTGATGCTTATCTGGGATGTTCTGGTTGTTCACCTGAAGGCCTCTGGGGATCTCTGATTGCCATCTGGTGAAACATGCAAGCCTTTATTCTCTATGACCCTAGTCCTTCTCCTAGTAGTGGGTGGTCGAACACAACAAGGTAACATCTGGTTCAGTAGATTGGCTTTCATTTGCTGTGTATAGGCAGAACACCCACACACATACTAAAAGACTTTGCTGCTCTGAGACAAGATGCTACGAATGTTATGCTCCTCAGGTATTGTCCTGGGTTGAAACTGCAGAGTGAATAAAGAGTAAAGTAAAGCAAGCTAAGTGGTATCATTTCACTACTTTATTAAGTTTCAAAAGAGGAATGACAAGAATAGCAATGACAAAAATAATTCTCTATAATACTCCTGTGGCTGAATAACCCCACACATGCGGTTTAGCAATTTTGTAGGGTCAACATGACCCTCTTTTGTGTAATTATTTTTGCTCGGCGGTTCTGCTTATAAAACACTAACCGCTGATCCGTGTTGCTGACATGGATAATAGATGTATGATAAGCCTTTACGTCTAACACAGGTTCTACAAATTGTTAATGCATGTATAACATGATAGGGATGAATAATTATGAATGGGGGGAATAAATGACTACCTATAAACACTACTAATACAGTTTTTTTTCTGGCTTGCCTATTGAAATTTGCCCACTGTTGTGACTCATTTACAAAACAATGTTGCTTCCTTTATGTGAAAAGTGTGATCATTTTGTCTTTGGAGTTAATACATGATAGGTAAATTGTAACTTAAACCGTCAACCGTTCCTGTGATCACATCACTCCGATCCTTCAGAACCTCCACTGGCTCCCTGTTTCCCAAGGGATCCAGTATAAAGTCCTCCTCCTCACCCACAAAGCCCTCCATAACCAGGCTCCTTCCTACCTCACAGACCTGCTCCACCGTTTACTTTACTGTAAAGTGTCTTTGAGTACCATGAAAAGCACTATATAAATAAAACGTATTATTATTATTATTATTATTAAACAGCACCCATTCATTTTATTTTAATGACAGAAATAATTTTCTGAGATATATATCAGGCTGCTTTGTCAAATAATTGATATAACATTTTGTGCCAAACTCTGGATATACTGTATCCTATTCTATATTTTGTAATGGCTAGGGGAATATGAGCCGAGGAGCCAGATGGAAACATTAGAGACTGTTGTCTGGACGTGGGACAAAACTTGGCAGGGGCAACCTTATGGAGATTTGTGTGAGTAGGGGGGAAATGCTGCCAGAGTCTTTAGGAGGTTCTTGGGAAATGTGTGCATTAGAATGTTAGAATAGGATTCAATTACATCCATTAGAGATAGTGAAGACTGTGACTGGTGCATGCTTGTGTAAGAATGGAGGAGATAAAATTTCCTCTGTCAGGGAAACGTGCTGAGAAGGGGGCAGGAATGGGGGCTGGGTCTCTAAAGGCGCAGACAGACAGGAGACAGACCCCAAAAATGACAGGTGTGGAGGCATTATGACTGATAATGCCAGGCTGAGGACTCACTTGACAATCTAAAGTCATTTCCAGTGACCTAGAAAGGTATCAGTATATTAAGTCCAAAATCATGTATAGAGAAGTCCTTTTTCTCTTTAGATTTATGCAATTTCCCAATGTGTGAAAATGCAGCTCAGAAGTCCATAAAGGTGTTATTTTACTTTTCTGTTTTCTTTAGTGTACTTACATTTCTGCCCACATGTGACACGCAGAGGGAAGTAGGACTGTATCCTGACATTGGTAATACAAATCTATTTAGTTTCTATTGTTTACTATGTGTGTCCTTGTCTGGGACATCATGTTAGGGAGACTGAAATGCTATTTGTGATTTGTTTCGTGAAACTGTGCCTTTTTTTTTACTTTTGAGCGGCGGGCCTGTTCGTGAAGGTGAGGCTGTTTATGAAAGCTGACAGGCAACCTGGCGCAGGGTGCGAATGCTGATCCAAAGCGAGCCGGACAAATGTCTGCAAACACACCAGCATTCTGTCGCTGGCTGCCCGCGGAGATGTCAAACACAATGATGTGAAGAGAGGCTGTAGGAGACCTCCGTGCTCGCTACTAGGAAGTCACAACACACACAACGGTACGCTGATTCATACACAAGAATTACATCAAGAAGCAGCACACTCATAGGCTATCAAATGGCCGACCTTCTCCTACCCCCGACACAAAAAACACACACACACACACACACACACACACACACACACACACACACACACACACACACACACACACACACACACACACACACACACACATTTGAAGTGAATAACAACAAAGAAGCCCAATGAACCCAATCCACGTTCAGACTGGAACGATCACCTGTCTTTAGAAAACACAGCTAATGTTTGCACTATTCATCTCACTCTATTGTCTCATTTCGACAACTCAATAATTGTGTTACACATGTCAGGTCCCCGGTTCCTGGACAATCCTGCAAATCGTTTCAAAGTGCCCCAAATTCATTAATTACAGTGTGTTAATCTCATTGAGATGGGAGGAAAAGGACCCTCATAACTCATCCAATTAGGTAATTGAGTACTACTCGGATTAGAGGGAATGAAAGGACGAGCCCCGCTGAGATTGAGGACTTCTGCTTCTACAGAAAGAATACATACATGGTCGTCTACAGATAATAAGTAAGTATGTGCTAAACCTTCAACATTCACTTAGAGGCTTTCTCTAACTGCTTACCTCTAGTCCACCCATTTCCAAGGTTTAGGCATTGGGATTGAGCTTTTTAGTGATTAGTGATTATTAAGTATGTGCATGTGACTGCTTGCATGTGTGGACTTGTGTGTTTGTAACATACTACTACAGTGCTGGTATATGAGCCCACACTGTTTTACCTATGCAGGAAACATAAAGTGGACGTAGACACCTTTTTCGATTTCAATCAGTTACAATTGGTTTAAAGTGTGTTTCATGTAACTTATGTATACACATGGCGTGCTCCAAGTGCCTCAAGTTCAAATTTCAACTCAAGCAATCTACGTCACAGGGTCTTTCTCTAATGTCCAATCAGAAGAGCAGTGGGCCGGTGTGGAAAATAACACATCTACTTCAGCCTTATTGATTATTGCTCTCACACAAGTTGCATGCACACTTATCTCTTTTCTTGATTTGTAACAGGAATTTAGCAACAGGGCCTGCGCTCAATGAGTTACCAAGGAGTAAGCCCAGCTGTAAAGATAGGAGAATCTAACTGCCTGCTATAGAGAAGCAGAACAATGGGTATTGTTTATACATCCGGGGACTGGTTTTAACTAGGTTAACGAATATATTGATCCTATAGACACGAGCCTCATCATGAGAATGTTATGCAATGATGGGCGTAACCTATAATGTATGTGTGTGTGTATGAATCTCAATAAAAGAGGCTGAAAGTGGGAGAGAAGGAAGAACACACATGGTCAGTGCAGGTTGCGGAGCCTGTAGTGTGTCCTCCTTCAGCTGAAGCCTATTGTTTGATCAAACTTGTTGTTGGTGTGTTTATTATCCTTTACAGTTGAGTAGGAAGAAGTCCTCGCCTAGGTGTGCATCTTGGAAGCACAACAATTGGGGGCTTCGTCCGGGATTTCGGGATTTCGGGAGTAACTGGAAAAAAGAGGATTCTTCAAAAGATTGGTGATTGTTCGGTCCAAGGGTGAAAAGTCGCGTTGAACATCTGGCGCCATAAAATAAGGTAAGCAGACCATTCTTCTGCATTGAATACTTCTAAAATCAAGGGTGTTCAACGTCTTAGTAACCCACAGACCGCTAAAATAATTTCTAAAGAACTGAGTGGATAATAACATTCTTCTATTATTAATAAAAAGTGTTTGAAACTAAAGTGTAGAGGTCAGGGACCTCGAGGTCTGGGACCTCAACTAGTCTGAGCTTTGGCAGGCTCCCCCTGTTATCTGACGAGGTGCAGGTTGCGCTGGGTTGGAAAACCCTAAGAAATAGGGCTACTTTAAAATAGAGGTCTGGGACCTCAAAGAAAGGTTAGCTTTCTGGCTAAGGGTTAAAATCCCCAAAGGTTAAAAATCCTTTGAAAGAGGTCTGGGACCTCAGGAGGTCAGGGACCTCAAGTGAATACGTGTGCTTGGTGAAGCGGGGGATTATTGAAACATTCTGCAATTTTTAGGTGGAATGTGCAGGTAATCCAACCTTCACGTGTGTATATTTTATGAAAATTTTGATACTTGATTGCTGAACCGCGGGACAATCAAGGTGAAAAACAGAACAAAGTTTGGGGTAATGAATGTATGATCGATGTGTATGAGTGCTAAATAGAAGCAAATTGAAGCAGCAGTACTGCCTGAAACCTGACGGTGTCAACATAAAGCAGTAGCCTGTTGAAGCAAATTGTGGATATTTAGATAAGGTATTTCTGTGTGGCAGTTTTGAATTAAACAATTTTTGGCAGTATAACTTAGAAGAAAATGGACGGAGAATTCGATAGAGAATTAGATGACGGAGGATGGGGATTAAAGGGGACATATGGGCCTTACAAATCCTTAGAAGAACAATTAAAAACAATGGAGAGTGCTGTAATAAGAGCTAACGGTAGTGGAAAGGAAGCCACTGCAATAATTACACAGATGAGAGAGGAGGTTGTACAAATTCTAATTGACCAAAACAAAACAACTAAGTGCCAGGATCCTCTGTCTGAGATATTCTGGGCACAGGAGAAAAAAGCAAGCCAGGAACAGCACAAGGCCAGTGAGATAGAAGAGAAAGGTAACCTTTTCCAGAGAGGTAAAGCTAAAAAGACAAAGGAAAAAGCAAGTAAGGATAGAAAGAAATGGGCTCAGTGGGCTCTAATGTGGCAGGGAGTAAAGCACCTGATGATAGAGAAACAGAGAGGGAGACATAAGAAGGCTCCCCCTCCCTACTCGCCTCCTCCTCCCACCGCTGGAATGTACCCAGTGTTAGACGTCACTAGCGGCCAAGTTGAAGTGACTGGGGTAGGGAGGGCACGTTCTGCCTCCCCACCAAGGGGTCCCACCGCCCCAGAATACCAGCCAAAAGATGGATGGGAGATGAGACGACTGAGGGACGAGGGAGGCTCACAAAGATCTAGTAGACCTCAGAATAGGAGGAGTAACCTAGACAGGAGGGGAAGTAGGGAAAGTGATGACGAGGAAAGTCTGGGAGGAATGGATATAAGCAGGTGGGCACGGATAGCAATAAACAAGGAAAAGGAGAGAGAAATGGAGGAAGAGAGGGAAAGAGAAAGGGAGAGGGAGATAGAGAAAGAGAAGAATGAAGAAAGAGAGAGGGAAAGACATAGGCAGAGGGAAGCAAGGAAGGGAGCCGCACAGAGGCGCAGCAGAAGTGTAGACAGTGACAGAAGCAGAAGAGCATCTCCAGACAGCCAAAACGAGGGAGAGGGGGAAGTGATATTAACAGTGACAGGGAAATGGAGGACAGAGGACCCTCCTAGATCCCGCTACCATTTGCGGAAACATGGGCCAAGAGAAGACTGGAGCTCCAAGCCTAAGTTTGACATAAAACTCCTAACTCCCCAATATTTTGATCAGTCTCTCTCCAAACATGGTGGGGGTAAACGCAAAAAAGGAGGGAATGACGAAATAGAACCAAAACAGGATGAGGACTTAGAGCAAAAACATAGCGATAACGAGGCTAGTGATGAGGAACATCCTGACATAAGGGAAGGGGGCGCAACCGGAGGAGTGACTTATCAGGGTCCACTGTTCAGAGTAGGGCAACAAGAAAAATACAGGCCATTCGCCATGGGCGACCTGCAGGGCCTGGTTGACAAGCTTCCACCAATTAGTGAGGGGGGAGGCAACTGGTTGAGCAAATTAGATGGGTTAACAGCAGGACATAAACTAGCTCTAGGAGACTTTAGAGCCATAACTCATCGTTGCATGCTAGCCACAGACGTTAGAGAACTAGAATCAGAAGCAAACACTGATACTAAGGGAGACTCCACCCCGTTTTCACACGTGTCCACAGCCATTGGCAAATATTTGAGAGAAAGATATCCGATTTCACACGCGGCTGCCATCCCCAAATTTAAATGGGATGCTAAACAGAGTCCTAGAGACTTTTTAGACTATTGCAAAGAAAAATGGATAAACCAGACAGGCTGTCACCCTGGCAAACCAGGAGTGCAACAGGAGTGGTACAGGACAGCAGTGCTCAAGGGGGTCCCAGAACCAGTTAAACTAGCAATAGAGGAAAACCCTGACATGGCAGGCGCCGACTCCACCAAATGGGAGCGCCACATAATTTTCCACATGACTCGTGCACAAGACACACATGACACGGAGGAATCTGATCTAAAAGAGTTGCAGGCTCAACTGCTTAAAATGCAATTAGCTGAGGCTAAACAGAAAGTCAATGAGGGAAAGAAGGACAGAGACAAAAGGAGTAAGCATGTGATGGCAGTAACCACAGGCCCACCACAAGGAGGCCCAGATCTTTTCCCAAAACCTGATTGGATATCACAGCCTCAGCCACAATCCCATCCTCCCTACTTTCAACAAGCACCACCGCCTCAGTGGCCACAGCAGAATTATGGTAGGGGCAGGGGCGGAGGGAGACCAGGGAGGGGGCGGGGAGGCCCGCCCCGGGGGGGAGCTCCGGGAGCCTGCTTTGTCTGTGGTCAGATGGGACACTGGGCCAGGCACTGTCCGCATAACGGGGGTCAGTCACAAGGGGGTAGGGGTTACCAGCAGGACCCACCGCCGCCAGGCCCACCTCAGGGCCCACCACAGTTCCAGATGGCTGGGTGGAACTGGCCTGGTGGAGAGCCAAGCCAGCAACAATGACACTCCCCAGCAGAGCAGCAGGACACAGGGACAACGGCAGATCCCATGGTGTCCATGATAGTGGAAGGAGTTGAACAGGCTTTCCTAGTTGATACAGGGGCCACATGCTCAACAATTAGACAATGTCCATCACAAAAGACTACTCCAAAACATATCACGGTGATGGGTTTCTCTGGGGAACAACAAAAACTGCCAATAACTGAACCACTGCACACTGCTATCGGGAAGCAATGCATTTGCCACCCCTATGTTGTTTCCCCCACGGTCCCCATGAATCTCCTGGGCAGGGATCTTCTCATTAAACTGGGCGTGTCTATCCTGTGTTGTGCTGATGGAATCATACTAACCTTCCCTGATGGCCATCAAATGATTTGCTCGGAAGGTGGTCATGGACATGGACAATATATCCTCTCCCCCACCTCTGACACCCCCTATGCTGACATCTACTGGGCTATGTTGTCTCCGGAAGGCCCGGACTCTGGGGGTATCCTTAGGCAGTTCTTCCTCTGGAAGCCCTGGATTTCCCAAATTGCTCCTTTCATCCCTCCCCCAGACCCCCCACATGTCACCCTAAATTATGATATTCACTCTGATCTCTGTTATCAAGACGCTTTTGACGTCATAGCAGACACTAGGTGGGAAATTCACACCCAAAACATTTTTGTGGGGCCTGAGGGCGTAGCCGCCCCGGTCCAACTAACCCCTGAACAGTTGCCATGGTTTGTCATGTTTGAGGACTCTGCCCCACATGTCTCACTCGCCTTACACCCAGGTTATGATGCCAAAACACTAGGCCCTATGGTAAAAACGGCCTTAGCTGCCACAGATTGGACGATTACACCACTTCCCCAGGTCCATTTCTCTCCCCAGACTAAAACTTACCGCATTTCTTGTGAGGGACATGATACTGCGTTCCTTCAACATGATCTCATCGCTAGACATCATGGTAGGGAAAGAACTGATCATCAGGACGCTAAGTCCATGCTAGATAGCCTCCCAGACACACTTTGGTCACTAACACCAACTGACGTGGGGTTGGTACATTGTGCTCCCCTCACATTCAAATTGAAACCCTCGGCACCAATTTGGATACCCCAATACGCTTGTTCCAGGGAAAAACAGCTAGGTATCTCTGATACAGTTACAGGTCTGATAGCAGCAGGAGTGTTAGAACCCTCTCGCTCCCAGTGGAATACTCCCATTCTCCCTGTCTTGAAACCAGAAACAGGGAAATACCGAATGGTTCACGATTTGCGCGCTATTAATGATCTGATAGTTGACACCACACTTACTGTACCTAACCCACATGTTGCACTCGCCGACATAGGGCCACAACATCACTGGTACACCGTGTTAGATCTCTCCAACGCCTTTTTCTGTCTTCCACTGGCAGAAAACTTGCGTGACATTTTTTCATTCACATATATGGGTCGTCCCATGCGCTACACACGTTTGCCACAGGGGTTTAACCTTTCACCAGGCCTGTTCAACACAGTTCTTAAAAACTCACTGGCGGATTGTGTTTTGCCACCAGATACTGTACTGGTCCAGTATGTGGACGACCTCTTGATCACTGCGCCTACTGCCATTGCCTGTTTACAAGCCACCCAAGATGTTTTGACCACTCTGGCGAGGGAAGGATATAAAGTCAGCAGAAAGAAAATACAGGTCTGCAGGAGAGAAGTCACCTTTCTAGGTAGAGTCCTCTCAGCTAGTGGGGTAGGGGTCTCACCAGCACACAGGTCAGCCATCTTGTCTCACCCTAAACCATGCACTGTAAAAGAGATGCTGTCATTTTTGGGGTTAACAGGATACAGTAAATCATATGTGCCAGGATATGTTGACTTAACAGATCCTCTTCGTGCAATGGTCCGCCAACAGGGCATGCGCAATCTGTCCTCAGCACTAGTCTGGACGCAAGAAGGCACAGAAGCATTCATTGGAATGAAACAGTCCCTCGCTGCAGCTGCAAATCTGGCCTGTCCAGACTATGCTCTTCCATTTCATTTAGATGTTTCTGAAACGAAACATGCAACAAATGGGGTTTTGTTTCAGAAAAAAGGGGGTACTAGAGTAGTACTATCATATATGAGCATTCCATTTGAACAAATCGAAAAACGCCAACCAGCATGCACACAACACGCGGCAGGAGTAGCAAAATGTATCCAAAAATCGTCACACATTGTCATGGGTCACCCACTGAT
This sequence comes from Gymnocephalus cernua, assembly GCA_023631565.1. Classification (NCBI taxonomy): domain Eukaryota; kingdom Metazoa; phylum Chordata; class Actinopteri; order Perciformes; family Percidae; genus Gymnocephalus; species Gymnocephalus cernua. The sequence continues at coordinate 13,874,643 of CM042444.1, forward strand.
AATATTGACCTCTCACAGCATAGTGTCCTTCGTCAACTCAGCCATGTTCTCGCTCACCCCAACCAGACAAAGAAGAATCAGCAAAGTTTTACAAGCCCCAAACTTAACCTTTACACATGAAGGTATCAATATGGCAGATCAGATGGGGGAAGGGGAACCACATGAGTGTGAGGACAGAACCAGGAAAGTGGAAAAAGTCAGGCCTGACCTAGCCGCACAACCATTAGAGGGAGGAAGAGTGCTATTCACAGATGGGTGCTGTTTCAGACATGAGACAGAGGGACTGAAAGCAGCATACGCAGTAGTAGAGGACACAGGAGAGGAAGTGAAAACGTTAAAGGCAGAGAGAATGCAGGGCGCACAGTCAGCACAAAGAGCAGAGGTGGAAGCGCTCATTAGAGCCTTAGAGATAGGGAAAGGACAATCAGTGACTATCTACTCTGACTCAGCTTATGCAATAGGGGCTGCTCACCTTGAGCTACCACAATGGCAGAGAGCAGGGTTTTTGACAGCGGGAGGAAAACCTATCAAACATGAGAAGGAAATGAGAAGGCTAGCAAAAGCAATCCTCCTACCAGCCAAGGTAGCAATAGTCAAATGCAAAGGCCATAGCAACGTCCAAGATAGCGTGAGCAAGGGAAATGAGGCAGCTGACTGTGCTGCAAAAACCGCAGCAGGATATCATGCACACCAACTAGTGGTAACTACAGACCTAGAAAACAGAGCGGAGCTTAATAGAGAAACAATCATTGGACTACAAGCACTAGCTTCCCCTCAAGAAAAAACAGTGTGGAAAAGCCGGGGAGCCACACAAAGTGAAGGATTATGGCAAGGCCCAGATGGCAGACCCATTCTGCCTCCAGGGGCGAGGGAGACAGCCTTGGAAGAAGCTCATGGGGTGGGACATGTAGGGGTTAGCCAGATGTTAAAAAACCTACAACACTGGTGGCATCCATTTATGAAACCCATGGTTGAACAGGTCACCAAGTCCTGCCCAGAATGCCAAGCATTTAATCCTAGGTCAGCAATAAAACCAGAAGGGGGATATTATCCCCTAGAAACTGTGGCAGGAAAAGAAATCATGATTGATTATACTGACATGATTGACAGAGTCCAGGGCTGCAGGTATATGTTAGTATGTGTGGACATGTACACAGGTTGGCCGGAAGCTGTCCCAGCTAAACACGAAGATGCCCAAACAGTGGTAAAGTTCCTGATCAATCAGTACATTCCCCAACATGGCTTCCCTGAACGAGTAAAATCAGACAATGGTTCACATTTTAGGAACAAGGATTTGCAAGAAGTGGAATGCATGTTGGGGCTAAAACACAAATTTGGCTCAGTGTATCATCCGCAGTCTCAGGGTAAGGTGGAAAGAATGAATCTGACCCTAAAAAACAAAATAGCCAAAATCTGCAGCAAAACAGGAATGAACTGGGTGCAAGCCCTGCCTCTAGCTCTCATGTCAGTCAGAATGTCTGTTAACAGCAGGACAGGGTTCTCTCCACATGAACTACAAACAGGAAGATGTTTTCCAGGGCCACAGTCACAACTTCCACTAACTGACCCTCCCTCCTCTACCATCTCTCATAAAGCTTTTTTCCGCCAGCTACAAGGCACAGTCTCTCTGTTTTCTAGACAGGTAGCTGCAGTAAACCAGGACGCAGAACCGAAACCAGCGCCTGACGCAGAGTGGGTGTTGCTGAAAGTAATCAAAAGGAAGTGGACTGAACCACGGTGGTTGGGGCCACTCAGAGTGACTGCACGAACCACCCACGCAGTACAACTCGAGGGAAAAGGTAAACAGTGGTATCACTGGAGCCAGTGTGTTGCCACACAGGAGCCAGGGCGCTCCACCAAAGAAGTAGCCAGGGATCTGGCTGCCAGTGCGGAGGGCTCTCCGCCAGACACTAGGGAAAAAGAGGCAGAATAATCCTCTCCAGTGTCCAACAAGGTCCAGGGTAGTCCACCCCTGTGACCTGAAGAAGAGAATCACCTGAGAGAAAGGTGAAAAAAGCGCTTTCTCTCCTACAGGTAGCGTGCCAAGCTACCACCGAGCGCCGATAATATTTTCTTATCGCATCATTGTGTGTTGTTCATGTTTTACATTGTATATTACTCTATCTAGCTGAAAATTGCATGAGTTGCCTGAACATGGTCTAAACATAAAGAGGGTTGTCACCTTACTTATAAAGCAGTGCTGTTATAAGAAATTCGAGACTAGACTACCGTTCAGAGAAAGTTAAGCTTGCATTCTTATAGCATTGAAAGGACTAATGTGCCTTAAGGTACTAGTAACCGTTATCAGTATCTTTACTGTTACCCTTATTTTATGGTACTTCTGTGAGCTCCCATTCCAGAGGTGCTCAGAATGAAGTAACATATTCACCAGATATGAATTGAAGTTCATCATAGTAGGCCTAGTATCCCTGGTCATTACCCTATTAATCCTGATCCTGTTTGCCCTCTCTTTTTCGTCCTAATTACCATCGTCTAACCCCATCCTTGTGGTCAGCAGGATAAAATACTAACAAACATAATGAGGTTCATCTTAGTCCTGTGGTTGGGAATAGCCCTCCCTTGTTTGGCAGATAATAGAGCACAGTGCAATCCAGCATATTTATCTCACGAATATAGTAACGGGGGCAGAAGGCCCTGGGTGTATGAACATGGTGGGTTTCCCCCTTGCAACACCACAGGCAGCGCGAAAACTGGGTTTTTTATGTGTTACGATCAAGCTTCCAACGATCCAATCTACCTCACCTTAAGTGACCCCGTGGTGGGGGGATATCCAGCCTCGGCTTGGGCAGGTTATACGTGGTTTGTATCAGCCAAACATTATAATTGGGGCGGCACCGTGTATAACACGGGGGGATGGCCCAAGGACGAGTACGGGTGGGAAGCCTCAGCCAAGCGATGGGCCGGCCATGTGAATGTGACGGTAGTTAACGGACAGGTCACCCTTTCTCTGGTAGGGCCTTTTCCGAGAGTGTGTCAAGATCAGGGGTACGAAAAGCGGTTGAAATCACAGGGCCCGGGGGGATTTTCCCAAATATGTAGTCAACTCACCGTAGGGGTATATAGGGGAAAGGGGTACTTAGGGGCCTCTTCTCATCCCACTATTCGAGTAGGAATATGCCCTTTCCCTAACAAAACAGGCACCACCTCCGGCGGACATGCCAGTCCCATTCTAGTCATTCCACCGGCAAACCGTCACACTCCCAAATTAAAAGCCAAGGTGATTGATAAAACCCTGTCTAGAGACGAAGTTATTAAGGAATCCACTGGAGTCTCAGGAATGGGAAACAACTGGCTATTGATGGCGGAACGCGCGGCCAACACCACCTCAAGCTCATGCATCGTATGTATGGGACCTAGGCCATTGCTTAGAATAGTCCCAGCTGCAGTCACTGCCTCCTGTCTTGTAGAATTAATGACCAGGGACAATCTGAATTCATCCTGTTCCGAACATGACCTAGCTTTCCCTCGGGCGGGGTCAACTGCGACCCCTCCCATTTTCTCAGTACGCGTAGCACCAGGTAACTTTACTTGTCTCAACTTAAATAGGCCCACCCACTCATTAACCTCCCAAAACGTCACTTACTGTACTGGAGTAATCACTCTCCCCAACACCACCCAATTTGTGTCCAGAGCTGACCTCTGGTGGTGGTGTGGGGGCAATAGACTATTTGATAAACCACCTCAAGGACTCCTGTGTGCTCTCATATCACTAATCATCCCTGCATCCCTATTTGAGATCCGAGAAGGACATTGGCCCGACCCAGACACTGCCCTCCATCTACAGAACCATTTCCTCACCCGCATCAATAAAAGAGAAATTAGGCCCAGGTATGAGTGGTTAGGAAAAGGAGATCCCACCTATATTGATGCCATAGGAGTACCTAGAGGGGTGCCAAATGAGTACAAAATTGCAGACCAAGTTGCAGGAGGCTTTGAATCCTTACTCTGTCCCTGGTGCACCATTAATAAAAATGTAGACAGGATCAACTACGTACATTACAATGTACAGAAATTAGGCAACTGGACACAGGAAGGTTTTGAATCAGTCCACGAACAATTGAAAGCCTCCTCCCTTATGGCATTCCAGAATCGCATCGCATTGGATATGCTTCTCTCTGAAAAAGGGGGAGTTTGCGCTATTTTCGGTGACCAATGTTGCACATTTATCCCTAATAACACTGCCCCAGATGGTAGACTGACCCAAGCCATAGATGGACTTAGGACCCTGAACAAAAAGATGAAAGAACACTCTGGGGTTGATACAACGATGTGGGATAATTGGATGAATGTTTTTGGCAAATATAAGGCCTTGGTCTCCTCGATCTTACTCTCAATTGCTGTATTCGCTGCCCTTCTCACACTATGTGGGTGCTGTTGTATCCCATGCCTCAGGGAATTGTCCCAGCGTCTGATCACTCGCGCTGTAGGTCCGCAGGACCCTCAGCACATGTTGCCATTATTAGTGGGCGGGGAAGCAGCAGAAGTAGACAAGGAAGAGTCAGGAATAGAGTTACGATGTAGATAAGGTTAATGTTGTTGACTCACTTAGGTGAGTCAAAAAGGGGGTGTGTAAACTTTTTCTCAGGTTGTAATATGTTCTATTGAATCAGGTGTTTTAATATGTTGACCTTACTCTAACTAGAAGTGATATGTGGAACCTTATTTTATGTTGTTTTTTGATCTCCCTCCTCTTGGTATGTTGAACTCTAGTAGAGTTCAAAAGGGGGAATTGTGGAAAATAACACATCTACTTCAGCCTTATTGATTATTGCTCTCACACAAGTTGCATGCACACTTATCTCTTTTCTTGATTTGTAACAGGAATTTAGCAACAGGGCCTGCGCTCAATGAGTTACCAAGGAGTAAGCCCAGCTGTAAAGATAGGAGAATCTAACTGCCTGCTATAGAGAAGCAGAACAATGGGTATTGTTTATACATCCGGGGACTGGTTTTAACTAGGTTAACGAATATATTGATCCTATAGACACGAGCCTCATCATGAGAATGTTATGCAATGATGGGCGTAACCTATAATGTATGTGTGTGTGTATGAATCTCAATAAAAGAGGCTGAAAGTGGGAGAGAAGGAAGAACACACATGGTCAGTGCAGGTTGCGGAGCCTGTAGTGTGTCCTCCTTCAGCTGAAGCCTATTGTTTGATCAAACTTGTTGTTGGTGTGTTTATTATCCTTTACAGTTGAGTAGGAAGAAGTCCTCGCCTAGGTGTGCATCTTGGAAGCACAACACCGGGCTCTCTCAACTAAACAACAAAAACACTAAAGGAAATGGTAATATATGTTACTGCTGACCACCCAGACCTATATGATTACACAGACCAGATCCTGTGTGATTGTTGCATACACTTTCAGTGAAATTATTACTATTAGAAGCAGAAATGAAGCAATAACACAACACTGTGGACCAGTAGCAGTGACTCGGGGAGCGGTGAGTCAGCCTCTGAACACTGCAGCAATCAAAGTGGTGCTTTGTTTAAGTTGCAGACTGCCTGTGCGAAGAAGCCAAATTCTATTTCATTTTAAGTATATTGCCTGCCTCAGGGCTCTGTGCCATTTAAAGAGTGGATTCAATAATTCCCCTAAGTGCTTCACATTGCAAAAGGCACTATGTTCAAATTAATGAACAAATCAACAAACACAAAGCCAAGTTCTTACTGAGGCACTCCTCTCAAGAAATTAGTAAAGTACATTACCTAACCTGATGCAACAATATAGGCACAAATATGTTCCAGCTGATAAAGGCAAAGTGAAACGTCCATCACGGTCTGCAAAGTAAAAAGTTTGAAAGGGTCAATCGTAGACAAAGAGTATAATGTGTATATCTGTTGAGTGTGTGTGTGTGTGTGTGTGTGTGTGTGTGTGTGTGTGTGTGTGTTCGCTCAGCATTCAGCCTGCAGAGCAGTCCAGATTATGCATGAATCGGGCTGCTTATCAGCTGACCTTTAAATTGGAGCTGCAGAGCGACTGCAGGCCCAAGGGCTGACGCTCGAACCTGATTGGCTGCTCTGCCTCAGACCTGCTGACAATAGAAATTAACAGAGCTAGGTGGGCATATCCGCAGGCGGAAGAAGTATAGGAGTGGAGGGAGATAGGGGGAGGTGGGGACTGAATTAATATAAAAATATATTTTCACTATTTTCCTATTTTGGTCTGTTCTTAAGCTTCAGGAGAGAAGGAAAAAGTCATTATGTGCTGTGAAGCATGCTAACGGTGGAGCAGGTAAGAACAGACAAGCTCGGTATTGCCTGGATTTCATCTCTCGCTCACTCATGCTATCTTTCCTTCTGTCTCTCTCTATTCTTTCCATTTCTCCCGCTCTGGCTGTATTTTAATGGCGGAAGGGTCTTGGCAGGCTGTGATTGCTTGATAGATAGACATCTCCCGTTGGAGAGGGGTACATGGAAGAGAAGACGGGGGCTGAGGATGAGGTGTGTGTTCTGTCGTCCGCAGGGACAAGGAGCTCTGTGTGTCTGTGGAGGATGATGGATTACATGGGGGCCACAGGTTTATGTGCATGTATGTGTGTGTGTGTATGTGTATGTGTGTGTGTGTGTGTGTATGATTGTGTGTGTGGGCATGGTCCCCTACGTTGTGTCACTATGTACACAGTGAGAGCATGGCAGTGAATTCATTTCCATGACGGTAGCTGGAAAAGGTCATTAAATAAAACTAATGTTTGTGAATGGGAATCCCCAGAAATTAACTTCAACACTATATAGGCAACAACGCAGTGTACTGGCAGTAAACTGGAGCATTACGTCGAATTTTGTGGACAACAGCACAGGTGGCTGAGTACACTGGCATACGCTTGGCCTTCTGTCAGATGAAAATGAGTGGGGAAAACATTCTTTGGATTAGATTTGCCTGTGTGTGTGTGTGTGTGTGTGTGTGTGTGTGTGTGTGTGTGTGTGTGTGTGTGTGTGTGTGTGTGTGTGTGTGTGTGTGTGTGTGTGTGTGTGTGTGTGTGTGTTCATGATGGCCATTTCATATGTGACAGTTACATGTACAAGATCTCCATCCACAGATGAAGAAGTGTCCTTGCCTCCTTGTTCCTGACCGTCCTGGGTTATGAGGTCAGCCAGCTCTTCCTGTTAATTTTCATTCCAGCAATCAGCTTAGGCTGTAACTGATCCGCAATATTCATAGAGACGTCTAACATGAGCTGCAAGTTTGTGTGTATGCGTCTGTGCACGTGTGTGTCATGTGATACCCAGATAAAGCAGGCCCACAGGGGAAGACAGAGTGGCCAGCCACAGCACTACATTTGTCACCAACACAAAAACCCCACCAGTTGCCTATACACAGAAGACAGAGAGCCACTATCACAACCTCTGCGTGTTTGTGTGTGTGTGTGTGTGTGTGTGTGTGTGTGTGTGTGTGTGTGTGTGTGTGTGTGTGTGTGTGTGTGTGTGTGTGTGTGTGAGACCTTATCATAGATGGACACATTCCTAGCAGGAAGATAAAAGAGGCCAAATGAACCAGATCACCGCAGCGTGTGTGAGCAATATGTATGAATGTGTGAATGCGTGTGCTCGTGTGTGTGTGTGTGTGTGTGTGTGTGTGTGTGTGTGTGTGTGTGTGTGTGTGTGTGTGTGTGAGAGAGAGAGAGAGAGAGAGAGAGAGAGTTTGTCAGTGATGAATAGGAGTTTAAGGACCTACACCTTACAGATAAGCGGAGAAAATCATCAGGACAACAACAATGCTACAGTGCAGGCTCAAATAAATACCAGAAGAGCCCTTAAGGCAAACATCAACTACATTCAGACATAATGTAGAGCGATGTAGAGGCTGAAGATGTCATGAAAAACATCCCCTTATGTAGTGTTTGCCCATTTATGCTTTACTTGTGTAGTTTACTTGTGTCTAGTGAAGCTGAATGAATAAAAATGTTCTGGAACCAAATCATTTATCAGTGAGCTTTGTTTCAAGATATTCTCAGCGTGTACTGGTCACCGGGTGGCGTGTCCTTGTATACTAATAGTCACATACTGTATACATAGGCTGGTAAAAACTTCAAAAGGCTGAAATTATCGGCCGAGATCAGGTCAAAACAGATACAGGTTATTGTGTATGTTGGCATTTATGGAAAAATAAATTGCAGAGCAGTAAACAAGCAATACATGTTTTTGGTTGACATTTAATTGCATGTCATTTAGCTGACGCTATTATCCAAAGCAACTTACAATTGCTACATACTGTATGTCAGAGGTTGCACACCTCTGGAGCAACTAGGGGTTAAGTGTGTTGGTCAGGGACACATTGGTTGATGCATCGCAGCGGGAATCAAACCCAGCTCTCCCACACCAAAGGCATGTGTCATATCCACTGTGCCACCACCACCATTAACATTTCTCTGATTTTCAATTCAAGCTTTATATACTGAAAAAAGGCATTATTTTTCTTAACGTTTTGTCTTCCCAATATCGATTCTGAATGCTCAACTTGGGTTATCAGTTACCAGTGTCCTCTTTCTAACAATTGAAAATATGTATACCTCACTGTGTGGCACTCATTAGGATTAGTTTTATGTAATATAAGGTAACAGTGGATACTGAATTATATAATGAAAATGAAGAAAAAAATGTCTGTCCACTACCTGATCCACTAAATAAGGTCAGTATTGGCACAAAATATGATGATAGCTGGCCTTAAACTGACAGCTAGTTGTTGCTATGTACATTTTCCAGCTCAACAGTGATGTTAAGTAAATATAACAACGGGCCAGTGGGTTGTTATATTTACTTGCCCGACATGACGTTTTACTTGCCCTGGGCCATCAGGCAATCCTTATTGTTGAGCCCTGCACTCATTCAATCCCTATTCAAGACCCTAAAATATTATCTCTGTGTAGTTTACTCTGCTGCCTTACAGAACTTCACAAACTCTCATTTTCTCTCTTCCTCAGATGACGTACAGTAGATGAGTTCCCTTAGTCTCAAGCTCAGAAGAGGAATTTGCTGGATGAGGGAACACATCTCTCCTTCATAAGGAACGTTGTTGCATTTCATTAGAGATAAGATTCATCACAGCAAGCAAGAGAGCCATGCAAATCGCATTGGAGAATTTCCTACCACTACTATCCTCAACATTGTCTCACACACACACACACACACACACACACACACACACACACACACACACACACACACACACACACAAACACAGCCGCTATGTTAAAGGCACAAAGCAAACAAAAGCAGAGAGTGCTGATTCAGAAGACAAAAGGGGTACATCAAGGACGATGATATTATATGATTGCTCATCATTGTGCGCTTCAAAATGACGCATTACTGTGTCAGTGGTTAGAACGGCAGCCGGCAGTTAAAAAGGCACATTTTTTCTCAATGAATAATGGAGCCATTCCTTCTTCAGAGGCCTGGATCCCAGAGAGGCTGAGGACATGGAGCATGAGTGTGACCTCCTGGTGGTCCAGTGCTCCATCTGAGTGAGAGGACACCCAAGGGTCCATTTTGGAGATAGCTGTAAAGCTCCAGCTCTGACCCTGGAAAAACAGTTCAGATAAGGCCTGTATACAGACCAATTTAACAGGTCACAACCCTGTCTCAGAGTAGGAGCGACACAGCGGGAGTGTGTGAACACAGCCTAGGGGATCTGTCCCATGATGAGATGCTGGTGATATCTAAGTGTAGGCCCGATGATGCAGCAGTGGCTGTCAGATTCAAAGCTAGAACAACTGGGGAGACAGGGACAAAGTCAGCTTTTGTAGCTGGGACAGCGTGTGATTATATATGTATATGTCTGTGCGTATAGCATGTAGTTGGCGTCTAGTAGAGCATTATGTGCCCAAGGCTGGCAAGACCTAAAGAACAGTGAACAGAGAGACACTGAGACACAAAGCTGGGGCCTTATTCCACCCTGAAGTTACAGTAACAGCTGCACATGGAACACAACGGATCTATTCATGACAGTTGTACACAATTGTAGACACACACGCACTTGGTACATACTGGACAGTGGCCTGTTTGTGGTTTAGGAGATAAAAAGGGTGCCATGCAAGCTCTGTGAGTTACAGTGTGGGAGAGCCAAAGGGAGATGTTACCACACACTACTGTCCTCTGTGTCTTCTAGTGTAATAAACACAATGATCGTGCCTGTCTGCTAGAGGCAGCACGCTGGCTCTGGTTGAGACAGCCGACTGAGCGTGGGATGGAGCTGGAGGTGTATATAAGCAAGATTAGATAATAGATGGACTTCAATGAAAGCTTTGATATTGATATCAACAAGTCACATAAAACAGAAGAGAGACAGATACAAAGGCACAAAGAGAGAGAAAGAATGTGAGAAAACAACTATGAAATATTTGCGAATAAGAAAGAAAGAACACAGAGTTCTGATTCACAGAGTGTTTGGTTCACAAAAGAGGAGCGTATATCCTCTTTATTTGAAGTCAGATCTTTGTGTGTTAGCAGGGAGTGGGTGGAGCAGGAATTGACAGCGTATCTAACAGTAAAGCTTCAGATGGAAATGGGAAAAAATAACATTGGAAATATTTGATCTATCTTTTTATCTATCTATCTATCTATCTATCTATCTATCTATCTATCTACCTACATACCTACCTACCTATCTACCTATCTATCTATCTATCTATCTATCTATCTATCTATCTATCTATCTATCTATCTATCTATCTATCTATCTATCTATTAACTTATACTGTATGTGTTCTTACTTCCTGTCCTTCCAAACTTTAAAACAGAGAGAGAAACTCTACTGGATGCCTATAAAGTGCTGAACAGGTCGCCCTGTACTCGTTTAGCCGTCTGTGTCCTGTGCTCTGGCAGCTGTATGGACCCCTCTCTGGCCCAGACTGGGCTCTCTGGGAGAGGTCAATAGCTAGGATGTCTGCCAGGTGAGAGGTTGGCTCGGGTTTAATCAATGGCGGCCAGACGACGACAGACAAGTGGGCAGGCAGGTAGACAGGCCGGCACGGTAGCTACCAGGAAGAGATAAAACTATTCCTGGTGGGGTTCACTGGCCAACTGCTGAGCCTCCGCTGTGGCGGAGAAACTCACGCTTCAAACCAGTTTAGGGGATTGATTTGACAGCTAATTTACAGAGGAGATTTGCATGTGGCCATGTGCTAATAAGGCAGGTTTTTCTTTTCCATCCTCTGTCTTTCCCCGCTATCTCTTTCGGCTCTCGCCTTCCCCCCTTTTTTTTTTTTTTTTTTTAGACCTCTGCAAATAGTAACAGATAATGTAAGTGAATTAAAGAGGCACGAGATTCAAATTGGATATTGATTAAAAGACTAAAGCCTTGTGTTTTCTCCTGTTAAAGCCAGTGTTTACATGATTGATTCACAATGTCACTCTCCACATCCTACTGACTGTATGGTGCAGTGTTTGGGATCGGTTGTGCCTTTAAGACCTTAAATGGGCCCACATCATGTCACACCATGCTAAGTGCTTTGACACAGCCACACAAAGCGCCCTGCCTATCTCATGCCAATCTCCCAAGGTCTTGGTGTCACCCAGGTGGAGGCTTTCAGAGAGAGCAAGGACAAAGTCTCCCCCTCAAAAGCGCCGCACAATGCAGCTTGACTGACAGCAGAAAGGACAAAATGGAGCTTCTCTGTCAAATGGATGTTAAAGTGGTGGGAGGAAAAGGAAAAAGGATTCAGGGACAGGCGCACACTGTACATTGGATCTACAGAAAAAACAAAACAGGATGCTTTCTGCCTGGAAGTCACAAGATTCCGTAGTAGTAGTAGCAGTATTTGCACGAAAAATTATTCATAACACAAAGGGACGTGTCTACACAATGACTGCTCCACAAAAGCGCGGAGTCTCGACATGCTGACACTCCATCTGTCCATGTATTAACACTCAACTGTTTGCATGGCTGGAACTCACCGTTCATGTTCTTGAAGATGTTGAGAATGGGGAGGATCTGTCTGTAGTAGGGCACCAGAGCCTCTCCCACCATGTCTCCAGACATCACCAGATGCTGCAGGACTTTCAGGGTGGTGCAGATCACCTGACGGTTCCTCGTATTCAGCGCATCTAAAGGACAGGACAGATGGCAAAGGTCAGCTAAGGCTAGAGTTCAGGAAAAAAATGGCTGCAAGGACAAACGGTCATGTTTTAGATCTGATTTACAGGTTGTTTGTTCAGGCAGGTGGAGGTACAGCAAATGTGGAGTGATTCTGACAACTGCAACTATATGGTACATAAGAGGGGGCTTAGTATACGCACGCGCACACACACACACACACACACACACACACACACACACACACACACACACACACACACACACACACACACACACACACACACACACACAGCCAAATTACACATAAATCTTATCCTGCACACACTCCCTTTCCCTTAAAAGCATTTCCTTTATAGCTGGGCTTTGATTTAGACTGGCATGTCTACAATCAGTGATTTCAAATGCACTGGGGAGGCAGGAGTAAGTGAGAGCCAATCACTGGGCTATTTGGCCTACAGCTGCACTTAACTCCATCTCCCACTGATAGAGAGAACAAAAGGGAATGATGGTGGGAGAGATGGAGGGCTAGAGAGATCAAGAGAGACAAATTCAAAGAGAGAAAGAGGGAAGAGGGAAAGCAAAAGACAAAATCTCAGAGAGAGAGAGAGAGAGAGAGAGAGATGAAGAGATGTGACAGACGGAGGGCAAAGGGTTAGAAAATAACTGTGATTAGCAACTAAGACTGACATATTTTTCTAGTTCTTTATTACGCTTGTTTTATTTGTTTTTTTACGTTTTTTTTTCATGAGAGCTTGTGCATGAGTGCTGGTAATTCCCTGTGCGGACTGTCAGCATAACCCAAGTTTTTTTTTAAAAAACAGACCTGTGCCATTTATCTTTATGAAACCTTAAGCTGTCATTTAAATGCCTACTTTCACAAAAGGAGAATTGTAATGGCATCACAGTGCCTATTTTGCCAGTGAGCACAGACAACAACAAAAATGAAACGCATGAAGAAAAAAACATTTCAAAAGAAAGAGTCAAAACAAAGAAAGCAGAGGGTGAGGAGAGACACTGAGAGCGTGCGGTTGATGGAGGGGAGGAAGAATGTGTTAGTAGGTGAGAGAAGATGTCGAAAAAGAGAGAAAAAGGAGAGAGGTATGCTACTTGTTGTAGAAGCACTAAAACCTAAAACTCTAAACAATAACTGCGTGAAAAAAACAATAGTATTTAAAGCAATTATTTTGTTTATGGTCTTAAAAAGAAGACATAAATGTATATGCACTGTCTTAAAGATGAAGATGTCTAAAAGATTAAAGATGCCAATAAATCGCATTTAGTAATTTTGTGTAACCTGAAGCACTGATAAAGTCTATGGCAACAGGTTCTGCCAAACGTAAAGCTCTCTCTCTTTCCCTCTTTCAATTCTTCTTCTCTCTCTTGACACTTGACTTCGCAAAAGGCCTGGTCACATTAACTCACACAGAACAAATGGCTGCCAACAAGGCTGGAGAAAATAAAAATTATATAATGTGTTTACTCTTCAGTCATGTTGATGACGACAACATATTCAACTGCTATGCCACAGTCCTCCATCTTCCACAGGAATTCTATCATCCTCGTTCACTGCAAGTCATCTTACTATGGATTTCACCAAACCAAATATCCCTAGCGCCATATTGAAATTGACAGGGAAGACTGACTGGGAGAGAAAGAGAGCAACAACCCTAAAATACTGTGTGACAGACAGAGCACTCAGGGAACAGCATACTGCATCACCCACTGCCTGTGTTAAATCAGCTCATATGCAAAGCTGTTACAAGCATACACTCACACATAACAGTCACACACTTAATACGCACACGTTTGTGGCATGCACACAAACACACACACATTCCATCACGCACTAAACATTGTAAAAGCAATGAACAAAATGTCATATTTCATCATGTGCATGCAGCATGTGAGAAAATGATGAGTTGAACCAGGTCCTTTGTTTTGTGTCCATTTCATTCGAGTTTGTCTGTGTCTCTCTTAGTGACACTGAGTGTGTGTGTGTGTGTGTGTGTGTGTGTGTGTATGTGTGTGTGTGTGTGTGTGTGTGTGTGTGTGTGTGTGTGTGTGCATAAGGCCTATACAGAGGACCAGCAGTGGAGATGATGCTGAATGAGCGAATGTATTGTGCTTTGTGCCATCTTTCTATTTCTTCTTTAGTGTCTCCCCAGATCGACAAGCGCAGAGATTTCTGCCATCACCAAGATAAGGTGGAATGTGGAATGGCAGGAATTTCAAACCTACATAACAAACAATGAAATTCTAATTACCAGCCAGCGCAAACAATTTTCCCTGCTGTGACATTTGGACTGCGGGACTGTTCAATTATTCATCAGCACTCTCGCCTTGCAGAAAAAAAGGAGAAAAAATAATAATTAAAAGAGCGGGGGGAGAAGGCAGCCAAGGACCTGATGTATTAATGCTAGTATAAAACCTGTGTTGGGACAAATCTGAATAAAGTAAAAATATATTCATGCAAGGACTTGTTTCATATTCAGTGTGAAAATAAAACAGTGGTGACCTTGTATTCTGTTTCCTGTGGAATGTCAGAGGTAGGTTGACACGTTGGAGAGTTTAGTGGTGGAATTGTTCTCACTGATAGAATAAATATACTTTACAGAAGAAGATGTTCCCGTGCAGAGGCGTAACTGAGGATCTTCTTGTAATGAAAGTCTCATTTTGGTCTAAAGCTGAACAAATGTTATGCCAATCAACTGAGGCTCAATGGAGGCATGGCTCTGAATCATCCTCCCTGTTTAAGTAAGCCAGAAAAACCCAAACCACAGCATTTTAGTAACATTTACCCTTTCTTCTAAAATCACCATCATACTTCAACAGAACCTGTTTTTTGCCTTACAGAATATCAGTGTTTCATATAAAACAATTAGCCATATTCTTTCTGCCATTTAAGCTTTTACATTTGTATCCAGTGGTTACTTCCAAAAACTCATCTTAAGAAAAAAATGCCCTTTTAAATTCATCAAAACCACAAAGATGTATTAAATCCATATTTTTCCCTGTTTATTTTTTCTCTCCATGTATAAGGTAGCCTTTCTAACATGGGGTAAAGGCAACAGGGTGTACAGTAGGAAAGAGTTCAGTCTTAAAGTCACTGAGGACAGGACCTTAGAGTATAATGTCAGCCAGAGCCTTCTTCATTGTGTATTCTCATTGTGCGACCTGCAGTCATCATCAAAATTCACCAGGGCCTGACGTGACTCAGTCGCTCTGCAGATAAGAGCCTGCCAGCCACATTGAAGATGTATTAACGTCAGAGGAGAAAAATATATATCTTGCCATTTTAGACTGCAGACAGCTTTTTACTTTCTTCCTCTTTCCACCATCCCTTCTTCTTCCCTGCTCCATAGAAAAGTAATTAATCTGCAACAGAGACACGGACTGGCGGCTCTGTCTTGTGGATGGCAAAACAGGCCTGATTTTTAATAAACCAAGAAGTTAATAAGGAGCAGGCCTTTTAAAATTCCATTTTCAGTGCAAAGTGTGTGTTTTTCATGAGGAGCATAACCATCACCTTTGGTCTAACCTCCCAGAGGCAAATTACCAAAACTGCTGAGGGGTTTGAATTTATAAACTACTGTCTAAGTTAACTAGTGGCTCAGTCACTCTGTGCATAATGTCAAGTTGTATGTAAAATGGGTGCCTCTTGATGAAGGGCAAAATAGACATTAGGCCATGCAAATATTTAAACTATCTAAGAAAAGATGCTGGAAAATCATGCACCTGTGAAACAACATGTATCGAATATCGCAGTTAAAAATACAGTAACACTCAAACACAAAACTAGATATGTCACACCGTAGGATGTGTAATGGGTAAGACCTTGTAGTGTGTGCTCACTGCAGTGTGTATTGTGGTGACACACTTTGTGCCAGGGTCAGTCTGTATCTGTGTCTCCAACAGCCGTGCCTAGTGTTGGCCGCTACGCCCCTCTGCCTCCACAGACGTCCAACATCCACACATAAACAAAGAACACACCCACTTACACACACACCACCAGCCAACTGCCCATGACATGAACACTATCCCAGGCTCACTGGGCGCCACTTAAAGGCTCCCACTTTGAAACTGACACTCAGCTTGGCAGCAGTGCCAAACAAAAGACAGTGTGTGTGTGTGTGTGTGTGTGTGTGTGTGTGTGTGTGTGTGTGTGTGTGTGTGTGTGTGTGTGTGTGTGTGTGTGTGTGTGTGTGTGTGTGTGTGTGTGTGTGTCTCTCTGGAATTTTCCAACAAAAGCCACACTCTGCATTCCTCTAACTTCTCTGTACCTTGATCCCCCTCTTGTTCGCTGTAGATCCTGATGTCTATAGTCAAACCTTTCCGCCCGTCTTCATCATGTGTGTGTGTGTGTGTGTGTGTGTGTGTGTGTGTGCGTGTGTGTGCGCGTGTTAGTCTGTGCATGTACAGCTAAGGAGGCACACCATGATGACACAGTTAAATGTAGTATGTCACCACATTGCACATGGCAGATTATCAGGCATGCTTTTAGAGCCAACCTCTTCTGGCAAATGCAAAAGCAAGGACGCTTCGCCCTGAGGGTTAATGTAATAATAGAAACCGTATGACTGTGAAACCAAATTAGGACTTGTCACAGGACTGGTTGTATGGTAATGTTAGAATCTGTTGTGGCACAAGTGTGGAAGACAGGTGAGTCTATTCCTGGTAAAGTATGTTCTGTTTTGGTTGCACTCCATTACTGCTGCAAGATTGTCTGTGAACAGTTTGAGAGTGCTATTGTGTTTAATTATTCAAAAATATGTTAATACATTTTTAATACAGATGCATGTTAATAATGATTTTAATCATTTAATTTAATATTGATCATACTGTTCTATTGTATTCTCACGTATTTTCAAGCTCAGTCAATTTTGAGAAAATTACAAAGGACTTTCTTTATGATACCTCATGTTTCCTATCAACTGTACTGGGCCTTTTATTCAATTGTGTGTGTTATTAGCTTCTGATTTATTTAAAGTGCTCATATTATGCTTTTTCCCTTTATTTTATTGTGTTATATAGCTTTTTGTGCATGTTATAGGTTTACAAAGTGAAAAAGCCCAAAGTCCACCCCAAAGGGACTTACCATCTCCAATAGAAAACACTGTTCACAAACTGCTCCAAACAGTACTTAACTGTGCATGTGTGACTCCCAACAAATATGGTACAGAAGTGCGATGCCTCACTCTGTAGTTAAAACAGAGAGCTCAACACACAGGGTGAAAAGAGGAGCTGCAGCAATGTGCAATACAACAAAAATATGGTGTTTTCTGAAAGTTAAACCACATAAACCTATTCTGGTACAACCTCTAAATACAATTATGAACCTGAAAATGAGCATAATACAGTATGATCACTTTAAGGCTGCAGCTAGCTATAAGCTATAAGCTATACGCAAGTGAGAATGGGATTTGTCTGAGATCGGCAAACAGAAATCAAAATGTAATGATGTTTGTAAAACTAATCTAAATAAATGAGACAGTGGTAACATTTTGCTTCACAAGTTAAGTGAATAATTCCTGTATTTTAATGGTTGAAGATCGCTGTGATAATGGTCCTGTGTGATCATTATACAACATGTTTTAGTACTGAAAAATAATTTCATCTTTAGTTTCTCTCTCCTCACTGTACAGCTACGATCTTAACATGCTTTAGAGCTTTATGGCGACATTTTAAACAATACTCTTGTTGTATTTAGGCTGACACAATAACAGCATTCTTCAGTCTCGAGATAACCATATTTTTCCATCACCATGAGAGTAGACACCCTCCCAAACTTACTCTTGATGGGGATGATGAGCTGGGGAATGACAGGCTGAATCTTGGGGCCTCCGTGCTCCAGCATGTCATGGACTCCCTGGCGGGCGAAGAACTCATACGGATGAACAGTCTCGCATAAGCCATCAAAGAACAGAGGCAGATAGTGGTGGTAGTCCAGCTTCTCGATCTCCACCTGAGGAGAGCAATTTACATTACAGGAATTATTAGCTGCTTCTTTAAGAGACATACAAAGAGAGAAGGGTTAGAGTTTCTGTTGGAACATATGGCTGTTGATGGAGACATTAGCTAGCAGCAAGGGAGGAACCTTTTGTTTACTGGACAGTCTCTCTCCCTACCATCTTAATTCAAGCTATAACAGATGACAATTTCAAGTGTTCTCAAGGAAATAAGTTATGCCATTAAGCTCCCTTTCATTGTTTGCCCTTTGCCTATGTTTGTCCTTGGCTTTACACAATATGTAGGGCTAAAGCTCCCCTTGCAGCCCTTTATAACCCTCATAGTAAACACATGCTCTCACACACACTCACCCACAGCTGTTCAGGAGATCATGACACAGCGGCATGTGGCATCTTGTGGGCTGACATGTTAACACCTGTTTACACCATTTACAGGACAGACAGAAAGGCGCACACGCACACAATTGAGAGGTAGATTAAGACATTCGTCCAGCTACAGGCCACGGGCAGGCTTTGATGTTGTTTGGCTGAGTGTGTGGGTACTGTGTGACACAGTGAAGTGAAGTCTTTCATGTGTGTGAAGCCATTTGAGGAAAGGCACACTGGGCTGGAAAGAACGGCTGACCTAAAGTAAGATGCCCTTGAGCTTTGTGTGTGTGTGTGTGTGTGTGTGTGTGTGTGTGTGCGTGTGTGTGTGTGCGTGTGTGCGTAAGTAAGTACGTGCGTGCGTGCGTGCGTGCATGAGTGCGTGCTGAAAATCATATAAAATGTTAGATGTAGCCATGGCTCGTGCAATATCTGTTTACTAGATCTAGCTACTGAGTGAGTATTTATAACAGGGGTATCAGCTGTAGCACTGCATCCCAATGGCACTATTGTTGAGAGAGGGGTTAGAGGTTGAACGGGTGATTCTGTTTTTCATGTAATGAAAGGTAATCCCTTCGGTGTGAAGGCAAATAGCCCCCAGCAGCCAGCAGCCCTTGAGGACAGCTGAAGCCATAAGGAGACACTCTCTTGTCCACACACACACACACACACACACACACACACACACACACACACACACACACACACACACACACACACACACACACAAGCTGGGTCACGCTAGTCTGTGCTGAAATGTCACCCAGGCAGTGGCGCTTGGTGCTTTCAAGTCCCCAGCCCTCACCCAGCCGCCGGTCAGAGCCGAGACTTCAAAGCAGGGGAGACCCCCCCCCCGCTGTCAATCCTCCCCGACACACATCTACCCCCTGGGTAAACACAGTGACGGAGAACGAGAGAAAAGAATTGGAGAGACAACAAGATGGCGACAGATACAGAAAGCTCACACTGTTAGCGCATAGAGACAAGGCTGATTGCTTTAAGGCAATTTGCAGTCCAACCTTGACCTTTCCCTGCGCTTGGTCAAGATCATCATTGTGAGTTAGGCTGGCTGGAGACTAGAACAAAAGCAAACATGAGCCCAGTGAGAATGGGAACAGAGGGAATGGAGGGTTAGAGAGGGTGAAGAAAGGCCAGATAACACTAACGCACAGCATTGCTTTCTAGTTTTTTTTTAACCACAAAACTATATATATTGTATATATACTGTATATATATATATATATATATATATATATATATATATATATATATATATATAATGAAGACAATCACAGAATGTTAACCATTACATTTTGACTAAATGAAACATTACATTTAAATTGAGTGTTAAGAAATTGAATTGAAACAGAAAAACAATATAACACCAAATTTAATAAGTGTGTGTGTGTATTGTGTTATCACGTTTTTCTCTTTGTCATTACATTAGGCAAATGTATAGGAGCTTAATGACTTGTGAGTATTATCTGTTTACTTTTTAATTTGGTTGCTATTGCACTGATGTGACACATTTCCTCACTAACAAAAACCAGAAACTTATAAAAGCTCAATCTTAAGCTTCCTTATAACAGCACACAGCCTTGTTTACACTGTCAGGTCTCACATTTAGGCACAGACACAATCTCACCTGTTGTGAACCTGAGGTGTGGGAATAATTACCTGGGAGCATTAATGTGGTGTTGTTGTGAAGATGCTTCTGAGCTCTGTGATTCTCTTAATCAAAATCACATAAACAAGCACTTAGGGACTGGCTGAAGATTCCAGTTAGCACAGAAGGAGTGGGGACAATCAGCAAACACCTTCACAAACTCACGCTCTTACATAGTGCACACACACACACATTCTCAGGGAATCTTAATCAGCGGCTGCGCTGAGTGGTAACTCTTGCATCCGTTATCGATTGTCCGCCCAGGTTTGTTTGTCTTTGGGCGCCTATGGGAATCCCCCTGGAGTCCGGGGAGTCAATGAGAGTGGAACACAGAAAGACCATCAGCCAAGTAGCAGCAATTAGCCTTGAGACACACCTGCATGTCTTCTCTGGTCAGCACTGTAACAGCAGACACACAGCAACAGAAGCAGACTAGACTAGAAGCAAGTCTGAGGAGAGCCTTTGCTCATTAAACAACAGCATCAGGCACAGGAGACCAGGAAGAACAAAACAGCAGGTTGCCACTTTAAATACACAATAGCTGGACATGATTTGTGTGTGTGTGTGGTGTGTGTGTGTGTGTGTGTGTGTGTGTGTGTGTGTGAGTGTGTGTGTGTGTGTGTGTGTGTGTGTGTGTGTGTGTGTGTGTGGGGGGGGGGGGGGGGGTGGGTGGGTGGGTGGATGGATGCGTATGAACACTTACATGTATACCCTGTGTGTGCTCAAATGTGATACGCTATAGGGCTAGTTTGCCAGTGTGGTGTGAGTCATATTTGTTGAAAAAGCTGAAGGCAAAAGCACACAGAGGCTATACAGCAGGATAAGACACCGTGTGAAAGCAACAGAGAGGAAAACAGTGAGTGTGCATGTGTGTGTTTATGTGTGTTTTTAAGATCCCTCAACTATTTAATCAAATCAATCTCTGAATGACACCTACATATTCCATTTCAGTCAGAAATATGTCACATTACACACATAAACTGAGAAAATTAGCTAGCAGATTTTGCCATCCAATCTTGGCTGCTAACCTTTGTTGCCTTGCTAAAAGCATGTATAGGTCATGCAAGAAACAGGCGGTGTGCCAGCTGTTTGACAATGATGCTATTTTAATTGATGATGCCAGAATGACTTGACCTGGATTAAGCTTTCTGTGAACATAAGCAAAGGTTTCTGTATTTAGATGAGCTGGCAGATGAGTTGCTGTCAATTATTGCAGCTTTGAGAGAACAGGCTTCCTATTGGTGCCACTCACACTATGAGTCATTATAGCCACTATAGCCAAACAAACATCCATTAGTTCTGCTGAAAATGTATCATAGAAGACCAACAAGGAATGTAGGAGTCACATATAATGGCATGTAAATAGTGTGGCATGCATCTAAAAGATATTCACACTCAGGAATTGGCATGAACCAACAAGCACTAAAAATAACAAAACATACCACAATCTGCATATCCTTTCATCAGTGTGATCTTGACTACATGGTACAACTAGGCACGTTGTTGCTCTGAGAAAACATGTCTGACCGCGCGGATGGGGTTTTCAAAACAGTGTTTTGAAAACCCCATCTGCGCGGTCAGCGTATCCTAGATTTGTGCAAGTTCTCACCTAAAATAAGAATTATGAAGACTTGACACTACTCTGTAATTATGTCCGTTTTTGTTTTCTGTGCAGGGCATGGCAGCATTCTTGTTTCTGACATTCTTGTTTGTTTTTTCTGACATCTAAGGATCAATTACAGAGTGCTGCAATTTAAGAATGGCCCTTAGTTGAATATTTATGCTACATTATGATATATTAAAATTATTATTTACATATACAAACATGCAAACAGGACAGGCAGACAGGCAAGTTATTCACTTACAGATTCCAGCCATTTTGTGAAGTAGAATTAGATTTCAACGTACGTCTGATGTGACAACAGCAATGCACATTGCAAAGAGTTATCGTCTTGATGTCGAGAAACTGATGTGTGCATGACATATTCCAAAAGTTTCTGGGAGGAGGGGGTTGATGAGTTGGCCATATCATCAACAATGATGGCTCGTGCCTAACTCATTGCAGGTTGCTGCTAACCTTAGCTCTTAAAATATCCCTAAGCCCCTTTTTACATTCAGTGTCTAGCTCTTCAAGATGTTAACACACGTTGACATCTCCTAATGAACTAAATTAACACAATAGCAGTAAAAATAAGTCCTGAACTGTATTGTGTTATCCTTGGCAAACAAGCTGATGATGTAAATGTTGTCTTTTATTGTCATCTAAAGTAAACTAAACCAAAAAAGCAGCCTCTGTATAGAATGCAAGATGCAATTCATTAGTTTGCAGAGATGCTACACCTCTTGCACAAAGTTTCAATTTCTCTTTTACATTACGTTACAACCACTCTAAAATGTCTTCAATTTGTATTCATCCTAATCCGAAACTGCGCCACAGGTGCTAAGCATACCTCTGGCCACAACATTTCCAAAAAGCAGCCACTATGCTGCACTGTGAATACGAGAAAGAAAGAAAAAAGAGAAAAAGAACAGAATATTTTGACTTTCTTGGAGGTCACAATAAGAGGAGCAGGACTGGAATAGGCAAGTGATAAGTGAGGGAAAGAGGAGTGAGTCACACTCACTATCTCCCCTGACAGCTGTTTCCATCTAACAAGCATGCAAGTATGCTCAATTCAAAGCACTAGTAGAAGAGTGCATGGTGTCAATTGAAATGATACCTAACACAAGCTGGATGAGACAATTTTGGGGCTTCAAAGATAGTTCAGAACCAGGGCACAGAGAGTTATGAATTTCATGCGAACGTACCTTGCACACACACACACGCGCGCACACACACACACAAACACTGAGATGAAAATAATTTTATTTAGGCACACAGTCCTGCCAACGGTCCCAAATGGTGTGTTGAGGATTAAAAGCAGGAGGGTGTTATTAGAGTGACAAACATTAGCTAAAGTAATTGAAACAGTGACCCTGTAGACAGTGTTCTTGTTGAGATAGTTATTTCTTTATCGCTGCTGTTGAAGATGAAGAAAAACCCTGGCAGATGTTCCTGTTAGAAATTGGACATGGCGGAATTTCTTTTTTCAAGAAGTTCCACAAGTTTTCATTGCATTCCAAGATGCTTAAAAAAGTCACTAAATATTTAGCAACATATATTGAAGAGGTCAAACCTTCTTTTTTTATGCAGACATGTACTCTATTTACCTGAAGTGGCACTATCAAAATAATTACTAAGTTTGTGTTTCTGCAGTTTCTAAGCTACATTGTGTAAGAATTACTCCCATCTAGCGTTGAGATCATGTATCGCAATCTACCCTCTCTTGGCCACGCAGTTGAAAGTACGCATTGCAGCTACGGTAGCCGAGAGTGTACAAAAGGCCGTTAAACAGCCGTGGTTGTTGGGATTGCATGTCGGGACAGCGCTTCACACCACGAGCGGGCACGCGCGCCACTGATGGAAATCAGAGAGAGAAAAAAAAAGACTGCAGCGGTCCGAAGGATAATTAACTAGTTGGGATTTGGTATGTGCGTCCAAAGCAGCACCAATGTTCACTCTTTTTTCTGATGACGCCAGTCTCTTGCTCTTTTCAATATCCGTTTTCTTATTCTGGGCGAAGAAGAAGACTCCTGTTCCTGAAATTTGGATTTTGAATACATGTGGTCCTCCGCTGTGAGTCGAAAACGCGAAAGGCGGAGCAGTGTGTCCTGTATGTCCCTTACCGGCTAACGTATTTCAAGATGGCGCATGAATATGGAGCATCTACCCAAGGGGGTAAGCCTGCCTCCACAGAGCGAAGCCGCTATGGCGCCATTTTGATGCTACCAAGCACTCACCCGCTGTTAGCATTCCATTGACTGCCATTCATTTTGACGTCACTTTGACAGCCAATAACTTAACATCTGAAGCGTTTAAAGAATTAATTTGCCCATTGTTTATTTCTCAAGAAACACGACAATGTATAAAAAGCTCCATTACCTTGTACCTCAGTTTATGGCTCCGTAGCAGACGTTTTTATAAAAATAGGCTAACGATTGTGTCATAACCACGCGACTTACTGTCACATAGTAGAAGAATTATCGTACAGTACAGGAGAAGCTCGCAGGCAGTTTCGACTTACATTAGCTGTTTAAGTTTAATTGCTAATATTAACTAGCATTTTAGTTATATATAGTACAGTATAATTAGCCTGTACCTATGTTATCTCCTTACATATACCTACACTCTCCGTCTCTGCAAGATTCTGAATGATTGAGATTTCTCTTGGCACAGCTACCAGAAGACTTACAACGTTCAGACACGTTGCTCACGTCACATATACGGCGGCAAGCTCAGTTTGCAGCTGCGCAGTAACGTTCAGCACTCACCGGAAAAGTGCTTCTAATAGACTTCACTGGTCTCCGTCAAAAACAACGGGCTCACATTTCTTTAACTGTCTATGTGTCTACCCCAGTTCATGCAAGCGCAAATGTAAAATTTCAAGCCAATAGGAATACTTGAAATTGATGGTGGTGGTCAATATTTATAAAAAAAAAAGGACAAGTTTGTCGAGGGCAATACAGATTTTGATAATAAACAACTACAAACGTTACACAATGGGGCTTTAACAGAAGGAACAAAGAATACATTCAGTTTGCTCTTGTGCTCTCACTGAGAAACTGTAAACAAGAAAGCAAATAGAAACAATTACTTTCACACATTTTAAGCTTGCCAGTTGAATGCTGTCAATATTAGTTTAGTTAAATTCTTCAAGTAACTCATGGCTTTTTGCTGCACACAACCTGAACAGCAGCTACTGTGAGCCACTGCACAGTCCACTTAAAGTGACAATTTGAGTGTTAGGCAGGCCTCCAGAGCCGCAGTGATTGAAAAAAAAGTGAAGAGGGAGTGAAGGAGGACTGAGCACGTTGATGAAGGAGTAGAGGGATATAATGTTAGAAGAAGCTGAGGTGGCTGAGGAAGAGAGTGTCTGGAACCTGCTCCAGTTTTAAAGGTGAAGCAGCTAAATAAAGCTCAGATTAGGACTCCACTCACTGTGCTCACTGTGCTCACTGTGCTCAGTGTGTGTGTGTGTGTGTGTGTGTGTGTGTGTGTGTGTGTGTGTGTGTGTGTGTGTGTGTGTGTGTGTGTGTGTGTGTGTGTGTGTGTGCACTCCAGCACGGGACCCTCTGCCACTGTGATGGAAGTAGGCCAGAACAGTGGAGAGAAGCAGGAGGAAGAGGGAAACAGCAGGCGATGAACATAACAAGAGTTAAGAGAAAACATTTTTTTCTTCCTTATCTCAGTGTAATGTGCGCATGTCTGCATATGTGGTGGCCTGTGTGCAGTTAGCATGCACAGATGCTCTGACGGTGTAGGATATAGGCCGTTCCAATGACCTGGCAATGGTCACAGCTCGCCTGCTACTGGTGTGATCACGTCTGTGTCTCGTCTATTTAGGAGCCACGGCCTCTGCTCTTCGCTTCCAGTGATTACAGCTCAGCAGCCGAGCTTGACAACACACAGGCAGAGTAATCAAGTCAGAGAGAGGGAGGTGTAATCAGCATTTCCCCTCCAATCAGCCCCAAAATCACTGTCTCTAATCTGCAGCCAGCCATTGATGTGTTTGATTGATAGGATGGATTTGTTATCTGGCTGTGGGGGTCCGTAGGGAGCAGAACAACAAGCAAGAGCAAGAGACACAGTCAGCTTATCAGCTATCGCTACATTTGTTACTGCTCCCCTCGTTGAGCGAGCGTTTTTCCTCATGGGCTACAACTGCAGTTCTCTTCTCATTTATCATACAGAAGAATTAAATGTGGACACTTCAAAGTACTTCCACACACAAGGGTCCCCAGGGGCATGTGTTTTCTCCCTGTTTAAAATGGAAAGGGCCTATCCATCACTGGCTGTTTGTGACGGAAACAGAAACCACAGAGAGTATTTGTGTGTGTTGAGCGTGCAATTGCCTATACATGCATTAATTACTCACATATCTGTGTGCTGTGTGTGTGTGTGTGTGTGTGTGTGTGTGTGTGTGTGTGTGTGTGTGTGTGTGTGTGTGTGTGTATGTGTGTGTGTGTGTGTGTGTGTGTGTGTGTGTGTGTGTGTGTGTGTGTGTGTGTGTGTGTGTGTGTGTGTGTGTGATTTGTACAGTCAGTCAGTCAGACGCAGGGTGAAGATAAGGGGACAGAATAATGCTTTTTCAGCAAGTGAATACCATAACTGTAAAATCTATTGCCTGCACAGTTTTGATAAATCTTGCTCCTCTGCCTCACACTGTACTGAGAAATCCTCACAATGTTCAAACAAATATGCTCATTTTGAATGAGCATGTGATGAATGAGCTCCATTGATTTTGTGCATGAAGCCTAAACAATAGAGACCAAGACAAATGCTCGGCCTGTTTAAGACAACAAGGTGGCTTTTCCAGGCTGTGTGACATTCTGGAGGACGGTTTGAAGAAACGGGATCGGCAAAATCAAGAAAATAAGGACGAGATACAATTTTGCAGAGAGCATTACATTGTTAACTTGTAAACATAATTAACCAGCAGTTTATTTTATTGTGACTTTGTCTCTTTGTTTTTACAAGTTGATCACCTGTCTCTTACACAGAAAATGGTGTACAGGAACCACAATATCCTTAACTAAACAAAATCATACAGTTGTGTGCATTGGATTGACATGGTGATATTATTACGAGGCCCACTTCTTCCACATTGCCATTCCACATAAGTTTGATTCTTATACCGAGCCTCTGTGTACTGCATTGATGAATGTATGTTTTGTGTTGGCAGATGCCATCTATTACAACACACTATCTATGCATTGTGATGCATAATAGCCTAAATTAGGCGGAGCAGATATCAGCACAGAAGCCTCAGCCGAGTTCTTTTATACTTTGTGTGTATAAGCTAAATATCTGCTTAAGAAGACCGTGTGATATGATCAAAACCTTCCAGAGCTACTAAAATGACCTTGAGATGAGATTATTTTGTCAACTGCTTAAAATTAAAATATGTACAATTCCATGACAGCTGGGCCAACTGCATCTGCAGAAGAAAACAGCTATTAAATGTTTGTTTAACAAATTATCTCTTCCATCTTATCAGATGGTGCCTGCCTCAATCAAAGATCCCCATTCTGCTGAGGCACCTTGATCAACCAAGGCCAGAATTTCAGTGCCAGTAACTCATGTCTATTTTTAAAAAAAATCATAGAGAGAGCATTTCAACATTTCAAATTCAACAAGTGAACCCGAGTTTGAGGTTGTGTGTCAAGCGCGCTGAGCCAGTAATGTCCACCCTGAGCTGGGGAGAAGCACAGAGAATCCGCAGCATCAGCAGCAGTAGACGGTGTGCTTTTGGGCCAAGCAGCAGCAGCAGAAGAGGCAGAGAGTGTCTGTCAAGGCTTTGTCCAGCTCCTAATGGGATGTTCTTGTTGTTGCCAGCGGATAACTCTCATCCTGTGTTCTGGACTACAGATCAAAGAGGGCCTGGACTCCACAGAGCTACCAGGGCTGCACGGATGGAGAGGACATCGGCAGAGAGTGGAGTAGGAAGGGTATATAGAGGGTAAAATAAGAAAGCATGCAAGCAAACAGGTAAGAAGTAAAGCAAGAAAGAGAGAATGAATGGAGGAAAAAAAAAGAAAAAAAAAACAGTCTATCCTTTGCGCTGAGCTATGTTCACCCTCATAGGCAGATTAAAGCCCATAGGTAGGTTAGGGGAAAGGGAGGTGAAAAGACGGGAGCAAAATAAGAAGAAGATGAAAGGCAACTATAAAAGTCAAGTGGGACAGCGACGTTTCCTTTAAACCTAATCTGGGGATGCTGAGACATGAAAATGGCTGTGAGCAGTAGCACAACGTTGGGACTGTGCAAGATGGTGTCTTGATGAACACTCCTACTTTTGTGAAAGACAAAACAGACAGAACACATGACTGAGCCACTGTCACATCCAAAGCTGGCCTAGGTTGTAGTGTAGAGCACATGGTAGAACGTTAGCCCTCCCTGCTAAGGGTCAGAAGTGATGTCAGGGCAAAGCTCTTTGTCAGGTGATGTGGAATTGACCCTCTGAGTTATGAGTGGCAGCCAGCTGTGCAGCTGATGGTCCAGAGATAAGAAAATGGTTTGGTGTGATGAATATTAAGAGCCAAATAGAAAGGCGGAGGGGAGTGCAGGCAAAAAATAAGAATAAAGCTTTATGAACAGGACTGCACACACATTCACACATAAACACACACACACACACACACACACACACACACACACACACGCACACACACACACACACACACACACACACACACACACACACACACACAGAGCTCCCATCATCCACCTGCAGGGAGAAAGATGTCCCAGTCCCATGGTTCAATACTCTCACTCTTGGCCTTTGACTAAAGGGCTGACTCTAAATGAGTGGGATGAAAGCTAGCTTTTGAAATGACACAATGTAGTGCTACATGATTCTGAGCACACAAACACACACACACACACATAACTGCTACTACTTCTGCAAGATCACATTTTTAGTACATGACCATGATCTTTAAATAATCAGATGAGTAACTGAATGCAAAGCAACACGCAGCTCTACTGAAATGACTGAATTTTCTTCCAATCGTCTTAACAGCAATGAAAAAATAACCAGGATTAAGGTGTCAGGATTAACTACTGAAAGACAACATTTGCCACAGTCATAGACTGTATACAAGAAGTGGACGTAGCCACCATGATGTCACCCATTGGTTTGTGGACTACCGTTTGACTTCCGCTTTGAGTTTAAGGCACTTATGCATTGGCTTCACTTTTAAGTATTATTATTATTTAAAACTGGGATGACAATCCACATGCAGACGAGACACAACTACAAGAGTCACTTTTTAGCTTGGTGTGAAGTCTTCAAATTATGGGTGCACACACAAGTGCGCTGAAAAACAGGTGTTTAGAACTGTGATTAATACTGGAGTAGGGCAAGAAAAGTCACATACACTCTGGATAGGATCAAAATCACTGATCAATGGGTGCAATATTAACATTAATCAACCTTCTCTAGAGAAATAAATCCCTTCCAAATGAGGCTTACTATACAGTCTTGGTGCTGCCACAGGCCAAGTTTGAGATCAGCGACTCAGATGAGTGTAACTAAGTGTTATATTTAATGGTAGCTGGAGAGAATTTAAAGCAAAGTATTGCTACAGTACTCAAAGTGGTAAACCAGTGTTCCTAACCTGCATAAAAAATCTGAGAAGACAGAAAAGCAAATTTGCGTGGACTAACATGACTTGACCTTGCAATACAAGAAAGATCTTTTTACATTGTTTCATTAAATAAATACATTCTACAGTCTGAATCCACCAATTTGGAGTGTGGAGTCACGGTAGGGTATTCATTACAGCAGGTAGTGGGGGACATTACAATGGATGGAGATAATATACAAAGATATATGTACTTCGGCGATCAAAAGCCTTTCTTCCATTTAATGTTGTTTGCCCGGATGTAAGAAAAATAGCTGGTGCCCAAAGATGGTGTACAGGGATCATGCTTGTTCATTTTTGTGTGCGTGTGCAAGAATGCTCCCCTCCACACACACACACACACACACACACACAAATCTACTTTCTGTTTGGAAGGAGAAAGTGAGGGGAGTAAAAACAGTGCAGTGAAGCAGATGTAATTACAAAAGGCAATACAAGCCGTGTGTCTCCAAGTCTCTCTGACCCACATGGAGGAAGTAAGTCAGAGCTTATCAGCATGCCACAGAATGGGGAAATCTTCCAGCAGAGGTGGCAAGTGCACCCTGCTCTTTTCAGATGTGACACAATGGGAAGATGATGGTGGTGGTGGTGGTGGTGGTGGTGGTGGCGGCTGGGCTCTAAGTGGAGAGGACAGCAAATGAGGAAATAGTCCCTCCTTCATTCATGGTAGTAGGCAATCTATGGTTTGCCCCCGGAGATTTAAGACAGATAAAAAGCACTAGCAATCATCATGTCATGTACAGACAGGAAGCATAGTTAGACAACACAGGGGGGGCCTGAGGTTGAAGGGGTGATTACATATGGTTGGTGGTAGGACAGCGAGAATGTAGTAAATTAAATGTTACTTGTTGTGACAATCAATCACATTGCAAAAAACCTATAAACTGTTTACAATTGTGTATCATTAATTTGTAATGCTGTTCACAAGCCATGCTGACAAGAAAGCAGCTTTTGCACCTTTTGCTTGCTGCTGCTGCTGCTGATGCTGTTTTGTTGCTGTCGTTGGTGTGAAAGATGTGGGGAGGTATTGTTTTTTTAGGAAATCCTGTGGAGAGATTTGACAGGCATTGTCAGATGACAAAGTGAACAGCTAAGAGATGAAGATGGGTATGCTTCTGACAGGTTTATTAGGAAACACTGTACTGTAGGTGCAATGTGCCTGGCCTTGGTGCTGCCTGCTTCTGAGAATACATGCACACATGCACGCACAAAAGTATATATGCAAAAGACGCATGCATGCACATGCACGCACACACACACACACACACACACACACACACACACACACACACACACACACACACACACACACACACTCAAGATAACACTGGCTCTGATGTTTCCTATGGACAAGTGATTACTTTAGGATCAAAAGGCGAGAAAGTAGCATATGAGAAATTTATGTAACATTCTCAGGTCCTACTGACTGAGTATGCCGCTCAACACTGCTCCTCCAGGCACTGGTCATCTCTCACCCTGACTACAGTACTTATTAGGTTTAAGTACAGTAGCTAATGCTCGCCTACACACTGGCCACTAGCACAGTACCCACCTACCTGAATCCCCTCATTCAGATTAATGTGCCTTTGCGTTCACTACAATCCGCAAATGAACCACCACTAGTCCTACTGTCACCGCGAGGCAGGATATCTCCATCTAAACTCTTCTCCTGTATGATCCTTTGGTGGTGGAAGGACTTACTGAACTCTATTTGGTCAGCAGAATCCCTTTCTGCCTTCAAAAATGTATAAAGACCTAACTCTTAGGAGAGTACTTACCTAGTATGTTCTTTCTCCTTCTCCAGCTTTTTAAAAAAAAAATACACTTACAAGCCTCGTGGCACTTGTGTGAGGTGGAACATGGAACTGAGTGTTGAGGCACTTATTCTCGCACTGTGGCTTGGATTGTACAGTACCTCATTTATATATTGCTTTGGAAAAAGCACCAGCCAAATGAATACATGTAATGTCAGAAACAGAATCTGGTTCTGATTTTTGGCGTATTATTTTTGTCAGAAATGAAGTGAAAATAAACATTTCCATAAACTGTATTATCACATGAATAACAAGGTGTCTTTAATGTTGTTGGGTAAAATAAAAATAAATATAATTTGTTTTGCCACGCACAAGTTGTATTTAGCTGTCTTTCTACTTGACTTGAAAGTGCTAGCATTAGCCAATTTGGGTACATTATTACTACAAGAGGGGACATTGAAACACTGCATTCATATATACATATTGTACACTAGTGATTACACCATGCACTGTGTAATAAGACAAATTAAGCTCAACAGGTCCCAAATTCACTTTC
>CM042444.1:13911252-14058752 GCA_023631565.1 Gymnocephalus cernua
AAGAGGGTTCTGAAGCAAAGCCTTTTGGCCACAAAACCCCTACAGTCATTTCAATAATTCATATTTCAGCCAGCTTTCTGTAATGCTGGACACCAAAATAGAAATAATGGATTTCCTGGTCCTTCTTTTTCACCGTCACCTCCCGTACAGAAGCTGCAGACAATCCACCTACCCACGCACACAGTGACGCAGTGACGCACGCACGCACATACACGCACACGCACACGCACGCACACGCACACGCACACGCACACGCACACACACACACACACACACACACACACACACACACACACACACAGATCCGGTCAAGACCAGCAGTATCAGAAGTGTTAGCTCCAGGCCTCTAATTGGCCCTGTTTCTCCTCCTTTTGTCTCTCTCTTTGTGCTCATGAAAGCACCGGCTATTCTGTCTGATACATATTCCTTAAAAAGATGGACATACTGTAGCCTGCAGTTATTCAAATACAATAAAATAAAATTTGATTGTGTGTGTGCGTGCGTGCGTGCGTGCGTGCGTGCGTGCGTGACAGTCTGGGGATGAGATGGAGAGCAGAGGCAGACAGCGAAGACAGCGAGTGTGTGCTGGCTGCAAACTGTGAGGCGTGAAGGACGCTCATTGAAAGATCCGTCGCGGGCGTCTCACGGACACACAGAGAGGGTTATGAGTGTGACAGGGCCACAGAAAGAACAGAGGCTCTTCAAAGTTGATAGTGGCATGCATCACTTAAAGCCAGTGCCTCCCACCCACTGTCCTGGCCAGCCAATCAATGGGCCTATTGTTGTGATGTATGTGACCAGAGGTTTATGGGTGTTCGTGTGCCGCAGTGTCTGGCTACTATAGCTCTAACTGTTACTGTTGATTATAAAAGACCGCTGCCTGCCGCACACTCTCACTCTGCCTCTCTCTCCCTTTATTCCTCCATCTACTGCAGAGCCAATTTGCTAATGGATGCAGCAACCTTGTGATTTATTGTTGTCAAAGATATGCTTCAAGTAAAATGCACTAAATGATTTAAGTTTGCAGGCAAAATTTACATTTGAAAGCTAGCCCACTCTGGAGAGCGCCTCACATCAAATATGCAAAGTTGATTATGTGGAGCATCTATTTAGTGGTTCTAAATCATTGTTCTAGCCCTCTCAGTGATATTAAACTCTGTATGGATTGTCTGTGGTTTGTGTCTATTCTTGGATTCAGTTGCTGAGTGGAAATTAAAAGAGCTACAAGACAGTACTGCAAAAAAACACATCTCCATTGTCTGGCAACTTCGGTATTACATCTGCCTAAAGGTTAAGGTAGTTCACTGAATAGTATTGGAAATTTCCACTTGAGTTAAAGTACGGTTGGCTGTATGAACAAGCAGTGTTGAATGTAACAGCCTGTACTCAATTTTATTTTCTGTCTTTTTCTTCTCAGTATTCAGTGTACACACCAGACAGACGGTCAGTTCCATCTCCACTCACTTGTGTAGGCATGCCAGATCTATAACTCTGTCTATCTCTCTGGCCCTTTTAACCCATGTCAGCAGACTTATTACAGAGACAGACCCGTAGGAATGTTCCAAGAGTTCCCCAGGGTGTCTGGCTGCTGCTAAAACCAGCTGTGGATCCTAGAGCTAAGTGGCCTTTTCCAAAAACCAAACGACAGTCCATGACTGCAGATGGATAATATTTCTCTCAATATCTGTCAACTATTTCACACATTCCCCAATTCTGTCTTCTTATCCCCTGTCCATCCTCTTTTGCTCCCTTGGCCCACCTTCACACATACGGTACCAACAAGCTATGCCTCTCAGGGGTGGACCATAAAGATGCTTTTACATACAGGTAGTTAAAAAAACATGAAGTCTGTTCCCCAAACAGGGAAGAGCAGGCTGGTAAGAAAATACTACAAAGCCAGAAAAACCAAAGAAAGACAGATTAAATTACCTAAAATTACAATAATCTAGTTTTATTACAAAAGTGACGAACATGCCAATAACACTGCTAACACAAATTACTGTATGTGATAAATACAACAGCGACACATAGCACTGTAATGTATGAATGGTTATGGCAGCTCTATTGAACCTGCACCCAGCATGCCCACAGAGACTTGGGTCATCCTAACTTTGTCTGGCAAATACAAAGTGTCAATGAAACTGAAATTACAGCAATTATTGGGCCAAATATACAAATATATATATATATATATAAGTAAAGTAAACTTGAATTGTCTAAAATTGACATTTAAACTTGAATAGTTTCGTATTCTTTTATTGCTGCAGCAGTACACTCAGTAAGAACAATTAATAGAAATAGGTCGACATAGGCAGAGCCGGCTGCTCACTAAACCCATACAGTCCCCATATTAACAGCATAGCAGGACACAATGAATATCACTTCCTTCCTGTTAGACTGAACCAGATTTTTGGAAGAGAGCTTTGGAAAGGATTTTTCTTGATAACTTTGATAACATAAAGTATCCTTTAACCCCTATCAGCCATGAGTTGCACAAATATGCATGTGAGTGCTTGAATACATGTGTTTGTGTCTGTGTATGCATTAGTGTGTAAATTGAACATGTGGCTTAACTTGTAACTGTGGGCTAGTACTGAGATACACTTAAGAGACTGTCAAGTACATGTACAACCCACCCATAAGGCCTCTTATGGGGTCTTCCTACCAGCTAGCTCAGTGACGCAACTGGACACACATTTACTCAATAACTGATTCCATAACAGACTTAGACCTGCTGCTATCACAGCAGGGGAATCACAGCACTGTACTGGGGAAAGGTGTTTTTCCCTCTATGCCTCAACACAGACCCCAGCACTTTTCAAATGGCATTAGTCATTAAAAACGATCTAATAGTGATCATATCAGCACTCGCGGATAAATCACAGCACATTCGACACTAAAAGCCCATTTCTATTCTGCACTGATGGATATCAAGGATGCTATGCAGCCAACCGGAGGTGCTGCTTCACACTTGATTGAATCTGCTTATCTGCTAACACGCATGTCACTGCCGCGTCAAAACCAAATATTGCATAGAAACAAATGTGACATGCAATGAAAAATTAAGTAGAGGACAGGAGCCACCTAAACAAAAGAGTATGAGTTTCAGGGCCTCAGTTAAAAGTTGACATATTTGTAAGTAAGAAGTTGAAGTAGCATAGAGGGGTCAGTCAGTCCAGAGCTGAATCCAGTAGTTTCAGACTTGCCGGTTTGGGGCAAAGGAAGCAAAGACTGACCTTTTCAGTTGGTGACGTAATGTAACTGTATGGTTCATTCCCTCTCTTTTCCAGTAAAGGCTTTCAGCGTCAAGTGACTCATGAGTATATAATATTTATTTTACCCCACTTTTTAAAAATGCAGTTGTGCAGACATGGAGTCACACATTTAGAAAGGAAAACCAAAACTGTGGCGGGGAAAAAAGCCCAAGCAAAGTAACACATTACATTTCTGATACAGATTTGGCATTTAAAGCCATCCCTGCTCTGCTCTGCTTTACCGAGGCTGGGCCTGCATGCGTGATCAAACCGAGATTGGACAACTGACTTTCTTCCATCACAACGCGCCATGCTGAAAGGCTTCATTAAAGCACAAGGCTGGAGATACAGTATCAGAGGCAATTTTCCATGCTTTTCCTTGGGGAAAAAAAAGGATCCCATTGATAGAAACAGAGGGAGAAAAGTCTGTCAGGGCCTTTAGATGAGATATAATACAGTGCTCCACCGCCTCTGTGCTGTAATCTATAGTGATGGGCTTGGGCTAATGGGAGTCTGACCTGCAATAGAGCTCATCGCGAGCCATGCAAAGAGGCAGGGTAGAGGAAGGGAGAATAAAGCAGGGGATGGCAGGAGGGCTAGAAAAGAAGACAGAGGGAGAGAGCGGGAGGAGGAAGATAAAGAGAGAGAGATGGGGGGAAGAATTGGCTTGAAAATTTCTGACAATGAAATGTCTCCAGTAATTGTTCCTGGGGTGATAAATGGTGTCCCATTGTACAGTAGGTCTCCTTGTCCTTGGGAGTCAAAGAGATGAGGAGAGGGGAGGAGGGAGGGGACACAGAGATGGACTGGCAAAGCAGCATTTAACTTGGCTCCGGCTGCAAGTAGTCAACTTTCTGAAGGTGATGGTGTGTGTGTGTGTGTGTGTGTGTGTGTGTGTGTGTGTGTGTGTGTGTGTGTGTGTGTGTGTGTGTGTGTGTGTGTGTGTGTGTGTGTGTGTGTGTGTGTGTGTGTGTGTGTGTGTGTGTGTACGCTGGTTTCTGTGTATATCTGCATGTCTGTGTCTGTGCTTGTTTGTGTCAGCGTGTCTATGCGTTGTATATGTCGAAGAGTTTCTGCCAAAGTGAACCAGCAGACAGCACAGTTATGAGAGGGGCTCCTGCCCTTGGGGAGGAGGCTGACAGAATAAAAACACATCACAACACTGCAGTAATATTTCCCTTGACAACGAGCTGGAAGCACTTTGTGCCCCAGAGACATTTTTTTGCAGCCATCCACGGGGAAGAACATTTACCATGCTGTGATGTATTCAGCAGACAGCCTAATCATTTAAATGGAAAAATCCAGTTTCACTTTTTGCTATTTGTTTTATAATTGACTTGTCTTTTATGATAGTTTTGTTTGATAAATGAAATCTATATGAATGGTCCAAGATTAAAGATATCCCATTATGTCATGCTTACTCACTCCCAATTCCAAATGCCATAAAAATAAACTCTGGGAGCAGCTTTTTGAGAGCTAAGACAAGACAAGAGGGGATTGTTTCCCACTTTGTTTCTCTAATTTTCTGGGTTTCTCTTTTTACAGCTAAATAAATGTTTAAACAGTATCCGAGATTCTATGTGGTTTGACAACACTTTGTCCCTTTGTCAAAACCCACTCATGACAAACAAAATCAATTAAACAAAGTACAATTTCACACAATCACACTCTAAGTCAGTGCTCGTGTCAGTGAGTGTTGTTAATATTATTATTATTTTCACTTTAAAAACATGTGGATCTAAGACAAAATGCACTACATTTAGCACACTATATATTAACGTGACAATCAAATGAGCAAAGACTAGAATTATGCTGGAACCCTCGTTAAAGAACCATTCATTGTATGTAAAGATGTCAAACCCTGAGAAGCATTAACAGTGGGAAACACACACACACACACACTCACACACACACACACACACACACACACACACACACACACACACACACACAGAAAGCTCACTTGATAATAATCTGGCTCTGATTCATTCAGTTTAGCTGGCAAAACCAAAAATAACAATGGTGAAATCTTAAAGCAATGGAAGAAATCACTTAATTCTAAATTACCAACCAATAACACCCACAAGTAAATAGATGTACAAAATAAAGATTGCCCTCCCACACTGTAAAGATGATAATACCTGTTACAAGAATGGTGTTGAACGATTGTGGAAGTCAGCTGTGTAATGCGGATAAATTCTACAAGTGAACAAGCTGTTTCTGAAAAGCGCATTCAGCCCCAGAGAGCCCTTACCAAGTCTGTGTTTCACTGATAAGCATGAAGGTTAATTGGAATGTATGTCATTTATGTTAATTGGCATTTGAGTCATGTTGCAAAAGAAGAAGACAAAAATGATGATGACGAGATATAGCATGGTAAAGTAAGTAAGTAAGTTGAAAATAACTGAAAGGAGAGTTTTCAGCTACTGTATGGCAAGAAGAAACTAGTTAATGTGAAGACAATCTATTACTGTGGGCAAACATGAGAAGAACGTCAGAGAGAGGAAGCTGTTTCTGCTACAAAAGGACATTAGAAAAGAGCAGAAGAAGCTGTTCAGGCTCGGGAAGGATTGTGAAGGCGAGAGGAGGAGGACACACTGTAAATGCTAAAGAGACTGCAGAGCCTCGAGTTACCCATGACACACATTAATCATTGGTGGCCTCTCTTCACTGCATGCGAATGTGTGGTGATGATGATCCTCCCCCTGCACCACTATCTCACCTACAGCTGTGACACAAACACCGGCCCAGGTGTCACATAAACGGCTCTCTTCTCTCCATGTCTTTTCTCCTCCTATCCCTATGTTTTCTGCAACAACCCCCCCCCCCCCCCCCCCCCCCCCCCACACACACACACACACACACACACACACACACACACAGTATGCACTTGGTGATTTATCTTATCCTGCTCCCACCCTCTTTCTAGTCCCTGCTGGGCTGACGGGTCCGTGCCAGGCAGAAAGCAGGTGGCTAAAAGAAAAAGGTTACACTCATTATACGGATTAAACCTGTAAATGCCCTGTCATTGGTGTAATCAATGTGCCACTTCATTGCAGTGACTTATTGATCAATCTAGTCTGGGGGTCGTACACAGTGCATCGTTATAGCTTCGGTAGTAGCAGGGACTGCCTTTTCTTTCAGACCCTGGCCCTTCCACAGATGCACTCTATGAAGTTTTGATTATACTCTGGAATGGACTCAAACAAGGACAGCTGCAGACCCCACGGGCCAGCAGTAGGTCTGTTTATACTACCCGCTTGGAGAACCCGTTCCACACACTTGCAGAAGATCGCTACGCTAATACTTGTAGCGGAGTGGCTGCGCCGGAAAAAATTGGCTGTATGCGAATGTTTGCACAGAGCTTACGTGTACTGATGATGGCATTTACATCACATGGACTCCTGCAGACCCCTTGCGCATGTGTGGAGAGGGTCATTTTGGCTTAACAGTCCCTCACCCTTACTGGCAGTGTACTCTAATATGAGGTTCACTTCTGGCTGTTAAGTTTCTTGGTTTGATAGCAACATGACAAGGGCTGGGCGATAGTAAGAAAATCAGATATCACGATATGCTTGACCAAATACCTGGATATTGATATTGTGGCAATATTCTAGGGTTGACAATTGGTGCTTTAACAAAATATCTTCACAGATTTTAGATAAATAATCATCAGTAATGTGGACATAATGTCTAAGTGGGGAAAAAGCAAATAATAGAACACCTAGAACAGTCTGGTAAGTTCAGAAAAGTACATCACTTTACTGTAATGCAGCCTTTAAAACCAGTAAAAGGCAACACTTATGTCATATCACAATATTACGATATCCAAAATCTAAGACAATATCTAGTCGCATATCACAATATTGATATAATATCAATATATCGCCCAGCCCTAAACATGACTATTGCATACTATGTGAACATGAATGCAGCAGCTATCACTGTGGACTGGTTAACATATACATCAATAATGCACATAGAGATTAAATGGCGCCCAGTAGCACACACACCTCCACGAGTGCTATGACTTTCTAACCAAAATGGCATTAATAGCTTCCATGCCCTATCACCAACTTTTTTTTAACACAAGGAGTTGAACACATCTTTATGACTGTATGTGAAACTGGACATGAGTTAGGAGTTCAGGTTTAAGAATGTATAGCCAATCACTTTGACACCATAATGGCATTGACTACTATCCTTGTCGGTGGTCTTACAGTCTGTGCCCTTCTACCATTAAACCAAATTACAGGAAAACAGGCAGCTTTGTTTGTTGATAGGCACACAGTCTGGCCAATACGTGTGAAAATATAATCAGTTCTACGTTGCGCCTTCCACAACTTTTCAACAGAATTCTGTGCAAATCTACTTCATAATATTTTGAAGCTATCCTAGCAACAGACAAAGAATAATAGAACAAGAGGGAAACTATCAAATTATCTTAATGGTGGTAATTAAAATTGATAAACATCTAAAATAGCGTGTTTTCTTTATCTGTAATTGTTTTTACTGAGGCAACTATGCTCAGTCCTATAAATCTAGCCCTCAATTAGAGTGAAAGAAATATGCTGTTTCAAGAAATGCCTTAAGACAAATACAAATAGTACCAGACTACTCACTCAGAGCTGTGTGTGCTAAAGAGAATAAAAGATTATTATAAGTAGAGTAGCTTCTGAATTGTGTCAAGGGGGGTGAAAACCCACAAAATGAGACAGACAGAAAACGCACAAAAATGTAGTCATTCATACTGTTCCTAAAACCAGACAAAAGAGGGTTAAATTATATTTGTGTGAAAGCTCAACTGAAATCCTAAAACCTGTCCAATCTTATCTGAGGTTGCTTTATTGGTACCAGTAGGTAAACTAGGTTTACAGTCTACTTAACATGCAACACACAAAACATTAAAACATATAAAACAGACAGGAGAACATGGATAAAAAACAGTACATGACCACATTCAATTCTACAGCTAGTACATGACCAAGGTGCTTGTGCGTTGTGTGCAAGAAATTCTACAGTGTGTTTAACAGAGTGATTGCCGCTGGGACAAAATCTTGTAGTTCTACAACCCGGGACTAGTAGCCTCCGTCCAGAGGGGCAATACTGGAATTCCCTATTCAAAGGGTGTAGGCTATCTTCTATGATGGCCATAGCTATTAGCTGTAGTTGTTTGATTGTTGTTGAAACACACCCAAACCATGACACTAAGGAGAAAAATATGATGGATTTGATAAACGCATGATAAAATAATGTCATCATGGTCTTGTCTATATGAAAATGGTACAATTTTCTCAAGCAGTATAGACGCTGTTTTTACAGACAGCTTCAGCTTCTGTGGGCTCAAATGAACTGTAGTGACTCAATTATGCCTAACTGAAAGGAGATACATTTTGGCTTGTTTAAAAGGAAACCCTCTGCAGAGTAGCCTCGCATGACGCCTGCCTCTCCCAACCCACAGATCACACCAACCCATGGCTGCAAATGACATCAATTTGTGATTACAAATAACACAGTTTGTCTTTCCCCACATTCAGAGGACCACTGCCCAAACCACCCATTGCTCTTCTTTAGAACTCCTCTGTACCTGCTGCATTAGTCTGATGGGGAAGGTATCAGGTGCAGGATTGAAAAAATAATTGGTTTTGGTAAATGGATAGATGCAAGCGTGTGATCAGCCAAGTATGGGAAGCAGAGTTTGCATGCTTATCATGCTTCACGCTGCGGGGGATTCTTTGTTTTATAGCGGCCTCGCTAAGAGCCTTGCTTGCTAGTGAGGCAGGTTTGTTTTAAACCACTGTTGAAAACATCTCTCGGTATTGTGGTGTAGACAACACCAAAGCAAGTTAATTATTTTACTTAACCTTTTGGACTACATCATTCTCTGCCCTTTTTTTTCCTTCAGGTCGGTCACAGGAAGATGTGGAAGCTTAAACATACATGTTGCCTCAGGGAGCTATGGCAACAAGAGGTTGAAGCATTAGGCAAAATTGACTGGAATCTCTCACCTCTCTCTTTTTTTGTCCATGTTAGCACGGCATGCCCTCCCAGAGGAGGTATCATCCATTTGTCTGTACACCACAGGTCCGCTAACCCAAAATCAGCAGAGCCTCACATTACTGAGAAATGCGTCACTTGTAAATAGTGAGCATTTGAAAATTTGGAGCACTGTGCTGCGGTATTTGCCACAAGGGTGAGATTGTATGAGTCTGGCTTGTCACTGCTAGGAGTAAGCTCCTGCAGTGTGAGGAGCCATATTAAAGTCTCCATCATTCACCATTTTTTCCTCACCTTCAGTTATGGATGGAAACAGATGACCGGGAAATTGCTCCCTGTCTGACAAATGGCAGGATGGCATGGCTCTATGGGCTGCCCACCGGAAAACTGCCGCTACTGAGGGAAAGGATGGCGACAAATCGCCTCCTGCTGCTCCAATTACCGAACACGCTCATCTCACAGAGGGACTGCAGTCAACTCCATGGGAGGGGGATGGAAAAACACTAGCACATGATGATGGGGTCAAGGGTAAGATGACATCTCATTCCAATCAGTCATCGGCCTTAATTTGTTATTTCACTAAAGTGGGAGTCCAGCAGACAGGTGACCAATGCAGTTAGGACATTGCTGCATAATTCAAACAGTTAACTGATAATATAATGTGAAGTGCTTTACATTAAAAAGAAAAAAACATGGAAGTGGTAAATAATCTATTCTAGTGTTGGGGAAAGAGGAGAGCCAAGGATTTTCTGTCCAGTTAGGGCGTGATATACTTAAGCTATGAGGTTCGGCTATTCACTATTTGCTTAAAGTGCTCCTAAAGGGAATGAGGGAGTTACTAAGTTTTAAAAATAAAATCAGTGTAAGGAAGGGAGGGGGAGTGGGGGCTCTTTGTTAGATTTAAATGCTGCACTATGTTCTCTGTGACAGGCTGGTGGTAATGTATTGCCACAGCCATTACGGTTATTAGAAAACTCACTCAGGAAGACAAATGGCAGCCTGGCTGGTCATTGGTCTTCCGTCAGGGCTGACAAGGGAGACGCAGCACTCTTGGCTATTGACATTTTCACACCTAAAGCCAAGCTCGGCCAGCTGTATTGCAATTCAAACTCCGACTTAATGGCAATGAGCTAAATCATCCCTGGCCTGGGCGTACAACTTTTTTTTTTAAATTTCCTATATAAGAGGAGGTGCATTCTGATAGTCAGCAACAGGGTACAGCCTTTTGAAATGGCCATTTCATGGACAGATTTTTTTTTTGCCAGACAGAGAGATTAAAATGAATCCTGCCATTAATAACTTCTATCACAAAGAGCCATTAAGAGAGAACGTTAGGAGTGTCTAAATGAAAGCCATTTCTTCTGTGTGACTGAGAGTGTAGAAGGAAGCAGGAGATGTGAGACAAAGGCACTGTGTGACAATGTGCTTTTTCAATTTCAACATTTCTGAGGCCTATGAGTCATATTTCACTCAGTGGCCCAGAAAGAATGACAAATGATTCCAGTTGTGTTGCAGCAATTGAAAGTGAAAGGTGGCATGGCTATCAGTGAGGGCTTCTGCCCCACAATAACACCTTGTCCGTTAGCACAAAATAAAAACAAAGGCTGAGAAAAACCATGAATAAAAGTTTAAAGTTGGGTAGAATGAACAGTTTACTTAAGTACAGTGTAGCTATTCTTCTAGCCTAGAAGGGACTAAAAGTTTGACCTGCGTAGGGCATTACAAAACAATTACAGTATTCAATTATATAAAATGGGATGTGCATGTTAAAATGTTGGTGCAAGGATGGTGCCCTTGGCTTATCAGATTATCACATGAAGTGTGTTGCATGCCTGTGAA
The DNA here is from genome assembly GCA_023631565.1 of Gymnocephalus cernua. Classification (NCBI taxonomy): domain Eukaryota; kingdom Metazoa; phylum Chordata; class Actinopteri; order Perciformes; family Percidae; genus Gymnocephalus; species Gymnocephalus cernua. Next base: position 13,922,343 of record CM042444.1, read on the forward strand.
GATTTTAGAAAAAGAGTTGCACGAGAAGAAATGTAAAAACAAATTTCATTTCAGATTCATCCTCCGTGAACATCCACAGCAACTTTCATGGAAATAAAGCCTTTTGTCTTATGTCTCTGATACTTTGTGATGAACCAAAGTCTGGCCATAGGGATGATATACAAAAGTTCATGGGCTCACCAAAAACAAATGGCCCTGAAACCAAGTTGCAGGGCAATCTGGCGAGCAGTTGCCAAGACATTCTGCTCGGGAACAAACACGCTGACAGAAGGACAACGAGAGAGCCTGAAAATCAGACAGACGGATTAAAAGGAGCATAGTTATGTAATTGTGCAGGTCTAGATTGACCAACAATAACATTGACCTCCCTTGACCCATCTGCTTACTGGAGCAAAAACACTGGCTGGCTGGGGACAGCATTTCAAAGAAATCAGTCAATTAGAAAGTAAGTGTAGGGATAGCAATGCCATTTCATGTTGAATATGCATTCCCTCTCATTTAAAGAAAAACAACAACAATGTATTTTTTACTTTAAATCAGGTACCACAGGATATTAGACAAAATAACCAAAAAACTGTGTTTATGGGGTGCATATAATGTCCTAACGTGTACTAGTAAACATGGAGATACAGTAGGTTGTATGAATAACACAGTAATTGTAGAGTCTGGTGCTCTTGCACTGACATGTATTCCTGAGAGGCCACAGGGTGTTGAGTACTGTAGCTGTGTGTTGAATTGCTAATGGAATGTCATGTGAAGGGGAAGCTGGATGCACACGAGGGTAATGGTGATGATGACACTGTGCTTATAGCTTCCACAGCAGTGCAGTTTTTGACATGTTTGTGTGTTTGTTGAGGTTAAAATACAGCACAGAGGCTGGTTCCATTACCTTGCATCAGGAAGCAGAAAGCCAACCGTATTGTATCAGAAAAAGTATGACATTTCGAACAGCCGCACTCGCATCGTTTTTTGACCTGTAGCAAACGACACTGATTCTTTCCTGGTCACACGCGAAATGATTTCATTTTGTACTTACAAGGCACAATAAGAGAAAGAGGTAGGCCTTCATATTGTCACATGTGAATTCTCCATGCTATGCTTTTATTGAAGATATGTATTGGTTTAGCGTAGGCCAAGGTTCAGGGCAGACTGGGGTTAACTGCCACTCCCTGACAGCCCAGATGGGAAAGTGATGTGCACAGTGGGAGGTCACTGTGTGTCAGTCTGCCTAACACTGGCTCATTGGGAAAACCGGCACGGTCCATTTAACTTCACAGGGCAACCACATCCTGCACACACACACACACACACACACACACACACCGAGGCCCTCGCTCCATCAGCCTCTACTGTATGGCCTTGCAGGACTACTGCCTCCCTAGCCTTCCTATGAAGCCAGAGTCACTCTTGACTCATTAGGGTAATTGAGACAGGTCCTCTTGAGACTAAAAAGCTACTAAATTGCTACCTACTCTTGCATTTAAAAGACCACTTAATCAAGCCTTTGTGTGCGTGTTTTATTCTCTCTCTTTCTCGTCATTACCCTCCTCTTTCTTGTCATACTTTTCTTTTTATTCTTTTTTCCCTTCGGTTTGTCAAGTCATTGAGTTGGACGCAGTGTGTGCTGCTAATTGCCAGTAAGGAAATTATCTTGGGGTTTCCCGTCTCTCGATTACATGTCCCCTGGTGTTGAGAAAGCCTCTGGTCCGTGGAAGTGTGAATGGGTGACAGCAAAGAAAAAAAAAATGCTGATTTGTGGATGTTGGTAAGGAAAAGGGGAGGGTTAGAGATTGAGTGAGGGAGAAGAGGAAAATCCACCACCTCAGCGATTCTGGGGGCTGGGGCTGCTCTGAGCTGACAAAGACACCCAGATTGCGGCCAGAGGTTGTCTCAGCGAGGGGAGGTGAGCCAGCGCACCCGTCATGTAACAAGTCAGATTTAGCAATACTGCTGGGTCAGGTCAGACTCAGACTGAAGTTGGTGTCACGGCTGGCACCACGCTGCTTGTCTCTTCTATTGCTCATCCATCTAAACACAAATTACTAAGCCTTCCTCCTTACGCTGGGAAATATAGACTGCTGCCTTGTGCGAATGTGTGTACGTACACACACACACACACACACACACACACACACACACACACACACACACACAAATCAAAACAAAAGTGACTATCCTGAAGATGCTGGAGGATGGATGGATGCACCCAATGTATTGTATTTTCTCTCAAGACTGCATACCAGCCTCTGGCCCAAGTAGATGATGACAAAAGCGAGATAAGGCAATGACAATGCAGTGAGTTCAACAAATTACCTAGCATGAAACAGTGAGTGTCACCACAGAGACCTCTCTCTTTAATCATGCCCCATTTCTTTCTCTATTTCTGTCTCTTGCTCTCTCTTTGGCTCTCACTATATAATTTTTTTTAACCACCTACCTTTTTTTTCTTTCCCTTTTTCTTATTTCCACAGCTCCACACATACACCTCCCTCCCTTCCTTATTCCTTATCAGTGACAGGCTGGAAACAGAAGCGAGATAAGGAAACACCAAAGCCAATACAAGGTGTGGTGGTCGAACACCCGGGCAGATTAGTCACTGACACGTTTGTCAGGTAACAATGGCAAACGCGCCGCTCAAACTGGTAAATGGGAACAGAAACAATGAGATGAATTTCGCCTCATAATGCATTATGGGCCCTGCAGCATTAACAGCTAGAGCCAGGCACATACAGTTTGTCCCCAGAGGTGTGGCAGCACAGATTACTAAAATGGAGCTGCTACTGCTGCTACTACATACCTTAATCAGTTCCTGTCACTCAATCACACAGACGGACACACAAGCACACATTTACACACATACATACAAACTAGAAATACACCAGGGTCTGCTTCATCACTCCCCTGCTCACTGTCAGGAAAGTGGAGGCCTTAAAACTGTACTTGTGTACAACAGTTTTTGTGCACTCATTTCTACGCATATCAGATTCACTGTATCTTTTTCTACAAATTCCAACACTATTGTCAACCATGTTAGCATAACTGATAAGCTGAGACGGACCAGTCCAGACCACTGCAACTTTTCCCTGCAAAGTTCTCAAGTGGTTTTGTCTGAGCACAAAACTTTGGTTTGAACTTAAAACATATGTAATTTGCAGGCAATAATTTGGATGATCTACTGACGACATTAAGCTGTATTCATTCTGCGCGTTATGTTTTGGTATCATTATTTCAAAGTGAGTTGACTATGTTAGGAAAATGTTCTGGTATGTTGCCACTGTTAAAATAATTAAATAATAAAACAACTTACTCCATTCTTTGGTCGAGTCTCATCTGTGGTAGACAGTTTCTCTCTCAGTGTCGGGTAGATGATGTGTTTCAGGGACAGCTAACCAATAATTGCTGCTATTTTATCACACTGAAGTACTTTGCACCCCATCTGTGGCAATAATGTGTTTCGGTGTGCTGCAGTTTGTGGATTCCTTTTTAAAGGACTTATTGGGACATAAGCTTATTCACCGTAACCCCAAGAGTTAGACAAGTCGATACATACCCTTCTCATCTCCGTGTGTGTCGTAACTCTGTCTGACGGCTCCACTGTTAGCTTAGCCTAGCACAGATCCTGGAGGTAACCGGCTCCAACTAGCCTACTGCTCCGAATAAGTGAGAAAATAACGCCAACATGTTCCTATTTACATGTTGTGATTTGCATAGTCACAGCGTGTACAAATAACAAGGTCACATGAGACACAGCCATCTTCTAACTGTATACAAACTGGGAACTATATTCTCAGAAAGGGAAGCACTGCTACTTGGGCGGAGTGATATGCCTGCAGCTCTGCTGAGCGCTACTTGGGCGGAGTGATATGCCTGCAGCTCTGCTGAGCGCCACTTGGGCGGAGTGATATGCTTGCAGCTCTGCTCAGAGCTGCAGGCATATCACTCCGCCCATCACTCTCGGGGTTACGGTGAATAAGCTAATGTCCCAATAAGTCGGCGTGTTCCTTTAAGGTCAAGCTACTTTTTCTTCACCTGTGCCATAGTTCTTATTATCGGTGAGACAGTGTTCACAGCACATGTCAACTGCCCCCATGTTGTGTTTTTTTCCCTTTGGAAATCCCATGTGTGAAAGTGCTAATTAAAACTCCTTTTTTAGCTGAACCGTTAACCTTAAACTTCTAACTAATATAATATATATAATAACTAGGGCATATTTCAGAATTGTAAAATAATATACAAACAAAAGACTTGTTTAAAGTAGTTAAAGTTCTTCAAATTACATCCCCTTACATGGCTTGGTTGAATTCTAATGTAGAATGTGGTCTGTTATTTCTTCATAACAGACCGTTGCTAAGCATAACACACCGTTGCCATGCAAAAGCAGAGCGTTGCTATGGACGCAGTTCTGTTCACCCTGGAGGACAGCTATCAATCAATCCGCTGAAAGAAGTACTGATAATTTATCAGCTGTGGCAAAAAGTGGGGAAATGTGGAGCAACTTCTGTCCTCGAATTCAAGCAATGACAGCAGATCTGGTGAGCTCCACCGCTACATCTTTATATACGGTTTATGATCTCTACATCTTTATATACGGTCTATGATCTCTACATCTTTATATACGGTCTATGATCTCTACATCTTTATATACGGTCTATGATCTCTACATCTTTGTATACGGTCTATGATCATTACATCTTTATATACGGTTTATGATCGCTATGCAGTAACTTCAGCCGTAGTATAGGGACAACAACGCTAATTAGTTAGCTTACATTGCACGTTTAGGTGTGTCAACATGCAGCGGCTGTGCAAAAAGCACCCCATAACATATACGGCTACTACCACAGCCCGTAAGGTGGTGTTGAGTAATAGATGAAGGGTTGCATTAGCTTAACAGATACAGAGTTTACGTTGCTATGCAATACAATCGTATTTAAATCAATAAACTCCTTTTTAAATCAATATTTTGTGTCAAATTATTGATTTATTTGGAAAGTAGCCATGTAATTTGCGTCGGGGTCCTGATCACCCTGTCGGGGTTGTATTCGCTATAACAACCGCCTCGCTCTACATTATCCCTTACATAACCTACAGCTCAGAGAGAAGCCGCCTCTGTTTCTGAACAAAAAGCCAAGCTTTTGACACAGTTTACTGAGGTTAAATAGATGATACGTTATTCAAATGTCATTTTTTTCATTGAGTCAGATGCCAAAGCACTTTTGTGATCCAATAATACAATATTATAATAATATGCAATGTTTTAATACAGCAACATTAAAACTAGTCACACTTTCGAAATGGAAATGTCTGTAATCTTTATCTCTTAATTGCAAGAATATGAATTTTGTTTTATTTCTATTATGTATTGCTATGTAAATACAAAGTTAAGGTACATAGGGGCATCTTGCAGTGCATTGCACGAGAGGTATAACTTCTCAATGTTAACTAAACAGAAACAGTGAAACAGTGTAAAGCGATATCATCTGCATATGTATACTTTAAACACCTTTAATGGCATGTGGCAGGTGTCAGGAATGTAGCTGTCACTTCGCTCACACACTGATGAATAGCTGATGAACCAGTTGGAGGCATTACTGCTACTGAAGCCAACACAGAATATTTGTAAAATAAAATGATTAAAATGTTTTGATAATTATGTTTATTTTCTAAACCAGTAATTTAATATTTTAAAACTAAAGTAACAGCTGAGATAGTGCTATACTTGTCTGTATAATTAGACAGATGTGGACTTAGAAAGTAGTGCAATAAGAATTGATTCTGACAAAGTACTTTTGACAGGCAGGACAACTTGGACATTGGACAATATTGACTTAGGTCACTGCTATATCCCCCTTTTGCACAAGTCAATTTCCAAATCCAGGAAACTATGGAAATTATAAATTAGCCTGTTCGTGCTAACCTGACAAGCCAGATGGTAGGTTACACAGAACGATCTCCTAAACCATGATCGTAGCTGTCAGTAGCGCCTCACCGGACGCTGATTGGTGCGGTAAGCTGGTAGTTCGGAAGCAAACGCATTCAGTTGGAGCCTGACAAGATGGATCTTCCTGTCATTTGTGAACCCGCGATCTCGTGTGATAAATCCATCTGCAGTGCAAGGTAATGTTCATGGAAGAGCAGATGTAGAACAGGTGGGATTTACTATTGTTCACGGTTTACATATGCTTCATTAATACCAGCAATACCAATCTTGTGCATACAGCAGCTCATACACCTAGATTTCTTTGCCTATGTACACTTTGATAAATACAGCCCCTGGACTTCAGAGGCCTTTCTTTCCCAAAAGCCCACCAGAGACAAACACTAAAAGTGTATTCTCGTCAGCCACCTGCCACTTTAAATGGCACTTCACTCAAGAGAACAGCCATGATTTCTACTCCCTTAACATGTTGCCATTTAGAATTATTGCTTCTGTAAAAGGGCCAGACCAGACTAGAGCATGGAGCAGGAAGCAATTCAATGTTTCTTCCAGGCTTTCTTCTTTTGTCTTTAAACCAGTAAACCCAATTTAATATTATTGTATTTAAGAGTATGAGGGAAAATAAAACCGACAGCACTGAAGAGTTTGTCCCTTAGTTCCGTAAAGTTTTCGTTTTCTCCCAGACAGCTGCCGCTGGCTCAATTAACTATTGATCAGATTTGTGGAACCAAATGTAAATAATTAACAAAAGTGGAGATAGCATCTGCAGCTCTGCAAACAACTTTAATACAGAGGCCTCTGTGTCTATGATCAATAGGGCATGGACAGCATGCACATCAGCCACTACGAGGGCCTCTGCAAGGTAGCCACAGACAGAAAAAATCACATTTTTATCAGACATCGCAGCTGTGTCAGCAAAAAAAAAATCAAGACCACAGAAGTAATCAGCCAATGGCTGTTTTATTGTAGATACCAGAGTGGGGAACACTATCTGTCTTTGACATTTAGAGGTAATCTAATGAATTATCTGACGTGGCACACTGACAGGTAAAACTAAAATTGTTGTTGGTGAAGCACTGAGGTGCAATTGGACTTTTTCATACAGGAACTCCACTGAGAATGATGTGCTCCAATGAAAATCCGCTATCACTTCCCTCAGAGCTGGTTATATAAGCAGCTCTGAGGGAAGTGATAGCCTGGTTGTGTCCAACAAAGCATGTGTAAGTAAAGATGTAACATACTGAAGAGAGAAAAGCACAAAGCTCCTTGGTGAAGGAAGTACTGTACGACACTGTTGGGAGGAATTGAGCGAGGGCCTCTAGGTAACCCTATTTGAATATGAATGTGTCCCATGATCCACATCAAGGGCACTGACAGGGGCACCTTTAACTAAAACTACCTCCAACGTGCGTGTGTGTGTGTGTGTGTGTGTGTGTGTGTGTGTGTGTGTGTGTGTGTGTGTGTGTGTGTGTGTGTGTGTGTGTGTGTGTGTGCGTGCGTGCGTGCAACTGATCACTTTGTGCAGCCATCAGCCACCGCATTTTTCCAAGGTACTTTGTACAGTGCATTAATCACAGGGACCCTTGAGCGCTTCTACGGATCCAAATATTCTGACCTTGAGGTTACAAGAAAGACATTAGTCCTGATCCATTCAAAGTATTGGAGACAGGGAGGGGAGCAGGGGGAGGGGGCAGAAAAGCTTTCAAGGTAATGAAATTCTGCCATAATTTAAAGGAAAAGACTTGTGGGGACAAGCCTGAGCCAGAGTAAGAAGAAAAAAAAAAGATTAAATTGGATTTTTTTCTTTGTCCCCTTTATTTTAAATTAGGCTTAAGTGCATGTGGGGGGTAGTTTTTCTTTCTCTTTTTTTCCAACAAAAGCATGATAACAGCATTAACGTCCAGAATGAATCGAATCATTTCCAAACCAATTAACCTTTGACAGAATCGATGAGTGGACAGGAATGAGAATGGTGCATAGGGGAGGGGAGAGAGGTAGGTGGAGGAGAGTGGGCAGCAGTGTGCAGAAACAGGGCTCTGACTGGCAGGGACCTAGCATTTGGGGGGCGTTTGCTGACTAAGAGCATGGCATGAATGGGTCTTATGGGGCTCCCTGGACAATGAAGAAATAACACCCGCACACTTACTCCAAGCCACAAACGTTCAATGACAATGTTTCAATCCTACTTGGATCTTCATCAGGTCAAAATGTCTGAATCGCACAGACTTGCGTGTATGAAAGGAAGGGTATTGATTAAAAAAGTAAATAATAGTGGGCACCAAGAGCTAAGTTGGGTACAAGATTCAGGGAACAAGAGATGCTAAGTAACGGTGAGGACCCCCCCCCCCCACACACACACACACAAACACACACAATCTCACGTCCCTCTCCCGCCTCGTGTCTGGCCTGTCCATCCTGACTGATAGTAGAGGGGTTGGCAGTTAACCCCACTTATTCTTTATGCTGGCTCTCACTACCTCTCTCCCTCTATCTATCTATTTCCATTCCTCCCTCATTGGCTCACACACAGCTGCAGCCGGTCCATTAAGTTAATTAAAGGCTCCATTTTGAGCTGGAGCCCGCTAGCAAATACGAGTGCCAATCAATAGATCTCTGGCTTATTTTGTGGGAGGGAGGGGTGACAGCACTGGTGCTGCGACATGATTTGTAGCGTTGGCAGATGAGCCATGTCCCTTTCTGTCTTGTCCTCTGTCTCTGTCTTATTTGGTAGCCACCCTGCCCCTTCCACAATCTCCTTCCCGCTCTTCACTGTGAAGCCATCTATCACTTTGCCTTCCCTTCTTTACCCCCAGATATCCATGGCTTTTCCATCTGCCTACAAGGAGTCACAGTCCTGTGTTTCCTTATGAGAGAGTGTGTGCAACTGTGAATTTGTTTTTGTCACCATCTGCACAGGGGAGCCAGCTGTGTGGGGTTACAGCTGGGGTTGGAGGTGTGGGAGGCTGCATTGGGCATTAGTGGAGCTGAGATCAACAGGGTGCCCAGAGGGATAATGTGAGCTTGGGGACCAGGAGAGGAAGTAGCCGTGGGACTGAAGTGGAGGGTTTCATTATGAGAGACTGCACAGCGTTCTAAAGATCACTACATGCAATGAGAAGCTCATTTTCCATGTCTGCACCCATGTCTTAAAGTAACGCTTAAATATATCGACGATTGATCATTAAGAATTTCGTCGATCACGTTAATTTGTCATTGATTAAACTAATGCAGGTTGCGTTGTGTAGTGTGACTGAAGCAATTAAATGAATTCCACTGTGTCTGTGTGGCAGCAGTAATTCAACATTTTACCACCCGGGGGCGCCATAGGCTGCTCAGTTACCTGCAATTTCCGTTTTGATTCCGAAGTAAACATGAAGAGGTCACGGCGAAGTGTGGCGTGGGACCATTTTGATTTAAAAAACGACTTAGTTCACTGCAAACACTGCAACGCTGTGTATAAGTACAACACGGCCACGACTCAAATGATGTACCACTTAAACAAAGTGCATCCGACCCTGGTTAATGTCGGTGGCGGTGCGTCCTGCTCTCAGTCTCAACCTAGCATCAACTCGCCGTTAGCACGGAGGAGCTGCGATGCAGAGAAAATTACCCAAGGGATCTGCAAGTTCATTGGGATGGATATTGGAACCAGCATGTCACATTCCGTCACGACGTACCATCACCAGACTGGTAGAAACTCACTACGAAGAAAGAATAAGGTTCCCCTGGCCCAGGCTGGCCAAGTTAGCGCGGAGGTTGCTACCTGCGTCCCGGCCGGCGGGTGTTTTTGGCGGCTGGACTGACGGTCAGTCAGATCTAAGTATTATTATGTTTTTGGTTAAGTTATTATTTAACGTGATTGTTTTTATTTATTATTTTGGAACAAACGAGGGTCTCTGTTTAACAACGCTGGCTTGTAGCAGCAGGTTCCACTGCTTCAGAGCCTCCAGTTTAACTGCCACAAGTTGTTCTTCTTGTAATTAAGATCTCATCGAGGAAAAACATGCTGTATTTTTGTATTTTCATCGCATTTTTAATTTATAAAAAGTTAAATAAATAATGAATTTTAAAATAAAAATATTAATGATTAATCGATAATTTATCATTAATTCTCCCAACGATCGACGAAGAAAATTTAATCGAATGCCCATTCCTAGACAGGACTAACGATGTAAACCACTTTACATTGATTCACATTATAAGTCATCATAAGAAATAAAATAAAAAAATCCATGTTTTGCTATTGTCTCATAGCACAGTAAGAGTGGAAGGCCCACAGGCTAAACAACCATCATCAGCTTCATGTGGTGTTCGTCTGCTATGAATAATGGCTGAGGGCGGCAGGCGGTGTAGCAGTTTGAAATCTGCATACAAGCTCTCTCTGCTGGATGCCTCTGCTCCAACAGTCCCTCCATTCCTGCAGTCACACGAGCAGCATGGCAGTGGCTCAGCTCATCGGGCTTCTTCCCAGCAGTCATTCGACAATTCTCTCCCTCCAGGGAGGCAGCCCATACAGGCCTTGATGGTTAGCCAGTGTTGTTTGTTGGAGACCTTTTCACTCCACCTCCTTCCTCTACTCCTCTTCTCTTCTCATCTCTCTTTTTTTCCAATGAGAATGCCTGGTGCTTTTTCCACTTCTCTAATCTAAACTCCCTCCTTCTCTCTGCTCTCTCCTCTCAGAGAAAGCCCAGGGGGGCTTGTTCATATTCTCTCCTCTTATTGTGTTTCATCGTTTTCCTTATGACACAGAACTATCCCCCCCAGAGTATCCAGCTTTCAGCCAGGGAGCTGGAGAAAACGCATGGTTAACCCCATTTTATTCTGACTATTCAAAGGTTCCCTGACAAAGCTCTAGTGCTCACAGCAGATAAGAAATCATTCACATAGAGTAGAAGAGAATGTTTGGTATGCATTCAACAGAAGTAGAAGAGAAGGTCATTTTCTTCTTTCTTTTTTTTGCATTTCTAAGCAATATGTTGCACCATATTGTGCAGCTTACAAAACAAGAGCTCACTTACCAAAGAATTGAAACAGCTGGTGTGAAAGTGCTATGCTGCTGTACCTTTGGCCGGCAACAGTATCTGTTCCTAGATGGGTTTCTTTCTAATATCTGTATAGAACTTCAGGAGATAATGTTAGCACAATGTTACAGTAAGTCTATGATATTTCATCAAATTCAATTTAGATATGAGACAACTCAACTGTTATGTTACTATAGGCCATTGCCATAAAGTCTTCCATGCTCCTGGTCCAGGTGCATGCTGTTAAATAAGTGACACATTTGTCAAGAGCAGCATTCAGCTGGGATTTGACTCCAAAGCAAAATGATGTACCCATGCCATGTAATATAGCTGTCAAAAGAAGGGGTTATCAACCATAATGTATGACACATTATAAAAATGTAAATGGTTAGATGGGGGGAAAGGATGGGGGGGGAGAAATAAGGCTTTTTTCCATTGCTGTTTCTGCAATGACCTCATCTCTCTTTTACCCCACTCTTTTGCTATTGCTCTATTTCATTTTCGGTCTTTATGTCTCTATCTTTCACTCTCGTATCAAGCGCATACTCCCACTGCGTTTCTCAAGCACATGCTCCCTCATCCTCGGTCACCCTAACCACCTCATTTCTCCAGCCCTCCCTCCTCTCCAACTCTGACTCTGTGCGTAATTCAATCATCCCAAGGAGATGGATATCCGTCCCCTAGGAGCGCTTACGCTCTCCATTTCCTAAAGCGCTTGATCAGATTAATTGATTGTCGTCGTCGTCCCCCCCCCCACATCTCTGCGTCCCTTCTGCCGACTGAGGCTGCTGTGGTGGTGGAGGGTGGGAAGAAATCAGGTTTGCATTGATATTTTTATAAAATGGCTTTTTCCTTGTGCCCCCAGACAGACCCCGTAAAAGGACAAAAGGGAATAGATAAAGTACATGAGCTAGTAAAAGGAGGGGCGGTGGGCAACATGCCTGCAGAAACAGACAGGCAGGACTTATAAAGAGGACAAAACAACAACCTGGAGGGTACAGGAGACACAGGGCTGAACAGGAAATCAAGGGACAAGATAAAGCAGATAGGCGATCAATGAAATGAAATAAACAAGGCTGTTTAGGAGTTGTATAGCACATGTGAGGTCAGTGTGTGTGCATGCATCTGTGTACCATGATGTTTGGCTGCAAGCCCGCAGAGCACAGCAGAGGGTAGAGATGGGAGAGTCGAACTAAGCCCCACAGGGAACGCAGGAAGACCTCAACTCATCCATTATAACTGAGAGCCAAGCGGCTGCCATGTCTCCTGATTGCTGAGTCCCTGTGGAGCTCTCTCTCTCTCTCTCTCTCTCTCTCTCTCTCTCTCTCTCTCTCTCTTTCTCTCTCTCTCTGGCACTGGGTATGGCAGTAGATTACAGTGCGGTTCCAGGCCTTTGGCTTCAACATTATGGCAGGGGCCAAATACACGCACAAACATACAACACACACTCATTCACACACAAATACACACATGAACTTGGACGCAAACACAAACACACAGGAACACAAATACACATAGACAGGGATAGGAACTTGCTCGTCTCTCTTATCTATCTGCCGCACATGTTCCCCATACGTGTAAAGCTTTTACCTGAGCGCGCCATTACAGCTGAGGCTTTTACCTCTTGAGAGCCAAATTACTTTTCAGATATAACCTTGCCTTTTTCAACTTGCCCTTGACATTTAGTTCACTTGCATTCCCCCTGTACATATAGACTCAAACACACACTATAAAGCCACACACACACCACACTGCAAGCACACGCACAGACAGACAGACAGACAGACACACACACACACACACACACACACACACACACACACACACACACACACACACACTCACACACGCACACACACAAATACACAAAGTTGCATAATTCTTTGTCAGTTAGACCTCACGCATTGTCTGCACAATCTTCTTCTTCATTCACAGTAACTACGATCAACAAATACTGTATGTGTGCAGGATAGAGCACATAGCTTGGGCAGGATCATAATGTAACCACAGAGCTGATCATGTTCTTTTAAGCTGCAAAGCATTTCATACTTTGCAATAACAAGTAACTAGTAGTAGTAGTAGTAGTAGGGACGAAATGTATATATAATGTGTGTGTGTGTGTGTGTGTGTGTGTGTGTGTGTATATATATACTGTATAACCATAAAATATGGATAGAGCTGCACAAATAATTTTGATAATTAAAAATTGATGTTTTCTGTTTCCACAATTAATCATGTACTTTCTCAAAACCCCATGATGCAATATTTGTGATATTAACATTGATTAAAATGACTCCCTGTTAAATGAATTGGTTGGTATCAGCTGATCTAACTGAGAATCACTACCACAATCTGCAGTTTTATGCAAGATATTCGCAAGACTGCTCACATAGGCCAATTCTACAGTGGCTGCCCAGTGTGAAATAGTTGAGCAAATTTCTACAAGTAGGCTATTTCATAAGCTAATACAGCATATCAAACCTGCTGCCGCATGCTAAAGTCTACTCTGTCATCTAGCAATCAAAGGAGTCATTTTCCAAGAGTAACTTAACACAAGTTGAAAATCAGTTTCTTTCACTGTGCCTCCAATGGTTTAAAGTTACATCTCGAAGATCTCCATTTCGTTCCGTTTGGCGGCACCTATGACGATAAGCGGTAATTGCAGTCCTTTTTTTTGGATCTCACTTCAAACAGATCCAGTTTTACCTATTCATTTTTCCCCGAGAATGTCGCCACAGACACCCAGTTCGTAGTCTGGCTTACCAGATGTACAGGGCGGGTATAAAGCCTGACATTTGACGCGTCTCTTACGCGGGCATTCTCCTCCCCTTCTGCTATCTCCGCTATCTATTTTGCAAGGGCACCATTGCTGCAGGCTTAGCACCAGGCTTGTGATTAGTTTAAAAAAACAACCCACAGCAGTTTTTCCCCTATACCAGAATGTTAACTCATGCAGCCAGAACATGTGTGGAGATACCCAATTGCAAGGGCTTTAATCAGTGGGCCATAGGCTCAATCGCCATTGTGTTAACTCACTCAACTTGGATAGTGATTTAACAGATATTTATTTGAATGAAAATCTTCAAGATTATTACTTACTATATTACTCAGGGTGTGTTCAGTACTCTTGCACCATAGGTGCCGGTGCAACACAGCATAGTTCTGACATTCAATCAGGCCTGTTTTGTGTATGTCATGGTCACATTGGCTGATTTGCTGCTGTGCAGAGGCAAACATGTACAGGCAGCATCTTCAGCAAGCTGAACTCCTGACCTAAATACACAGACTCGTCAATACAGACAGTCAAACTGATACACATACACAGTACACAAATGCATGCACACTCTGTATGCTTGAGTACACAGCCCACAAACTAAATCAACAAACTATTTATTTTTCTTTCCGAAAGACTCTCTCTTTCTTACTTTCACCAGACTTTTTTATTTGCTAGGGGGCTGAGCTCTCAGACTGGGATTGATCCGGAGCTGCCGTCTTGAACCTGTGCCCCGAGGGCAGCTCAGTGCAAACACGCCGCAGCCCCTCTCCACTTACTCCAATCATGGTTACACTCTGTTACACTACGCCCGCATTTAAACCCACACAGCAGATGCACAGCCAGTGCCACCTCTACCTGAACTGCTTCAAACAAATGGAAGGCTGATAAAGACTGATTTTAAGGAAACGCTAATCATCTATATATATATATATATATATATATATATATATATATATATATATATATATATATATATATATATATATATATATATATAAATATGTCCTCCACTGAAACAGACTTCATAAAAAACGTTCCATAGACACTTGTTCACAGTCAAAGTGGAAAACCCCAAAACCCAAATAATTGCAATGGGCTTGAACAATAAACTCATCTTTTGAGGAGGATTTTAAAATAACTAGTGTGTGTATAAGTATTGGGGGATAATCAATAAGGATAACAGCAGCGTTGGAGATGACAGCAACAATTTCATACCCCACATCCCATTTGCTGAGTGCTTTTTCATGGGCAGAGCACAAAAGAAATCCATTATTTTTTGCAAATGCAAAGATTCATTTGAACATTTTACATAAATAATTCATACAAAGAGAGCTTTTACAGTGTTTTCACCTGAAGACAGACAGCTAACTAGCGAGAAAGCTCACTCACCCACCCACCATTCCTTCTGTCTTTGAAGAAAGAAAACCGTGGGGGAGAGGGTATAATT
The DNA here is from genome assembly GCA_023631565.1 of Gymnocephalus cernua. Classification (NCBI taxonomy): domain Eukaryota; kingdom Metazoa; phylum Chordata; class Actinopteri; order Perciformes; family Percidae; genus Gymnocephalus; species Gymnocephalus cernua. The sequence continues at coordinate 13,937,525 of CM042444.1, forward strand.
TCTTTGATTCATTTACCGTTGCTTACTATGAATAAATGTCATTAAGAGTGGTTGCTGCACGGCGGTTGTGAAGTTATGAAATAGCTGGCAGCATAGTGGGGGCTGACATAAAGCAACCTGGTGATTATAGAATCCATCCATCCCACACACACAGTGCCAGTCAGGAGTCGAATGGCTCTGTGGAGGCTTGCATATTGAAACTCACACACATACAGTACACACAAATGCATATACAATTAGTCCCTGTGTTTTCCCTGAGTTCCTATATAGTTTGTGATTGATGGATTCTGTGATTGGTGCTGCAAGACAGGTGGAGCCTTCAAGTGAGCTAATCTACACTGCCTCCTACAGGATAACAGCCCACATTGGACCTGTGAATATGGGTGAATATGGAAGAAACTGACATCATCACGTTCAGCTGAGTTGATAATGATGACGCCAAATGGTGTTTGCACAGCAGCTATCGAGTTTCAACCACCACAACTGCTTGACAGCAAGGCTGGATTCAAACAGTAGCTTGTGTACAACAACTACTGTTTCTCAGAGTTGTGTGTAGATGTAAATTAAAAACCATCTCTGGTGTTTTCTGAGAAATATTTTTTTTCTCTTTTTTTAAAGCCTTTAGCAATTAGGCCCAAAAGCTTTACATTTGCTCCTAAAGGTTTTTTTTGTGTTAGTCAGAGTACCTACCCCGCGTTCCTATTCTAAGGGCAGAGTTCCTACCTTCCATGCAATGCGGTTGCCTTTGGCGTCATGCTCCAGTGCCATCGGGAACTCTCCACGCTCGTAGAACTTGCGAAAGGCGGTTGGTTTAGAAGGGCGCTCCTGAAAAGCCCCTGCAGCTGGGGGACCCACCACCTGGTCAAACACAAAGAAAATGGGAATGAAGAGAAAGGCGCAAAACAGATAAATAAACAGAAAGAGACATACACAGCAAGTAAGAGTGTTGCTTTATGAAATCAGAATTGACTGTTTTCTCCTACAAGAATAGAATCACTCCCACTGCCTCTTCTTAAAAGTAATTCAGAGAGACACATGTGCCTGCTCCTCTGCTGCTCTAAGGAAGGCAAAACACAGATAGTGTGTGTGTGTGTGTGTGTGTGTGTGTCTGTGTGTGTGTGTGTGTGTGTGTGTGTGTGTGTGTGTGTGTGTGTGTGTGTGTGTGTGTGTGTGTGTGTGTGTGTGTGTGTGTGTGTGTGTGTGTGTAGGCCCTGTAGCCAGAGGCACTGCCAGAGGCATTGTTAGGATCATCTTTTCTCTGCTTCCATATTGGATATGTGCTATTACTGCGCCACTGAAAGCCATTGGGACTCCTATCACATCAGCCACAGTCTGCTGCTATTGTTGTGGGGGCCACTGGTGGTGGTAGCCTTACAACAGATGTAAGTAAATGCAACACATTGGAGTAGAGAGGAGAGGGAGAGAAGAATTTAAGATGAGAAAAAATAATGTATCATTTTAATGCTGTCTTATATACGACAACCACTGCCGTTACTATTCATTTTCCAAAGATGTTGTTATTAACATGTTGAGAGATATTACAAATATGATGTGTTAAATTCAGGAGCCTCAAAATGACCAAATACCTGCAAAGAAACACTCACACTGAATCAAGGAAGTGACTGGAACTTCTCACTAAAGACCCAATGTTGAGATTGTTCAAGTAGGAGCCACTCATGTACTTGAGGGATATGGATTTATTTGATTTAAAACATTAGAGCTTTGCAACAGCATGTTGTAGTGGACGAATGACAGAATGTTGGAGCCAATCGTTTTCCTGTCTTTCCCTTGTGTGCATCCCTCGCCATCTGTGTCGCGCTGCCACATGACTGGCAGATGTGTTGCTGTCATTAATCCTCAGATTACCACCCATTGAGAAAAAGAATTTTACCACAGCAGCCCACAGGCAGAGCAGAGCAGGACTGGGATGTGTTATCTTTGGCTGGGCTGCCTAAGATTGGTGTGTGCAATTTGAGAGATTTTAAAGGGTTTTAGTCTATTACTATGATGCTCCTCAACAGTAGTTGGTAGTTTTCCACGTTACATAATTCACTAGTGTTGCCTGTTTGTTGCATAATTCAAAAACAGAAGAAAGCCTCAAACCACTAGTGTAGCTCAGTAAAACTGCCACTAAGGAATGATGCAACATGAAACAAAGTTTCAAGTAAGTAAGTTACATGTGTGACGTGGTGTAGCTGGTGCCATGGCTAGGCTCAAGAGAAATAAGAACAAAGGGGGAAACAATTATGAGGGAGTCTGAGTGCACTCACTGCATTTAAACAGTCCTAATGCACCGTGGGATTGCATAGCAGTCATTTCAAATGAATCTGTTTGGAGCATTTGTTTACCATGCCAGGGAATGTTATGCTGATTTAATAGGCACAGGTTTGTGTACCTGCAGGAAAATGACTGTGACTAACAATGCATGTAAAACACAAGGAAAGGCACTTTTCAGTATCGCCTACTGTACTACCCTTAAAGAAATCCCATCACAACTTATGATACATGTATGCCTGCTATGGTCTTTTATTTTGAGTATAATTTTAGTTGCAATGGGGGTGCCCTGGTAGCTCACCTGGTTGAGCGTTCGCCCCATGTATGAAGGCTCAGTCCTTACCGCAGTGGCCCGGGTTCAATTCCAACCCGCGGCCCTTTGCTGCATGTTGTCTCTCCCTCCTTCTCTGTCTACAGATGTCCTATCAATTGAAGTCCAAAAAGCCCATTAAATAATCTTGTTTAGTTGCAATGGTGTGTTTAATCATGTACAGTAACAAAGATTGTTACACCCATGCACTTCTGAAAAAAAAAAAAGATTGTTGTTTAGCATTGTCAGCTTGCCTCAGTAGAATACTGTTTCTGTCTCGTCACATTAAGCGCAAAGCATATGTTAATACAAGAATGCAATTCCTTTTGTTGTTTCATTTAGATTCGTCATCACAGGCTCGAGTCTGTCAAACTACTAAATCAGAGTTTGAGTTTCTTCAGTGTACCTGGGTGGAACACTGAATGTAAAAGGAGGCAATTAAATTGTTTGCTCTGCACTCCACTTTTCAAGGTTGATAGATATATGTATATATACAGTATATATATATATATATATATATATTTATTTATGTGAAACAGTGTACGTCTTATACTTCTGATAATAAAGTGAAATCAAATCAGATCTGTTTGTCTTCCCTGTTTTCTCTGTCTCTGTTCATTCCTTTCACTGCAGGAGTTGTTTTGCAGCCCTGGCTGCAGAACTAGGAAGCTTTAAAGCTTGCAAGATCAGCGCTGCTCCAGCCTGCAGGAGTGACAAAGCCCTCATATCCAGATAGCTACAACGGCGGTTGAGCCACGCTGGACGGGGAGGCTAAAAATAGCTCAGACTGGACAGCAAGGAGAGAATAAACCCAGACTGCATTGACTGGCTGAGTAGCTTTTATGGTCAGGAATGATGACACTGCAGTCAGTTCCATGGCCTGTGCTCGTGGCTGAGGTATTCCAAACTTCACAGCTATTTCCCTGTTTTATCTCCACTTATCATCTCTGGCAGGCAACACACATCAACAGCCAGAAAGGTATATACATGCATGCACAATGGCACATTTTCTCTGCACACATTAAAGCTAACCACAGAGGCCCTTTCCTTGCTATTGATGTGGGCTGCCATTCCGAGCAGCTTAAAGAAACTGTAATAGGAATAGCATTGTGGAAAGATTATGACCTGCTGGCTTCCTGATGCAATTCCAATGATCTGCCTGCTCCCGTTCTGCCATTCACGACATTGTGGTCTAAAGCTCCTGTATTCAGTGAAAAACTGAATTCCCAAGTAATAGTCACTTAACTAGTTTATCTAAATAAAAAAATTTTTTTGTTTCCTCTGTTTTGTAGCCTTCTGAGAAGCCACGTAAACTCATGGACAGGGCATGGCCAGCAGTTCAGGAGCCCCCTGCGCCCACGCTATGAGCAGCAACAACCCTAAGTTATGTCTTGTATTGGTGAGCATGAATCTGTGTTAGTTCAATTTAGACTAGCTGTGTTGATGACAACAACTGCTGCTGATTCTGTTGTACTCTTAGCCAGCACGCCGCGTTATTTTCAGCTCTGCACGTCTCCTAAACACATTTGAATCATTGTGTGGGATTTTCAGTTTTCCACTATTCCACCTGCATTTGTTCATGTGAGTAGCCACAAAGGTGGTTGTGTGGTTATATGAAGTGGTAAGAAGTAAAACAGCCCCATGCAGCGCAGCGAACCCCGCTGTAATGCAAAATTCTAAAACACTGGCATAAACACAAACACAGACAGTGAGAAAGACAGAAAAAAGAAGCCTATAACATGCAAGCAGATACCATCCCGCCCCTCAGTGGAGGCCATAAAGGGAGCCTGTGAGGCGACAGACTACAGAACAGAGATAGAGGTGGTGTAAGGCAATAAAGGGAGGAAGTGTCTGTTTTGTGTGCCCGTGGTGCACACATCAGGGACTCATAACAAGGCAGTACCGGTCAGATGAGCTCCAGGCTGTCATTTCTCTCCTTCGCCTTCACTATGCCTCCAGATCTGTTTCCTCCCTAATTCTGTTGTCCACTCCAACTAGCTCCACCGTAAACCTGGCTGCTGCAAGACCCACAGAGGCAATAACATACAAACGCGTGCGCACGCGCACGCACAAGCCCCTGCAGAGGTGATTGAGCACCGGCAGGGCCTCATGCTCCTGTCATTTATAAAGGTGTCACCCTGAGAAACAGAGATGCTCCCTCTGATTTTGACACACTGAGTGTGTGGGGAAGGTAGTCAAAAGGCACGAGGAAAATATGGTAAAAAAGAAATTAAAAGAAAGGCTGAGGCAGGATAAAGGTAGAGGGTGAGATAGGCCAGAGAGAGACAGAGGCATAAAGAAGCTGAAGATGAGAAACAGAGAGACAGAGAGACACAAAATCAAGAGATGGAGAATGGAGGAGGGTGATGGAGGAAAGGTGGATATGACCGGAAAAGAGAGAAGGGGAGACAAGAGGTGTGGCTCATCAATCCTAAGGGTGAGTTCAGCGTGGCGGGGCTGCTGCAGCATGTAGGTGATCCATCACTGTGCCTGGGCCTCCAGCTTCAGCACTCTCTCTCTCATCTCTCCATCTCTCTGCTATACCACCACACCAAAACACCTCTGAATACCTCTGATAGATGTCTGGTGAAGGGCTGTCAATTCATTGTCAACCCTGCATCGCCATCACCACTGCATATTTCCCCAATGAGGCCCTCATTAGCATATTTCCCGAATGAGGCTCTCATCAATCTCCCTTTTCATTTCAATCCATCTCCTATTAGCCTTCTGACTCCTTTCTGTCAGGGCAATAATGCACTTTGTTGCATTGTTTTTGTGGTAAAAAGGTGATGCAATGCACCTATGTGGTGCACATAGGTGCATTGCATCACCTTTTTACTGGGGCAGCAAACGGCATAGGCACCTGCTTGCTCTCTCCCTCTGCATTCCACTGCTGTGCTCGGTTGAGAGGTTATTGAAATCAAGCTCCCTACAGAAGGCCGCCTTTCCTGAGGGAGGCTGCAGGATAGGTGAGTCACAGAGGATGGAATAGACAGGCCGAGGCTCTCCTGATAAGGTCAGCTTGCACATCGCTGCCACAGGCAACAAAATTAGCTCTCTTTATTTACAGGGCATTTTTACGCTGTAGCCCAGCCTGCTGCCTGCCCGCCAGCCACGAGGGATTATGGCTGGGCTAGAGATGCGTACTTTATTCTCTAACTTACTGTATTTAAATGAACGAGACACAGCCAAAATAATGGAGGTATTTAGGCTGTTCAGGAATCTCTGCTTATATGGCCAAACAATCATTCGACGGGATATTTTTGCTTACTCATTCCCTCTACAGGGCAAAACACAGACTAGTGGGAGGTTGATTCTTTTCAGAATAATACATCTGCAATATTTGTGCAGCACTCCATTAATTTCTCATGACCAAACAGCAAGAAGTGCAATTAGTCTGCGAGTGAGTTTCATTATGTGAAGAAATTAGCCCTGTTGTGAGAGACAAGGTCGGATGAGAACAAATGAGCAAAGAGCTCTCGCTGGACGAAAAAAAACGCAGACTGATGAAAGGTAACTGAGTCTTTTGTTCAGAGCTCACAGGAACATAGAGGTGTGCTTTACAATTGTCACTGTGTCAGACGCTTTTGCATCAACCGTACTCTGCACACAGGCACAAGGGCAGGGATGTTTGTAATGAAAAATGACGACACCGCTAGTGAAAGACGACACCAAACACCTCGTCTCACTACAAAGACACAAGGATGAAACAGGTGACAGCCACCTACTATTGAACTGTGCGCAATCGGGATAACTTTAAAGAAGAACTTCAGAAGAAGCTTCAAGCATTGAAGAGCGCCCCGCTGTTTTCTGTCTCCTCTAGTTTAACCCGATCACTAAAAAGAACAGCATAGACACAGGAAGACATTAACCCGTGTGAAAGAAAGAGTTTGAGGAGGAATGTGAGGGGAGCAGAGTAAGTGAAAGAGGCTCCGTGTGAGCAAGAAAAAGAGGGTGAGCAAGAAGGAGAGAGAGAGAGAGAGAGAGAGAGAGAGAGTGAGAGAGAGAGGGAGACTGCCCTGAGTATTTTCCATTTTCTCTGTGTGGCCCACTTATCAGCCAGGCAGCAGGGCAGCCTTTTGCGTACAGAGCCCTATTGGCTGATTCATATCACCAAACCACAGTTGAGATGATGGCTCAGAGTGAATCAGCCTGCATGGCAAAGGCAGAATATAGCAGCTCTTACTACTTGTTAAGTGAACGGGAAACCACATGCACTGAGCCCATGAGGCTAAACCTAAACCTGAACCTGAACCTAAGCCACTGATACAAACCATGTAAATGTACATATACAGTGCACCACATATGTGCAGGCTGTGTTAAATCATATCATTTGTCGTGTAGTCTTTAATAATAAATTAGACCTATCATCAATTGGCTAATCATTTCAGCATTAGTTTGAAATTTTATAACACAATGTAATTCAGGGCTAAAACAAACTGAAACATGTCTGACCATTGTTCAATTTGTGCAAGTTCGTATGCATGTCTACGAGTGTGTATACAGTATGTCTGTGCGTCAGCAAAGGGAACAAAGCACACTTTCTAGTCCTGGCCGTTAAGAGAGTTGGGCACGCAATGATCCAATGCTTTGTCTTTACAGCCTCAATCAGTGACGACACCTGAAGGTATTAAAACACTGCGCTGGGCCATGAAATTAATGAGACACAGAAGGAAAACTGCATCCCTGACCTGCTGCAGTTGCCACTTCTGCTGCTGAGAATGAAGAATTTAACTGTCCTCCCAATTTTATTCACCAAATAAGTAGCTTCTTGTCAATAAACATCCTCATAACTGGATTTAATTTATGAAAGACTGAAAACCACCTCATAGAATATTGATGTACCTGAAGTCAGTGACAACACTCTTTGTTTTAGAGTGGTTATGGGGTGCTGGCCACAGCTCAGAATAGTTAAATGACTCATCCAAAAGTTTTAACCTAAGTTGGTTTTGCAGGTAAGGAGGCAGTCAACTAAGCAGATACGGAGGCAGTCGAAGAAATAAACAGCCAGACAGGGAGATACTGAGATGGGCAAGCAGGCTGGAACCAGGCGAGGAGGTGAGTAGATAGACAGTGAAACAGCAAAGCAGGTGAATGTAGCTGTGCCTTTGGTAGGGATGCATCACTGGGAGCTGTGGGAGGTTTGATTTGGCAGCAATAGGCCCACTGGGGAGGAATAGGAGAAGGACACACCTAGTGCAGCAGGAGGCCATTGATTTCTCCACAGAGCCACAGACAGACAGTCGCACAGATGAGAGAGAGGAGAGCAGGTCAGTCTACAGCATCACACCACATCACCCCCCCCACACACACACACACACACACACACACACACAGTGTCACAGGGAGCCCGGCACTGACAGATCCCTGAGGAGTGGAGGGAGGCATGGGGAGATAAGCAGACTGCACATGGGAAGAGATACAGGTTCTACCTCTGATATGAGAATATTGTTTAACAGTGAAACACATTATGTAGGTGATTAGTATGTATTGCAAAATGAACCCCAGGCCCTTGGTCTTATCACACGGCCAGTGTGACTTTCTATTCCTGGAAACCCCTAGCATCATTTTTAGCAGTCGGCCTTACCGGCAGCAGGTAAGGCTGACTGCTTAAAATGATCCTGGGAGTTTGTTTAAAGAGACAACATGCAGAGACCAAAGCCTGGCAAGGTCTGAAATTTGACCTTAACATAAATTAAACTGGGGGGAAGCACACAGAAGGCCACATCCCTGCTAGTAGATACCCAAGACACACAGTCTGCCAAACTAGCTGCACGCATCCAGTCATACTAAACACATACACACTTTATCTTCTCCCTCCGTATTTTTTGTTACCTACTTGAATGTAACATAAAATGCTCCTTCATCCAAAATGTGTTTACTCTACAGACTAAGACAGGAAAAAGGCTCCCAGCTGAGGTTGTTACAGGAAACAGTGAGTAATATATATAAAACTATTATTAGTATTGAGACCTCCTGCTAGGATAATTCTCTGAATGATAGTCCACCCTTTTGGATTAGCCCGAGAGACACAAAAAAAAACACTTGGGTGTCTTGAAAATAGGTAACTTCTCAGACGCCTCTAAGCTTACACTGTGCTTGCAGGAGCGGCTCTCTCAGACAGGGAAGCAACATTTTTGGCTGAGCTACAGGGAGGCACTTTCACAAAGACACACACATGCACACAGTCACACAAGCAAACAAATAAAATGAAGCTAAAGCAAAGACATGCCCAAGGCACTTTGTGCCAGCCACCCCTGTCTTTTATTCAGAGAGCAGGATTCGTATGAAAGTTATAGAGATCTACTTTAGTTGTATCAATTCCTGCTCCTAAAGTCCATTAATCTATCCATCCATCTATCCAATTACTACTGCTTCTACATCTCTTGCTTTGCATTGCAGGTTGCTGATGCTCTGACAGTGAAACAGGTGTCTAGGCTATTAGTATGAGTCATTCTGTGCCACCTCCTCTCACACCTCTGATGACAAGCATAAATCAAAGCTATGTAAATGAGCAATACTGAATAAGGGACATAAAATAGCCAGTCAGTGTGCTTTTAGTCTCACCCTAAAACACCAATGATATTGCTATTGATATGCTTATAGCTGATGCAAAATATCAAAAAACAGTCCTAACCAAAGCAAATATTAAAAATATTTGTAAACAGATGTATTACTGTTTGTTTAAGCAATAGCTAAATATGACCTCCTGTGTTCAGTCTGAGCAGCAAAATCCCTTTCATCTTCAATAATAAAATGAACCCTTATCTGTTTAAGAGGTGTGCTACGTCATCCTCTCCCTCCTGAATCATATACACCCTCCAATATCTTTCCCCTCCACTCAGTCTAATTTCCCCTCATAAAAAAGCTGCCTTCTACGACTCTCCTTGGCTTGAATTTTTATGTCTTTTTGTGGCCCATCTCAGAGGAATGTTGTCAAGGTAATGTGATGATGACCCTTAGACTCCTCATTAAATCACTCAGTATCAGAGCATCAACTAAATCTCTAAAATGTTAATGTCAAAATACAGCCAAGACAGTACAGACGGTTTCTTTGATCTGTTTCAACTAAAGGTCTAAATCACAATCTCTTTCATTAGCACTCACGTCAGCATCCGTGTCACAACCTCATTCAGACAGCCAGACTGTCAGGCCAAACAAAGTCAGTTAGATTCAACAACACTAAAGAGATGGGTGTCAGAGTGACAGATGGAAAGCTGAGCATCTGTCACTGTGCTGAACCGTTTGGCTGAAATCAAAGGCAGATGAGGGCCTTCAAAGGACAGGCAAAGCCGTGTCTGAGGCCAGACATGCTCTGGTGTGCTCTGCTGATAAGGGCCAAGAGGTTATATTGCTTTTCTTCTATCTTTTCCTTTGTTCTCCTTTGTCTAAAGGGAGTGAGAGGGAGAGAGAGGAAAAAGACTAGTTAAAAAAAAAGGATAAAAGAGACAGGGAGAGAGAGGTAGAGAGACAGGGAGAGAGAATGAGTCATGAAAAGGTTGCCTGTCTCCTTCTGCCACAGCACGCCGTACTGGTCAAACACTTGTTAGTACAATTTGCATGGTGTTTCCGGATGGCGAGGGCAATGAGCAGAGGTGGCTGCATCAGAGAGGTGCCAGGCCGTGATGCAGATCATTTATGACAGTATCAGAGTACTTTTGCCCTCCAGCCCTTCCCTTTTCCTGCCTTCTCCAGCTTGCTGCGGCAGAGTCGTTGCCTCCAGCGTACCTTCAACTGGGAGCACATTGACTCAGCTGGATACGAGGCATGAGCTAAATAGCAAAGTAATCCCCAGTGGAATTGTGAAAGGAACGTACACACTACTTCAAATCTCATACGGTTTGCAGGTTTACTTTCTTGGCACTAGGTGAAGAACAACGAAGCCCTGGAGCACCATCTATGAAGTTGGCTGCTGTGCATTTCAAACTGCATTTGGTTTGCAAGATGGTGGAACTGATTTTCTTCTCTCAAATCCCACCTCTCTTTGGAGAGAATATTCCCCATATAAATATTCTTTTGTATTGCAAAATGCTTTTTTTTCCCCTAACATTTATTACAAGGATGCATTTGCTATATATGACTACTGCATGGTGGATTTTGTAATTGTCCTTGAGGGATTACAGACATACAGCTCATTTTTGTCTCTGTGCTAGTCAGCAAAATTCAAAAGGTCAGGCCAATGTTATTGCATTGATGGTGATTTTAAAAGATTTTCAAAGTAGGGCTAGCGAAACAAAGGCCACCATTTGGCATTATTGGATTGGAACAACAGTGTTTGTCAGATACATTGATTTTTCTGTGACTGGTTCTTATTATGTTGATGTAGGCAGTATGTGAGCTGCCACATATGACCCTGTAGTACACGTGCCTACACTATGAGGGCCCTCATCTCCTCTAGCAAGGACAAGTCAGTCTGATGGATGATAATGATGGAGGATGGTTGAATAAAAGGCTGATGTCCTGTCAGTTTAATACACTTAAGCATAGCCTCATTTAGGTCCAGAGTATGAACATTAGGGCAGTAATGTGTCACTTGTAACAGACCTGTACATTTACATAAAGACACAGACACACATAATAATACATAATACTTAACTTAGAAGTAACTTTTCATCAAGGAACATTTCCTGAGACACACAGCTTCATGACACAGTTACAAAAGGCGTCAGAGCCAATTAGCAGCGTTTGTCACCTATAAAAGAGCTATAAAACATATTCTTTGTAAATCTTTATAACCATTCACAGGAAGAACCAAGCAGGCATGCCTCATTGCCACGTTTACATTTTTTGTCAAAACTTGCCATTGTCAACATATAACGTTAGCTTGCTAGCTCGGAGGTTGTTATGTTGTGAAAGGGCAAAGCGAGAAGTAAGTAAGCTTGTCAGGCTTATCTTGGCAACATACTTCTAATCATCTAGATGAATCCAGACGCAACGCCGTTGATTTTACGACGTATCTGGACCTCCGCAACAGGTGCAAAGCAGATAAAGTGGTTATTTTGGCCATATAGAAGACGGAAAGAAACGTTTTAACACAAATAATCCAAATATGATGGCACGCTCAAACTGACGCTATTAAAGCAACACCAATATTTGCAATATCTCAGTGTGAATGCACCATTAGTCATGCAGGCTGACAACATTAAGCAATTTGATTATATGGTCATTCCTTATCATTTACAGGAGATTTATATCCTCATATTCATCTGTGCTTTTATTATGACTGAGACTAATGAATCCCGTTTCACACATGCAGTCTTTCCCTGGAATGTGCAGGGACGTATCCTGCATGAGTTTATGTGAATGGGAGCAGGGATCAATGTTCAGGGAAATCCGTACAATTTCCCACCTCAAGACCTAGTAACACTCAAGTCAACCCTTCATTCTTGCTTGTGATACGAAAAGGACACTGCTCATAGAAGAGGCATAGGTCTGGATGTCCTCTACACTGGTTATCACATGACATAGGGCTAATTAACTCTAGAGCAGAAAATAGAGACCCTGCAAGGACCAATAAACATTCTCCATTAAAAGCCATCTAATTAGAATGCAAGCTACAAGGGCTTGAAGGAGAACATAACAAACACAGAGGCCAATGTAATTGTCAACCAAGCTCTGAGGAAAGCAAACATAATAGACAGAATTAGCCAAGCACTTCCTACAAAGCTATGATAGAATGCTGTAGAAGTACGTCTCCATATCTGACTGAAGTTTCCAGATGGTGTTTTCCTCTTCCACGGAAAAAAGGTCACAGACATTTCAGCAGTCATGCACTTCACATAGCATGCCATCCTTATAACACATCTATCTGATACCCGGTGAGAAGCGCATCAAGCACAGAAACGACTTCATGTAAATTCTATCAAATTTATCCTAACTTGAAATGTAAATTTGAAATATGAACAAAAGTGGATCAAAGCAAAGTCTCAAAATAAATAGCATTTACAGGGATGTACTTTCCTTTAATGGCTATTTTTAATTAACAACATTTCATGGATTAAAAATATTTTTTTAAAGAATCCTGAAAATGCGCTTCTATTTGGGTCAGTCCTTTTTCACTGCTTTTTGAAGTAAGGAGCAAGGAAGCCAAAGTCAACAAAGTCAAAAGTTATGGGAGAAACTGTAAGATTTCTAAGTCAGCCAATTCTCTGTCCACTCAAGGCCTTTAGGTGCGTGGTTGATCGATAGTAATGGAAACACCAGGAGGCCTCCAGAGCCCATTGCCAATTTAACCTTTTTAACCATGACTCAATTCTTCCTCCAATAACCCAGCTGCTTACCGGGATGGACTACAGGCTTCTGGTGCTGATAAGACAAGCGTGCAGGGGCAGAGGGAAAGATGCAGAAAAATAGTTGTGTGTGTGTGTGTGTGTGTGTGTGTGTGTGTGTGTGTGTGTGTGTGTGTGTGTGTGTGTGTGTGTGTGTGTGTGTGTGTGTGTGTGTGTGTGTGTGTGTGCGTGTGTGTGCGTGCATGTGTGTCTACAAGCACCACTAGTTTAGAAAACACTTCAATGGGACATTTCAAGTAAGGCAGGCAAGCAGACAGGTGAGAGAATCTACAGTAACAGCGGAAACCTGCCCAATTTTCCCCTTACTTGCATATGCTCCACACACAGCACAGACACAAAACACCCAACTGGCTTCATGGCCAATTTATGTATCACGCTGGGCACATTATGAGTTCCTGTGTCAGGTAAATGTGTTTGGAGTGATAGGAAGAATGATTTTGACTGTAAGTGAACATAATAAATAGACAAATTCATCTCCATAAAAGCTTTCAAGGTTCAATCTGCCTGCTATTCATATAACTGACAATGGGCTTCTTTCTACCTCAAACTTGCAGCCCTTTCTATCCTATTCATGCTATGTTTGTTATTATTTCCCGACCCGGTGGTGTTTTAGTGGATAGAAGAAAGGATTTAATCAATTTAAATTAAGCTTTAACTGAGACACATCAGATCATTAGACATACTTTTAAATTTGGATTCATTCTAAACCAAATTAAATTTAAGACAGCATTTTAACTAAATTTATATTGCAATTTGAAGTGAGATTACATTTAATCTAGTTGCACTGAAATTCTAAACTCATTTAAACCCTAATCAAGGATCAATTCTAAACTGTCACTTGTTTGATTTGTTCAGATTGCTTAATTTATTAAGATGACATTCAGTGGTTAGAGAGTTAAAGGCAAATAGCTGAGATGTGAGTCAACACATCCCTTAAGCCCCCTACACATGATAGGCGGCAAAACCGCTTTGCGCCGGCCGTTCCATTGATTTCCTGTGGGGTTAGAGCGTTGCCTCCCAACTATGCTCTGTGCTAGCCGTGGTGTTGCGCAGCGCTCGGATTTTCCGCTTTGCGCTGCGCTCAAAGTTCAAATTATTTCAACTTTGACCTAGTTGCTGCTGACCTTTCGAAAGCGCAACCAATGAGATAACAGCATGTCATTACCTAGCAACGGAAAATAGCTTCCTTGCCACCCTTAATGACGTTTACCTGCGCTGCACTTTGCTCTCTGCGCTCTGCTCTGCTCCCTACCTAGCGGTGCGCAGAGAGCAAATCGCGTATCATGTGTAGGCGGCTTTACACAATCTTAACAAAACATCTAAAGGCAAAATTACTACAATGCAAAACAAATACATAAATTAACATTAAATCCCTCTTAATATTTGGTTGGTATTATTATTATTTACTGTCATATGGCTGATTTAGTTTAGGTTTTATTATTGTCTACAGTAATTGTCTAGTAACCCGCTGTTTCTCAGTGTAAAATGTTTTCATCTTCAGGGACATGCCTGGTTGAATGAAGGTTCTGCACAGAAAGAGAGAGAGAGAGAGAGAGAGAGAGAGAGAGAGAGAGAGAGAGATAGAGAGAGAGAGAAGGAGAGATGAAAAAAAGATAAAAACAAAGAGGAGGCTGAGGCATCTGCTCAGGTATATAATGATGATGCTGTAGGGGAGGAAAGGAATAAGATATGGAGGTCACGTTTGCTAGCATGGAGTCTCCATCTGTCCCCTGAGGTTAGTGGGATGAGCCAGGGATGACGGTATGGCTGGGGGGAAAGGGGTTGGCAAATTGTAGCAGACTTGGGGACAGTGTTTGCCAGCTCAATTTCTATCCCACAAGCCAAGCAAACAGTAAATGAGGTGTGCATGTTATAAAAGCAGTCTATCGGCTCAGCAATCTGCAAACCGTCACCACACAAACGTTGAGTTTGGGATCAGGCGTGGGTTTGTATCGATTTGCCCTCTCAGGTGAACTGTAATACAGTGTCTTAAAGAGGATCATGTCCATGTTCTTGCATGTGTGTTGTAGGGCTGTTGGAACAAATTCCAAAAGTCGAATATAATTTGAATAGTAAAAAAATCAATACTATGCGAATGCTGAAATACTATTCGAATGTGATTTTTTTTTATAAATAGGTTGGCTAACATTAGCTAATCTCCCTCTTCTCATGTCACGTCTGATAAACAATAAGTTACGGGAGTGAAAAACAACGCATTGTGAGCTAACGTTACGTACCGAGTAACGTTAGTACAGGGGCAGTGACAGGCTGCGGCTGGAAATCGGAAGGATGGGAAATAGTTTTAACATGACTTTAAAATCGACATCCAGCGAGCCAAAATGCTTACGTTAACATTAGTTAGCTCATTCTTGTTTACTAGCTGCGTCGCAAGTTATAGGAGCTTAGCTGGGAGCTTCATGGAGAAAGCTAAAGTTAACGTTAGCTGCCCTACAGCTGTCAGAGACTTCATATATTACCTTCTAATAGCTGTATTCTCAGTAACGTGACAATCTGCAAAAAACAGGTTGCTTTTAAATCACTTAAATTGTAGCACTGTTTGGCTTAGTTATCAATGCCGTTAGCATCGTGGCTAACACTATTGTTACTTAATTTATGACAAATCGTTTTAGCTGTGCTTTCTAACATGATGTCATTGTGCTAACCGAGCACCGTTAGCCTTTACAACAGAGCCGCTTCAATACACTCGTTAGATAATGTTTCATTACAGAGTTCTCTGTTGATTTGTGTTTGTCACTGTGTGCGTGGTGGAATATAATCAGTCCCTCCCTTTTTGTGATTGTTGCAGGCAAAAATCCTTGATTATGCGGCACGTTTTCTTAAAAAATGCGATGGAATATGCGGGATATTTATGCAATTTTATGCGATGAAATTGCGGGAACTTGCAAAAAATGCGGTTTGATGAAAAAGAGAAAAAAAGTGATTCCCCCAACACTGTGTTCTCACTAGGCAAAATGATGTCACTTCATAACGTTCCCATGGCAACAGGGGAAAATGGCTGCTCTTGTGTGAAGTAAACGCAACATTTTTCAACTTTCTGCTGAGATATATGTGACTTTTTTGCAACGAAAATGCGGGGATAATGAAATCATGCAAGCCCTGCATATTTTGCGTGGAAATCGGCAATTTATGCGGCGAAAGTGCGGCGTATTTTAAAAAATGCAGCCCCCACATAAACATGCGGACTTTGGCTGATTATGCATTGAATTCTGCGATCGCATAATCACGTTTTTCTGGAGGGACTGAATAATGTAAAGAGATCAGCGTGCCAGAAATGCAACGCGCCATGACGTAGGTCCCCTTCAAGGCCAGGCTAATGTTAGAAGTTCCGTGGCATTGACAATGCATAAACCTGAGTAGTGTAGTACATATTAATAACAGGCTGCATTTGAGCATTAAATATTCAAATATTATTTGAATATTTAAAGAAATTACAAATGAAATTAGAATGGTATTATAGAGGAAGATTGACAGCTCTAATGTGTTGTGTGGTATGTAGAGAGACTCATTGTTAAAGCGTAAAAGCACAAGAAACATTACAGGATGTGTTTAGGCAAACATCCAACAAATTACAGACCACATAAATCAATTACAGGGCATGATGATGATCTAAGGTCACATATTCCACATATTTAGGAGTCTATGAATCAATTGTACCCAATCTACATGACTGATCCCAAGTGAGCTCAATAGTTATTGACCAAATGTTTTTACTTAGGTGTTTAAACAGAAAGATGGAATAAGTTAGCCTGGTTCCACACCTCTGAAATGCCTCGCACATCTCTAATTTGTTCAGCGTAAAAATAGGGCTGGTGCTGTGCTATAGATGAGCATTCTACATGTAGCTGGAAACTAAAAACTACATAGCTAGCTACCTAGCAACATTCATTAGAATGGCCACAATGTGACAAGCGTGGATGTAATCAACACAGTACAAGTTGTTGTAAGTTGAATATCTTTTTGATTGTTGTGAAAGCCGTTAAGTTAACTGCTCTTAGCAGCCGCTACTGCCATTTCCGTGTCAACTGAAAATGATATCTGCTGGATGAATATGTCACACGCTAGTGATTGGTTAGGTAACAAAACACCCAATTTCCCCAACAAGAACTCAGCTAATGAACACAAAGTCAGGCTGAAGGAATAAGCTTAAACAAAATGTCAATTCTGTCTGATTATCAGGCTAGAAATAGGCTACGCGAAATGCATTGCATAACTGGATTGGGTGATATGACGATATACTGTATACTGTGAGACAATTTGTCAACTGCAATATCGTTAATAGCGTGATCGTTATACAATGTCTTTTCTCATACAGGGTTTTTTACATGTCATCATAGGAAAGGCACAGTTGTAATAATAACCCTAATGATGACTGCATTTGTGAATGATGGCTCAATGGTATGGCTTATTAGGAATGTCAGATGGAATGGAAAGTGCTATGACAAGTCAGAATATCTGCCGTGAAAAACATCTATTGTACCATTGAGGACAATATTGCAAACCTGCTTTAAGGCAATATTGGATTTTTACTGTTTTTGAAGTATGAAGTATTTTTTGAAGTATTTTGGCCAAAGATATATATTTTCATATGATTACATATATATATCACTGACCGCATAACTCAAGGAAATCAATAGCCTATATCTTTCTTTCTCTGTGTCAACTGCAATGTTCATATTTACAGTATGTGTATTCATGTGCATTCGTGTCACTGTGCAGGTGTTTGCGCTCTCTCCCAATACCCTATTTTTGTCACCAAGCTGGAATAAGCCTCTGACACAGAAAATAACAGCTTTGTTCTCCTCTGTCTGAAACACAAGGTGATGACCTCCCACCAGAATGTAATGTGCATCTTTTTTTCTCTTTAAATGCTTGGGAATGAATCACTAGAGAAAAAAGGGAGAGTTTCAGGGGCCTGTGCTATTGATTCAATTTCTATGACCACAAATACTTTAAAGCATAATAAGCCTATGCTTCAAGTCCCCATACCCTTTCACGGCTTGAAATGGCCTTGTCGTTACCTACAAATCACAGCTCTCCGCAAAGCCCTCTCTGGAGCGATATGTCAGTGACCACAGGGGAGGGAAAAAACAGACACAAGCAAGACTGAAAAATGTAATGGTTTTTGTTGAGGATTTAGCCAGTGGTAAGGCAATGTGGGAGTATCATTCATGTTACAGACGTAGCAGATCCTCTGGGGAGATGGTGAATATTAAAGGGATTTGCAGGAGCCTTCCTTGTAAAGGCTCTTGACAGGTGATTTGTTTATGACCTTCAAAAAAGGAGGAAGAAGTCAATGATACTGCAGCTCTAACTGCCTCTTTTGCATCTCAAGGCAGTCCCTGCCATAGGAAAAATATTGCTGCAGTTTCAATTTCAGGTATTTACTGTTGTTCCTTTAAGTGCAATATGAAAGTAACAAGGCAATAGCTGTAAAACTTGAGATTCAGAGAGGAAGACCTAGTTAAATTGTTTGCATCAAAGTACCCAAGACTGGACAGTCAACATTTTTGAAGTAGAAAAGATATGGAAGGGAAAGCTGGTGGATTGCTGACAGAAAATGTTAAACTGACACTTTCCTCAAATTCATTCATTCAATTATTGCTGACCACAGATGCCTCAACTTCTGAAGCAGTGCTCTCGTTTCACCATGCACCAAATACTGACAACATACACAGCATCAAAACAGAACATAAATCTAAATATAAACGTTTTCTCGGAACTTACTGAATAAGTAGAGTTTCCATATCCAGGGCAAAAAACAAAGACAATGACAAGTTGACAAGTTTGCATGTAGGAAATATACAAAAAAAATAAAAATGTCTTGTAAGCCACCTGTCTTTATTTCCACATTTAAAGAAAGAGATTCTAATGACAAGTGTGGTGTTGTCTCAAGCTAAAAATAGGTTAGGGATAATTGCCTTAGAGATCAGGCTAGCGCGAGTAAAAGAATTCCTCAATCTGTCGATTTAAGCAATATGACTGCCTGTGATATGCTTTGTTGCTCACCAGCAGCAACTGCCTCTTTGTAAAAGCGCCAAGTGAGAATTAAAAGCAAGAAGAAGTAATATGTAAGGCATCCCAGACTATGCTTCTTAGATACGATAATGCATATACCTAAAACAGAGCAAAGCACAACATACCTCTCCTCCTCACACAAACTGAAGCAAGGTCGTCTTTCTGATGAGAAAAGTGGACCTTAACTTGCTAGTGAGTACAGTAACTGTTCACCCTCAAGTAAGACTCACAGTCTTGTAACTTATTCATGTAAAATAAGCTGCACTTGTACAATATCAACAGATATTGTTTGTGTTAGTGTTTAAAAGGTGTGATGGCACATTTTATTTTAACATAACCTCATACAAGCACTGATAAATTTTGGTTTGTGCACGCCAAAGAAAGGATGCCTGTGTAAATGTGCTGCTGGGAGGCTTGTTTTCTTCAGCAGCTTACAGCCTATCACCATAGCTGCTCCTATGGCCTACCACATCTGCCAGAACACAGCAGGAGGCTACATGTAGATCTTTCAGTGGCTTTTGGTGGCAAACAACATCAGCTGAGGGAAAAAAGCCAAAGTCATACATTATCCTATTTTTATGAGATCATATTTAAAGCTGTAATCTCAAAGATTTTCATTTAAATATGTCTGTTAAGTTACTATCTTTAGCTGAAGAGTTAACACAATGATGATTGAGCCTATGGCCTACTGATGAAAGTATTGCAATATTTATATATTTGCGGTATTACCAATTGGGTGTCTTGTGTGACATTTCCCGAGGAAAAAATGCTGTATTACAGTTTTTCTTTACACAACAACTCTCCAGACCATATATATATGCTTGAGACTACTACACTCTCAGCACAATGTCATTGTTTTCACACACTGGTACACTATGGACCACTGTGACAACGCATTTATAACTCAATTTAATAATACAGATACAGATACAGAAGACTTATACCCCAGATACAACTAGTCCAGATTTCTTACAATAATCTATTGTTTGGCTGCACAAAAGCTAGCTAGTTTTACTGACCAATCAATACAGTTTATTAATAAAGACTGATGTCCTCTGCAATACAAACCTATTACACTTTCCTGATCCATCTTCATTTGTGGTAAATGAGAGGAGAGGAAGACCAGACATGACTGTCTTTATAAAAATTAGTGAGCTTCAACACAGTTTAAAGGGATACTTCACCGATTTAGCATTAAGGTTTGTATCAGTAGAAACACGGTAGTATTTTCGAATGACCGTGCGTCCCTCCCTCATGTCCCCCTGAGACGGAAGATCTCTGTATTGTGGGTCTGGTAAAAAAATCTTCCGATAGTCTGTGGACTACAGCCAGCTACTTCCGCATGTTTTCAACCGGTCCATAGGGGGTCCATTCGGAAAAGCCGGAGAAGCCCGATTCAAAACGAGAGTCAGCCATCTTGAATCTTCGCTAAGGCTCTCTCTTTTCAGCAGTAAACATGTACAACAATTATGTGCATTCAAACTACCACACGTGTACCACCGGGATACATTGGTACAGATCGGAGAATATACTGGAAACGTTATTACAGATGGAATACTCGGCACACTACGTGAGCTTCGCCTGCACGGAGAAGAGCACCTCAACCTGCGGTGTCGCTCGATGTTGCTAGCCGGGTAGGGGACATCCTCATCGGCTAGGTGGGAAGCTAACGCTAGCTGGCCACCTGTCCCATCAATCCTGCTTGCAAGTGTCCGCTCATTAGACAACAAACTGGACTACATCCAGCTAACATTAGACACTCACTCTATAGAAAGCCCGTCATAGAAGCCCGTGCTCACACGGAGCTGTGTACCCAACTGACAGGCACACTTTTTCGGCTTAGAATTACAGTAGGAACTGCCAAAAAACCCACAACCTTGCCTTTCTCTCCACACGCCAGACAGACACACTTCTTCAGCTTAGAATTACGATAGGAACCGCTAAAAATAACACTACCTTGTCGTCCTTTTCCACCCGACTGAAA
The DNA here is from genome assembly GCA_023631565.1 of Gymnocephalus cernua. Taxonomy (NCBI): domain Eukaryota; kingdom Metazoa; phylum Chordata; class Actinopteri; order Perciformes; family Percidae; genus Gymnocephalus; species Gymnocephalus cernua. Next base: position 13,958,418 of record CM042444.1, read on the forward strand.
TACACACTTTATTGTCTTAGAAGTACGGCAACAATCGCTAAACACACTGCAAACTCACGGCCTTCTCTTCTGGCTTCTTTACAGCCCAGGTCCCACAGGTATATCTGGCAACCCGGCCTGGCTATCAAACTGGGCAGTTGATAACAACACACAGACCAAAACATAAACATAAATTCCGTCACGGATCGTAATTTTCAAAAAGAAGAAATAGCTATTGACTTTAGCATTGTTGTTAGAAAATATAGTATTTCAGCCTAACATGTTTCCTTAATATCTGATGAAGCATTGGTGTCATTTTTGGATTTATTCCAGTACATATATTACATATTGGACCTTTAAATGGCGACCATTCAACATTCCACGCTAATTCACGGCTGTGTTTATACTCTGTGTTTACAACCCACCAAGCGCTAATGCTAGTATGCGTTAGCTGAACTTTACAAAGCCTATAATGTGTGTGCACTAAATGTAGCCTGTTTCGTATGTCATTTTTATATAATGTCATTTTATATATTTGAAATGTGTAACACCACTTGAGCCACGGTGAAACGTTGTTTCGTGTATATGGTTGAAATGACAATAAAACACACTTGAGTTGAGTTGAATGCCTCGCCGTCTGTCTGTAAATGGTAGGCGTGGTTTGGGAGTGGACTCGTAAAGCAGCGAAGCAGATGCATTCTGGGATTTGGTGTCTTTCATCCATATGAGCCAAAAACACATTTTCTGGCTTTTCTCGGCCTAGAAGGCACCAATTTAAAAAAAAAAATCAAATTTCTACTACATAAGTGACCCAATTTAAAGATATATTCAGCTTTCCAGCCGTTAAATATCCCTTTAACTACACTGGAGGTCCATGATGGGGACTGCTCTGCAAGGAAATAATGCTCCAGGAAGCATCTGTTAGTTTGTCCCAGAGTAAGACAAAGGGCACCAGTACAAAAATAAGTGCACAATTGTTTATACAGAACACATAAAAGCTTTGGCGGCTAGGCAAACAAAATGATACTCAAATCATGTGCTGCATACAACTCCAACTAGCCCACAAGTATGTTAGTCTATAAAACATTCCCCTTTTGTTTTAATGTGGTATCTCCGAGATGTTATAAAAATAAATACATTTGCATGTTTCTTAGCATATGGCTTCTGCATTTCATGTGTCTAATTAATGCGTTATAGCTTTGGAATGGGTTCTAAAAGTGTAATTTAAGCCCATAAACGTTATTGAATCATTTTAGTTTTCAAATCCCCATTCTTGTGTGAAACACACCCAAGCTTGTCTGACCAAAAGAGTTACACACACACCCACACATACACACATCATGCACACATGATAGTTGGAGAGAATATGTTCAGGCATTCTGGTTTTTCCTTTTTCTACTGCTGCTATACCCAATCTCTCTGGACTATTTAGTGTTGAGAGTTTTGCTCTGCCGAAGAGCAGAAAAATGATAGGTTGTGCTGAATAACAATAGAAAAATGATAAAGAAAAAGAAAGGGTAAAAAGGATCATTTAAAACGGCAAGTAAGAGGCTGCCCCCTCCCACCATCCTTTTCCATCAATTGTAACTTAACCTAGATAGTGGTGGCAGGCTGATGGCAGCACGTGGGAGCAGACTGTCATGTAACCTAACTACAACACAAAACACAACTCAGCTCCTCTTTCCCTCTGACACTAATATAGGCCTACTGTACGACTCTCTCTGATATGTTTCAAACACTGAAAAGTACTGTTAGTGTATCAAGCCCAAACTCTGTTTTGCTTGCTGATAACTTTAATGTGAAATTAATTTGTGTTACCTCTCGCTAAAATGCACTCTTTTATCCCAAATATAATAACGCATGTCATACAGTAAATAGGCTATAAATTCAGTCAGTCGAGTGTTTTAGAATACAGTCCAACTTCATGCTAAATGCACTGCTAAAGCTAACTTACCCACACGTTAGCTAACGTTATAAACGCCAAATAACTACTCACCACGGAGTTCTTCATAGTGGCCTTCACGGTAAAGCCTTGTGTTTTTAGCTCCATCTTGTTCATCAAAAAAGCACAGGTGTTGTCTTGTAAAGACGAATCTAAAGCGGAAGTGAAGAGCAATGTTGATAACTAGCTAGCTACTTAATATATGTGTGGCTCTCAAAACGTGACGCCAGTTGTTTTTTTTAATAGTGGTTGCTAAGCAACTTCATACTGGACGCCTTGGTCTGGTTGCTGCGGAGACCATGGCGGAGACGTGTGTTTCCCATAGACAGTATTGTGTTTCCTTGTTACCATAGAAATTCCATGGCACTGCTGAAAACATGCAGACCAAAGCGTGGTTAATCGATTGATGTAAAAACAAAAATTGCTCTTATTATAAAAGTAGTCATATATCAAAATATTATAAAGATGGTAATATTAGAGCAAAACATGAAATTACTTTTATTTCACGACTTTGATTATTTAATTTGTGGAGTTTTTTGCCATTTAATTTTTATTTATTTTTTCCAGAGGGGGACAATGCTTCTGATGATTTATTAAATCTTAACTTGGCCACCTAATCTTTATTATGATGAGGTACAGTAAGAAGACTGCATAAAGACTACAGTGTCTATTTGCAAAGGTGTGCAGGTATAATGACAGCAAGCCTGAACTTTACTCTTTTGTTCAATAATAGTAAAGAGTCAAATTCGTGCTCTCCTTACGTAGTACCATCCGGCTATTTTAATTAATGGGCTACAAACTGTGAGAAAAATGACCTCACACAGGATGACCTGTCTTTTAGCATACTCCTGTGGCTCCAGGGCCACCACACTTGCATCTTAGACACAGAGAATCGATCTTACCCTCAGCTCATTATTATACTCGGCGGATCCTCATCCAGAAGTAAATACTTAATGATGCTCTTTGTCTGACAGGTAGACCAAGGCCTTGTCTCTCAGTAAGCTGGTTAGAGAGCAGCCTGAGCTCTGAATCATTCCAATTTAGGGATGTGGCACTTTTAATCTTCCAATATCGTTTTTGCCTTTCTTGGATGAACTGGTGGAACTGTTATTAATCTTCAGTGCACAGGCAATTTCTCTAAAAGCCCCTATTTGTTTTTTATGGCTCCATTGAGAGAGGAGGGTATAGCAGCAGGAAGGGAGACTGTAAACAAGGTATGCAGGGAAGGCAAGTTATGTCCATGTCAGCATTCAATGCTGGTCTCTCTCTCTCTCCCTCTCCCTCTCTCTCTCTCTGCTTCCCCTCAGAGGATTAAAAAGAGGAAGAGGGGAGTTTTCAGAAAGCAAACTGAGCAAACTGGAGCGTCAGCGTTAATTCAGCTGGACTGAGAAATGACTGTTCAAACAGAACTGCGCTATCTCACTCCTGTGAGTGTGCGTGCGGTGAGGAGGGGAGCTGGCCTTTGTGAATTGTAGAAACAGACATCGTAGAAATGATAAATACAAAATATATAGTTATAGATTTTGCCATTCTCATGAGTTATGTGTGTATAAGTGTGTATATATGTAGCTATGTCAGGCTACCAGTGTTTTGACTTACACAATAAAGATGCATTTGCATTTTTCACCACTAATGATGTATTGTGGATAACCAGGTGGTTCGGCAGGTAGGGAACTAATGAGGATGGAAAATACGAGTAATAGCATCGAAAAAGGGAACACAATGTATCACTTTGATGAATATGTGTTATTTTTCTGCATCTACTGTGCCTTCATCATCATGGTGTCCCTGGTTTGATCTGGGTCACCTTCAGGCTTGGCAACCATTGTCCACTGCAAGCGAAAACAGCAATTATGATATCATTAGAGCAAAAACCTGTACCTACAAAGCAGAGGACCCAGAGGGGGCCAGCAGAAGAATCTCAGCAGGAAAAGGATAGCAGAGACTTTGCTGCAGAGTGAGTTGCCCCCCAATTACCATGAAACAAGACAAACAGCCATTAGACTTGGCCATTAGGGTGCAGGGAGAGCGGCCAGGGGCTTGTCGGGTTTAACAGTCACACAGAGTGTACAAGGTATGTCGACTGTAATAAATGCATAAGGGAATCAGGATCGTTGTATGTGTGGTTGCCTACTACAGTATGTTACACGTTTTATGATTTTAAAACCCGAAAAGAAAAATGTAATCTTATATATTTTTAATGTCCTATAGGGACACTATAGAAGAGATATTAAAGCCTGGGGAACCAATACATCTTTTCAGTAAAATCCCTATAACAGCACTACTGACTCTAATACATTATCTAGTCCTCCCTAAAGGAATATTATTGGAATATTATGGTGATTTGTTAAGAGGGGTCTGGATACATGTCACAAATGTTACAGCCTATTACACTGTAGTTTGAATGTAGCAAAGCCATTTAGTGTATATTTAGTAGGGCCTGGCCAAAAACAAACTGTTCTTTCACACAAAAAAGTAATTTGATCTGCGATAATTATAATGAACCACTTTTAGTTATTAAAGGCTCTACATACCCTTGGTATACCTCCACAGGTGTTTTACCTGATTAGCGCGTTTCACTGGACTGTGTGGGTGTGTACAGACCGTGCTCCACATCCCTCTGGATCTCCTGTTAGTTTTTTGCACTTGTTATCCCTCGAACAACTTACACCTTTACAATTTTTATTAACACAAGGACTTTGGTGACCAACTTCAACCTCAGCACAGATCCAATTAGCCAGAATAAGTGGAGGGCTGCGGGGGGGCTTTGACGGTTTAATATCTAATCTGAAGGAATCTAGAGGAAAAAGTTTAAATCACCCACCGGGACGCACAAAGGCTGGCTTCTCCAGCACACGCCTCCACTGTGGACTTGGTGTTAGGGATAGTGAAGAAAGAGAGAGATGGGGAGAGTGATGGGATAATGGTGTTTTTAAATTTGTAGTACCTGCTTTGGAGAGTCCTACTGAAAAGCTCTGTGCTGGCTGTCAAAAACACACACAACTGAATATTAGAGCATTGGTTCACAACATGAGGGTGAGAGATAAATCTGAAGGGTCACAATCGAACAAACAAGATAGGAAAGAAGAAAAACATATATCTGTTACAAAATACTATATTTCTCGAATCTTCTCTAGTCTTTTTTCTAAATGCTAGAGACTTTTAGCTATTACCTCAGCCTTCTAAAAACGTATAATTAAAAACAGTCTGACAAAGGAACATCACTGATTACAACTTCGAGAAATGTTCAATCTTTGATGAGTGTTGTGCGAGTGTGCATTACTGGTCTATAAAGGTTCACTAGAGGGAAATATCAATACTTGTAGTGTAGGTCGATCAGAAAATGGAATCATAGTTTTGCTTCCTACTACTGTTTTAGTGCAAGTGCAGCCATTCTCAGCTGCTGTTGTTGTTGTTGTTGCTGGTGAAGGTGTGTGTACGGATCCTCCCAATAATCATTAAAACCTATTTTATGTACAGTATGTAACATTTGCCTGCTAGACACACTGACATAAATTATCTGGCAGCACAATTACTGGTTATCATTTGGCCACAAGCCCTTAATTTGATGCCTTGGGTCTCTGTCTGCGAATAAATGAATGAATGAATAAATAGGACACTCTGGATCACTTTAAAAAAAGGTAGCAAAAGAATTGAAGAACGCAGAGAGTTGGAGAAAAGGCTTGGCAACAAACATTTATATGCATTAAAGATGTTTGCTTGGTGTTAGGGATACACAAAATGCATTTTGGTGAGGTTTGAATGTAAATAAAGTCATGTTTCTTCAAAATGAGAAATCCACAGGGTACATTTAAGTAATCTACACTCAACCTGGACTGTCTTCATACAATACAAACCCGTCACTGCACCAGCGTGGGGGGGGGGATGTACTGCTTTAGGAATGTGAGAGAAGCAGATTCTTCTTTTTGCAACAACAGTTGTAGATGCACATCCACTGTGCTAACACAGAGAGAGTTCGTACATATAACACAACACACAGTCAAACAAGCATGTATACAATGAACGCAGCAACAGGGAATCAGTCGAAGCCAACACTTGTGAAAATAGAAGTGAGAAGGATTTTTGGTGAAATGCCCCTTTGGTACAGATCTCTGTAAAATGCTTCTCTGAAAGTCATCATCGAATATTGTCATAAACTGCAGAAATACCCCAAACACAGCAATACTAGCTATGTATTTGTTTTTTTCTTTCAAACAATAGCTGTTTGGGTATCCAGTCTGTTGTCTGCTCTCCCCCGAGCCCTGATAAATCCAAAGGCATAGATCTCTTCAAACGGTAGGGCAGTTGGCGGGAATACTTGATATGGGCACAGAGTTGCAAGGCCTCACTCACAAAGCCACAGCGTATTGATCTTCATGCATTATAGAAGCAGCTTAGAGGCCAGGTGATGTTGGAAGGCATAGCTTGCTCTTCCTCTGAGCATACACTCTAACATGCCCACTGGACCATAGCAGCAATACTCAGACACAGGTCGGGATGATAAACATATGGATAATAGATCTATTATAGTATCGCTGCAATCTGGTTGATAATTGTTTATGTGATTATGTTCGTTACGGACACTTTTATGCGTCCTCTCTATGGGTAGTGTATGTCTCTATGAAACTGTCAAAGGCTCACAGACTTTAATCTTAAATAGATTACAGGCCATAGAGTCACTGTGGGCTGTCAGGTTTTTTTTTTTTTTTTTTTTTAGCCTGAATCGTCAAAGTATGTCCATTGAATGCTGCGTGCTTCCAAGTATGACCTCCCGGATGGTGCTTCCAGCAGCCTTGGCAACACCCAACCCACCAGAGAATTGAGCTCTCCTGTCACCCACAGGTCAATGTCACATGAACCTGAATGTGTGAACAGTGACACCAGTCATCCCACCGGGACGCACAAAGGCTGGCTTCTCCAGCACACGCCTCCACTGTGGACATGGTGTTAGGGATAGTGAAGAAAGAGAGAGAAGGGGAGAGTGATGGGATAATGGTGTTTTTAAATTTGTAGTACCTGCTTTGGAGAGTCCTATTGAAAAGCTCTGTGCTGGCTGTCAAAAACACACACAACTTAGCGTGAATAGAAGGCCAGGGGGAAAATGTGTTCTCAAATGTCTCTGTTTAAGCTCCATATACTGTAATTGTCAGATGATGAAGCTATCAACTATAATGAGAGTGCCACTGCTGGTAGCTCAAGCCAAATAATTGTAAGGTTGGTGGTTCGATCCCCTGTTCTTCTGCTTTAAATGCTTTAAATGTCTTTAAATGTCTTCTCTCCGTTGCTGTCAGCTGTCAAACGTGCAATCCTCCTCCTCCCCTTCCACCTCTGGTCATCTTCAACCACGGCACCCTGAGTCCCCTTCCGGCAGACAGCTCCTTCGTTCGGTCTTCGGGTTCCTTCTCCACCATCACCAGTGTCTATAGGCTCCATCGGGGGGATATGTCTTGGTTTCTATAACCCTTTAAAAATGATTTTATAACGATGGAGTCTAATCTCCAAAGACTCTGTAAATTTCATATTATGCATATGTACAATACATCTTTGCATATCTGCAACAAAGTCTCTCCTGATTGAAATCAGGAGAAATTGTAATTTTCTATGGATACAATTGTCTAAAAATGTAATGTGATGACTGCACAACTATAAAACAGAGAATAGAGCAGATTTTAAAAAGTGAGAATTCGAGATACAACCTAGTGCGAAATTGGAAGAAAGGCCATTCCCTTTTTATGTGACTGGCTGTATTGAAACTAATGAAAATAATGCCAGAGAAACTCGGAAGCGACGTAGCTGAGTTTTCTTTACCACATCGTAGCCTCAAAGCACCATTTTGTGTTTACCTAACTGTCATTACACTAAAATAAGGAGAAGAAGAGATATTGATGTTGACAGAAAACTTTTAGATAAGGATCTGAAAACACTGATATGCATTAGAAAAAACTTTCCACCCATAAATTATACATTTTCAAATTCATCCACATTAGTCAGTAATGTGAAGTGTATAAATGTCTGATTCTCTCCGTCTGAATACTTTTTTTTTTTAACAAACAATTCAAATGGCTTCTTCTTCACAGACACAAAAACAAACAGAACATCCCTGCGGCGACAAACTGTGTATGGCAGGGCAAATGCAATTTGCTTTTATTTTAGAAAAAAAACTGCATGCCTCTCTTTCACCTGACTGATGCTTCTCGGCTCTGTGTAAAAATATTCAAATAGAAAGAGACAGGCATTTATAAAGCCGATATATTTCAAAGCAGATTCCCCTAAGTAAAGATGATACTGGGGATCCTTGCACATATGGGCAGATGGAGGTAGGGAAAGGGGGGACAAGAGGAGTTTTTTTTCCCCGAGAACAGGAAAGTCATCTCTGCTCACATCACATCTGCCTCTCTTTTCCTGAAGCAGGAGGCTCGAAGCTTCCCTCTCCGGTGTTCCTGACATCTTGGCTCCATTAATTGCATCCATTAGTTTGCCGGCCGTATTGGTATTCACGTTAGGCCCTGGGAACAGATGGCGTTTAACTTTAAATATTATTAACACTTCCCAGCATTCTAAGATCCTGGGTGGGGGTTATGAGGACGAGCAGACGTGCAGGTGAATTTAAAACAATTTCCATAACAGCATCAAAGGAGGAAATTCATTGTATGGTTTTCCATCTGTCGTAATTGGTGTGTGTGTGCGTGTGTGTGTGGTTGTGTGTTTTTTTTTTTTTATAACCAATCTTTTAATGTTTGTGTTTCTTGTGTGCATCATTATTCATGACATGTTTTCTATCTGTTTCTCTGTATGTTTATTTGTGTGTATGTAGCTATAATATATGTTGTATCAGTATTTCTAAAGGTTTCCACAATGGTAACCCCACATCAAAAATGACAAACCGTCTATCAAATAATATTGATTATTGCTTGCTTCATCAGTAAATGAACATGCATAACTATTACAAATGCCATGTACTCTATGATTGTAAAATATCAATATACATAGCAGTGAATTCGAATAAGGAGAAGCCTTTGAAGTAGTCTGCTTGTGTGTCATTTTAAAATGAGTCATTTTGAAATGTTGTAGTAAATTATAAATTATAACTTTTTTCCAACGCAAGACATCCCCTTAAGCCCATAAAAGACACGTCAAATATTTTATTGACCCACTGTGAAAAGCAGGAGTACATTTTAATGCTAGAGCAAGTACTAGAGCATTACATTCAATGAATGTCTTATTTAAGAACGAAAAATGACTCCAAAAAGCCACAGTTCGAAAGTACGCCCTGTGTAGCCTCTGAATGTGCTTTGAAATGCCTCTGAAATATATATGACAGCACCATCCGAGTCTGCAAATGTACTTAACTGTTGGGTGGTAGGAAAGGTGTCGGAGAGGTGGGATGACGTGGAATGAGTGGAAGTCATCACGGAGGAGAGGAGTGAGGGGAAGAAAAGAGAAGCTGAGACCAGAGAGAATAAAAGCAAGCTGTTACTTTTACATAGTGTAGGGCAGAGAGGCTGCTTTCGATGACAGCCACAGGGGGAGTAGAGTGATGTGTGTGTGTGTGTGTGTGTGTGTGTGTGTGTGTGTGTGTGTGTGTGTGTGTGTGTGTGTGTGTGTGTGTGTGTGTGTGTGTGTGTGTGTGTGTGGGTGTTCATGCAAGAGTGAGTACCTGCCTTTCTCTCTTTGAGTGCCTTTGTGTTTCTGTGTCTGGTTTCGTGAGAGAATAATAGAGAAAGCTTTTTTCTTGTATTTATGTGTCTGTTCCTGCGTGTGTGTGGGTGTTTGGGTGCCAGAGACAGAAACAGAGGGGGTAAAAAAAAAATAGTGCACCAGTATGAGTGAAAGAGGGCGATGTACTAGAGCATGCACTGACATGTCACATCGTATTTGTCACATTCGAAGGGAGAGCACCCGTAGTCTCTGGTGCCCTGACCCTGCAACTGGGTGGTGTTGTCTTGCTGTAGCCACACAACAGCCACCATCTCTGGGATTGTGGGGCTCCAGATCACTGACCCTCAGTAACCCCAACGGCAACCTCTGTAGAGCTTAGAAAACTGTCGTCTGCTCATCCCACATATATTGAACTCTTGCCTGCACCACGGAGAGGCATTGTATATGAGGGCTCGTCTGTGTGTGCGCATGTGCGCATGAAAAGAGCAAAATATCACAGCCCTATCAAAATTAGCAATCATGTTCAGCTGATTGCTTAATACAACGCAGTTTAGCTACATTCTCCACCAACACTGCACAACATCCACTGAAATGCTGCAGGTCTGTTACTACAGGAGGTTATTAATCTATGAATAGAGAAGATTGCAGTCTGGCTTCTGGTGAATCATCTGTTCTCTCTGTTCAGTACTTAACAGGTGCAAGAGTTACTGCTTTAGTTACCCTGGAGACAGCGGTTTGAAAGGGCAGACGAATCGGCTCCAGGATTCGTTGGGTTAATAGGAAAAGGCTAAACTATAATGCTGCCACTGTGGAGACTTGAGCTTCCTGTGAAAAAATAAAGCAAATACCTATTTATGTTTGTTCGTTTTCTGAAAATAACACTGCATTTTATGTGCATTTATTGTAGCATTTGCCACAATAGCTGTTTTAGCACCTTAAAACATCATGCATGATGCAAAAGTACGGTGGCCCTGAAGTGCAAACCATGGCAGCAAATCCCACAACGCCACAGCAAATCCCACAACGCCACAGCAAATCCCACAACACCACAGCAAATGCCACAATGCCACAGCAAATGCCACAACGCCACAGCAAATACCACAACGCCACAGCAAATGCCACAATGCCACAGCAAATGCCACAACGCCACAGCAAATCCCACAACTCCACAGCAAATCCCATAAGGCCACAGCAAATCCCATAAGGCCACAGCAAATGCCACAATACGACAGCAATTCATCACAACACGACAGCAATTCACCCCAATACCACAGCATTTCGCCACAACACTACAGATTAGTAAGACTGAAGTGGGAAGGGTAGGTACATATTGGACACTGATCCTCGTCCTGATTGGTTGCACATGGTCTTGGTTGCACTTGGTCTGTAATTTACAAATGGGTCTGTGTACGTTTTGATAGCTTCTTTTTTTCATTTGACGATCAAACAGAAATAGCATGTTTTTTTGGATTTTCGTTTCAATTCAAAAACGAATAAATGAAAATGCAGAGCTGTATTTTCCGTTTTTGGTTTCTGATTTCAAAAACAAAAAGACGAGAAAATGACATTACGAGAGGATGTTGCAGAATGACCATTCTACACGCTTGGCTTTTATTATTAAATATTTTACTTCTGCGTCACCTCACCCTCCTCAGTCAACGAAGAAAAGAAAAAAGGAATTTGCAAAAAAAAAAATAAATCAGAGCGTTTTGGGAGTTTGGTTTTCTCGTTTTTCCTTTCAGTACTTCCCTTGTCGATTTAAATTCCGTTTTCAATTTACACATTTGTCTAATTTGCTTATTTACAGCAATCACAATGTGTTAAGCACTAAGGGGTTCAGAGTGCTGCAAAAGAGTGGTTCAAAGAAGCATGGCTATTATTGAACTGTTGTGGGAATCAAACATGTGTCTTCTTATGGCTTCTCAACCACAATAGTGTGGGGAATTACAAAAGCATCTGCATTATGTTATAACGGTAATACTGTTTAATTATGGAATTGCAGTGTGTTTAAAATTGATCATCTTCAAGTTCTTTCAAGTTTAGAGGAAATGACTAGAATTTAGAATAGAAATGAGGCCTTTGAGTACCTTGTTGTGCAGTATGAACACATGTACACAAACAAAGAACAGTTTGTTTTTCCGGTCTCCGTTCTGAGTTCAGGCAAATGAACAGACGGGTCATTCTGGTGTTTTGCTGGGCTCACCCCTGGGCTCCAACACCAGTCAAAGCAATTACACAAATAAGCCTGTGCAGTTCATTCCTGTGTGAGACGAACAGACGTGCCAGATACCTTCGCAATTCTAATTGAGAGAAAGAAATCCTTCTGCAGACTCGCGCCTGTTAACAATTCCTCCCACTCGAGGCCCTCCTCACAAAAAGCAGCTGCTGTTTGCCGCTGCTTGTGTTGTCCTTCACGTCAAGTGTTTATATAAGTTCTTTAATGAAATAGCTATTTATAAAAAAAAAGGCTAATCACAAGCAGGAGGTCAAAAGCTGTTTTTGTACTGTCGTGGTGACAGAAATCTCATGTGTCCTGCTATTAAACATAGTTAATTAATAACCACAATGACAATGACACCTCGCATGGGAACAATATGTGTGAGAGTTATTCTATTATCCTGTAAGTTTCTTTGTGTTGGAATTTTAAACTCTAGTCGACTTATGAGGAATATGGTTAACTGCTCCTCAGATCTTTGCAGGGTAAATCAAAACTATCTGTCCAATCTGAGTTTTCTGTTGCACGACTAAAACAACTTTTGAATGTTGTTCCACCAAAACGAGTTCCTTCCCGAGGCTATTTTGCAGCAGCGCCGTAGATCTGCCCAGTGCTTAGCACCGCCCAAGACTATTGCGATTGGTTCAAAGACATGCCAATAAACCAGAGCACGTTTTTCTCCCATCCCGGAATGCTGTGTGGACTAGCCAGACCCTCCTCCGCAGCGCTGTGGAGGAAGGTCTGGCAAAGTGAGACTAGCCAACCTCGGTGCTGAAAAATGAAGCCAACGCTGAAGTGCCAAAAACTGCACTTCCTCAATGGCGCCCACATTGAGCTTCATTTTAGCTCTTGAGAAACCTATGGGTGATGTCAGTGAGACTACGTCCATATTTTATATGGTCTATGGTCTCAGCGCTATTATGTGTGTGCAATGCCAGGACTATTGTGAAGAACATGTTATGCACGAAGGAGAGAAATCCAGACCTAGTTCAATGAATTTGGAGTTTGATCAAATAAATTCACCAGAAATCAGAACAAATCTGAACTTTAAAGCTGCTATATTCAATAGTTTTATATTAACAATTGATCAAATGTGTAATGTGTAATGTGTAATGTGTCGTTCACAGTGATTACCCACAAAGAATTGTCGTCCGACTCTCCAGTTTATCCCGTCTCACTGTTTTGGTTTTGCGACCCGCAACTTTACTTTTTTGGTTCACTCTCACTGCTCTCATCAACACCACTTCGAAAAAGTTTAAAAACCCTGTACACTACCTGCTATGCACCAAATGTTAGCGACTAGGTGAACATAGTGGAGCATTTAGCCACTTTAGAGTCAGATATTTCAGGTGTTGGTGGAGTCCAACAACAGAGCTAAAAGAAAGTAGCTATTGGACTTACATTCACTAATGAATGCTAATGTTGTTCTGTATCTGCTGGATATGTGTAAATGAGTAAATAAGTTTACCATATCAACTTTTTAAGGTGATAAGGTGATGTCACTGTTGTTTTTACAGCTTGTTTCCCCTGGCCCAAAGTGACCAAGAAATCAGATCATGCAGGTTTAAAGCATTTACAGAGGAAATGACCCCAAAGGCTAAGGTGATTATTAGTTCATAGGGATGTACACAGACAAAAGAAATTGATATGATTGCTGGATTAAAAGGCACATATATTGGCCATATATCTGTCGTTTGTCCTGCCAATAATGCCATCAGTGAGCTGCAATAAGAATCCCCTGCAGGATGATTGAGTTGTAATAGTATAGCCATGACTCTTAATGTGTCCCTCTGTTTAGGACTTGACTGAATAATTTATGCATGAGTAAAATGATCAGAAGTAAAGCTTTTAGAATCAAGTGCTATTTCCATTTCTGCAACAACATCCTGCAGGGACCATGACCTTTGCCTTGATGTACAATACCAGCTTGAAAGACTGTGGAAGAAAAAAAAAATAGCAGGGAAACTTGGAGGCAGAGAGACAAATGACAAGAGGCAGACAAATGGAGAGACAGATTCAGCGAGAAAAGAGTTGGAAACAAAAGAGAGAGTGACGAAGCAGTGGGAGGTATATGCTGTTTGTCAGCACAAGGAGAGCAAAATGTCAGTTTTTGTGCCGCATCAGTGAGTGATGGCTGCCATTATCCCACCCAATGGGTATAAGGAGGCGATATTAGCACACTGTTTCCACACCCAGGGAAAACAGGCAGAGTTCTCCACAGTGGGGATACCCAGAGCCAGCATGGAAAATGGAGTGTGAAAACATGCAAGGCATAAAGATTGGTGGGGGGAGATATTAAAAGACCGGGGGAGGGAAAAAAGAAAATAAAGAAATAAGGAGCAGGTGTCGCCACGCACTAAACACAAAATCACAAGAAGGCTAGTGTCAAAAACGGAAGAAGAGAGGAAGTAAGAAACAAAGGAATTGAGTGTCCCTGTTGTTTCAGAAGATCCTGCAGTGTTTTAAATACAAAGTTCTCTCTTAACATAGACCACATGGTGTGATCTGACAACCACTGAACAAAGTGGCTTAGGCAGATATGGTGGTACTGCAGAGGGATGCACACAATGAGAGTTGTAATTATAGAACAAGCACACCTCACTAGCTCCCCTAACACAGGGGGAAACTACCTGTGATTGTATTAGCAGTATGAATGGGAATGTATGCGTGTGAGAGAAAGTGAGGGAGGGAGGAAGAGAGAGAGAGAGAGAGAGAGAGAGAGAGAGGAGGGGGGGGTCAGAGGTGATTTGTTGTTTGTGAATTGTGTGGACTGAAATCCAATACACACTGCATGATACCTACAATCACATGCCTCTTAGGAGTGAAAAGTGTGTCATCTTCCCTGTATTTTAGAAAGCACCTAGTCCTGCAGTATCTACTGTGTGAAGAAAACATTTCTGACATTTAATGCCTATACAGATCTGCATTGTTGTTACATGTTAAAATACAGACTCAACAGAGGAAACGAGAACTATGCAGTGACGGTTCAGTGTGGAAGATATTGCAGAACAGGTGTTTGTACATCAGTGTTCCAGATTAGAAGGTGTTTAGGGTTTTATTCTGCAAAGAAATACAGATGACAGTAAACCTGAAACACCACCCAGACATGTCAACATTTTCAAATAGATCCGGATTGTGACCCGCACACCATCTTGAAGGACGTCCAAATTCCTAAAATGCACATCGAGGAGCGAGGAGGCTCCCTGGAGGAGCTATGATGGAGGATACACCTAAGTAAGTATTTTTACCTATGGTATGTAAACAGAGAGGCGTGACAGAGAGATAGAGAGGAAAAGAGGGAGAGAGAGACAGTGGTTAATCCACGGATTGGGCCGCTTGGATCCTAAAAATTGACATTCTGATTAATAGCGGATGGGTGAAATAATACATAATTAATGAGGAAAATATTCACGTTCTCTAAAATGTGAACATAGCAGAGCTGCTGTCGGACAGATAGCTTCATTTGTAAGGCAGTCCCCAGAAAGACGCCCGAAAAACAGCAGCTTAACTTCATTGATTATTTCAGAATTTAAGTCTAGTTCTGGGTACTCTGTCAAGTTTATAACTGCAATCAGTTTTGCTGCTTAAATGTCCGACGATATTAGCAGCAGTGACACTACTGCACGCATGAAAAAGTTTACAATAACTGAAAGCTGTGCCACATGTCATATATAATAGACGTCGCTTTGAGACAGCTTTGAGGCAAATATGTCTGCTCGTTAAATGCCTGTGGCCTCGACTCCTCTTTCCTTAATTCTCTTCCTCGACTCCTCAGCTCGAATCTCCTGTGGCCAGGACTAAGACACAAAGACAGGAACCGAGGAGAGGAATCAAGGAGAGAAAACAGGGATGCACAAACTGGGAATAGAGAAAAGGCTTATGTCCCTTTTTTTTTTTGACTGTGGAACCAAAACTCTCCAAACCCACACCATTTACTTTATTTTATGTGCAGTCACACATGCTAATTGTTCTTTCATTTTTCCACCAGTGTTTTGCTAACGAGAGGAATCTGTGCCATCCATCACTGCAGGAAGCTAAAAATTTGTCTAACACAGTGTATTGAAATGACAAAGCCAGCAAATTAGAGAGGCATTAATACACAGGATATGTCCCATGTAGGATATATCCTGTCTATTGATTAGTTTCTCTTATGCCATTTTCCAAGGCGAGCACCAGACCCAGTCGGTTCTCATCATTGGAAGTTTTAATAGACACCTCCTGCGATGTGAACTTAGGGGGAAGAGGTATTGTATCAAAATGCAAAATACTGAAATAATAGCATTGCTTTTTTGTTGGCTTTAGCAGTTAATTGGCCTGAGAGGGTTCATCTTTTGGCAGATGAAAGTATGAGTAGGTGTTAGATTTAATGACTTTGGTTTATTACAAGCTGGAATGCAATCTGGGAAGCCAGTTTGAAAGCCAGCCAAAATAATGACTGAGTTGGCATTGATCAATAACCCTGTCAAATCCCAGCAGACAGGCTATACTATGATGATTGTGTGATTGGACAGTAAAAATCGTATAAAAATCTTATGGTCCGTTCAATAACATTTATGGCTTAAATTTAATAGCTGATACAGCCATGATAAACCTTTATTTGCCTGTATTTGCCTTTGCAGTGCAGAATAACCAAACATTCAAGTGAAACAAAATATGTTTTCCAGATACTCAGAAATGCTATTATTTTCTTGGCAAAAACAGGACAACATGCTGGCGTCTGCATGTGTCAAGATGTAGCTGCTGAGATGAATCTGCCTCAGTAAGTGATTCACAGTCCCCTGGGCCTTCAATCAATGTTATTCTTCCTCTGAGATTTGTAATGGCACTTTTTTTTTTACCTGCTTCTCTATGATGATGCAGATAAAAAACAAAGAGAATGACTCACATAATCAGGTGCATAAATCTTTTGAAATGCCGCACTTTCTTTGTCAATCTTGTCCAGTGCAGCACAGATAAGGCTGAAATAGCAAGGGAATTCAGACAGATGGGTCTTAGCAATTTCAGAGCCAACACATAGTTCAGCCTACATCTAACCCCATCTCAGTCCATTCACAAGCTGCGCCTCACCTATTCTCTCTCTCTCTTCCTCAGTGTCTATCTCTATATAAAACAAGTCAACAACATGAAGGCAGCAAAGCAATCAAAACAAAGGCCTTGCTGTGTACATCTGATTGAGAACTGAGGGGAGGTGAAGAGAGGTGATGCTGAGAAAACTGTAATTTTAGACTACAAGACTTCCTCTCACGGAAAACTTGGAAATGAACCGAAAATGGCAAGGTGTCAGCATCAAAAGGAGATTATTTGTTTTCAGCGTTAGAGGAGGGCAGAAGCACAAGTCACAGAATTACCACAAAGAGACACAAAACTACCACAGAGACACTTACTCACAAATAACTTCAAAGAGATGCAAAAAGACATATAGAGAGACACATATGGCGCTTACCCACTGCTAGTATTAGCTCTACTCGGCTCGGCTCGGCCTCGCTGCCCCGTCCTCCTTTTTCCATTGCAGATTTAGTACTGCCTCATGCGAGCGTGGCTGGTCGTCATAGTGACGCCGCAGGAAACCGCCGTGACCTAACGCAACACACACACACACACACACAGAACGTTGAAGGTGTGTTGTTTTTGATGTTGTTGCCACAGCCAGAAGTCAAATTTAGTTTCCAAAGAAGCTGGAGGCAGCAAAAAAAACACAGCTGGCTAAACTATTTAAAAATGGCGGGTTTGTTCAGGACATCCCCCCGTCTGTTGCTAGTAATGATGATGCAGTGATTAGTGACGATTCTCTCTGACCAATCAGTAGTCTGCAGGTGTTCACGTCACCTTTTGGTATTTCCTCAGCTCGCTTGGAACCTCGACAGAGGTGATACTAAAAAAAGTACCTGTTAGCAGGTACCAGGGACTTTTTTTCATTATGGAAAAACAAAAAAGGCGAGTAGAGTCGAGGCAAGTCGAGTAGGTACCATGTAATGGAAAAACACGAATAGACAAAGACGCATAAAGAGACGCTATAGAGCTTAACAGTGACCGGCCGCCCACATTTTTTAAAGGCTCCAGTTCCGGAAGTGATTTTTATCCATTTAATTGCTCCATTGATGTTTCAGAATATGCTTGTGTAAAAAGTTTTAAGCTTGGAAGCAAGCCAACCAACTGTAAAATTCGTAAACATAATAAAATACATTTTGAAAACTGAAAAAAGGTAAAGGAACAAGACTGTGTACATGAACTATCACAGACTTCAGTGGTAGCAACTCACTAGCCGTTCACAAGTTTGCGGGTGCGGTAAACACTTTCATTAGCTCCACCAATCAGAGACGTCGCTGCTACGCTTAAGATCGTGGGTAGTGTAGTACTTCTCCATAACTTCGCAAATTAAACATGTTTTTCTTAAAACAAATACAAAACAAGACATACAAAATGTCTTCAAAGAGATGCAAAACTACTACGCAAAGAGACACATAATAACTACAAAGAGACGCAAAATGACCACAAAGAGACATACAAACTACCACAGAGACACTTAGAAACTACTACATTACTTTTTAAAGATGCAAAACTACTACGCAGAAACACAAAACTACAAGAAGATGTAAAATGTTGTTTTGTTTCTGGGTGTCTTGCTCTAATGTAGGAGGGATTGGGGCCCTCTTCTACATGCCTGTGCCCAGGGGCCCATTGTCTCATAATTTGTCTATGGGCACAGTACCCACACAAACACACTCTAGGGTTGGAAAATATTGATACAGATTCAATAATGCCTCAGTGGTAACATTTCAACCTACAGTCAACAACAAACATATACACTTTTGTGTCTTCACCTCCCCTCTTACCTCGTCTTGTCTTGAAGCGGTGAAAGCTTGGCAAGGCAATGAGAATCAGATCACAGGAGATGATTGGGCTTTTCCATCAACACAACCAGCAAATGCGTCCATTGTGCCTGTGATTGTAAGAGTGCTGACAATTGGTTTAAAAAGATCTTTTTCCAACGATGTCTGCAAACGATGCTATCTCCCACCTATTGTCAACCATCTCTCAGGTAAGCTTTAAACACCTCCTGCAGACATTTCTGGCAATATTCTTCCAGATTGAACTAAATGAGAAAATATGTCAGGGAGTTCCATTTTTGGGAAATGAGGACAGCGTATGCCTCTTCCTCTAAATCAGCTCCATCAGTTTGGTGAACTCCGTTCATCGCTGTGACAGCTGAATATGTGTGGGTGACAGTACAAACAAAGGTGAATCGATGCATTTCCCCGAGGAAAAGACAAAGAGAGGTTGAGAGGAAGACAGAGAGTAAGGAAAAGACTGGGAGAGATGAAGGTGGCAGCATGACATGGGAGTGTGACAGTGTCATGCAAGCTGGTTTCATCGTTTCTCCCCAGCGCCCTAGGGAGATCATTAGCTCACAATATGGAGTCTATCAATCCTCACAGAATACCACTCTACCCTCCGGATACATGTTCTCTCTCTCTCTCTCTCTCTCTCTCTCTCTCTCTCTCTCTCTCTCTCTCTCTATATATATATATATGCTGCTCATAGACATACATTCAGGATCATGAAAATCTAGTTAGTAGGAAGAGGGTTGCATGTTTTCTAGCCCTTGGACATCTTTAATGGAAAAAGACAGTAGCCTAAAGAGTAGCTATTATTCCCTATGAAAGTAAACCTCAACACTCAGTGTGTGGTTGTCAACATCCTTGTTTTATTTGACTTGACTTGAGGTTTAGGATTATATAGTCCACATGTTCAATTACTGAAGAATTGAACTGACAAATCTAGTAAATGTTGTGAGGAGTGGGTAAGGTTAAAAAGGACTTGTGCAACAGTTGAAGGGGGGATGCAGGCAAGCACAAAACAAAACACAAAGGCTGAAAATAATGCAAATAAGTTAAGCTACTGTGTGTATAGGTAGTGGCTAATTAAGGGTTAATGAGGGGCAGTTGTTCAGGAAACAACTCCTGGACATGATGGGTATGAAAGGGTCTGGAATGACAAAAAGGCATGGACAATGTTTGGAAAAGTGTAAGCTGTTGCTTGAAACACTCAGATTTCATATAATATATCTTCCATGGATGTATTTGTACATATTATACAGTGCAGTACAGTTTATCTGCCCCTCCTGCAGGTTTCTGTCCTCTTGTTAAAATAAGTTTTAAGTCCATATAGAATAACAGAGTTGGCTCTGAGGATATGTACTAGCTCATTATAGTACATAAATGGCAATTATTACTAGGAGTGGGATTCCTCGGTTTATTGGTCTATATTCAGTTTATGTACCATAAACATTTTCCTATCTCATCATCTCCTGGGGAAGTATAACTGTATCTCCCTGTGCACAAAAGAATATTTCAGTGCATGTGTGAAACTTGAAATTACACTGAAAAGTAGAACGGTAAGCAAGCTGGTGGAGTTGGAAGGTGCACAACAAATGTTACGAGCTTGTATAGGGTTGATTTTACTGACATGGGTGTGTTCTTGTTGAAGAAATGTTGAAAATCATTTGGGAGTTAATTTGCTCTGATTGATGAGGTTTCTTTAAAAAAATAATTGGTGCATAGCTAGTCTATAGCCACGACGTTCCACTTCCGGGATTGCTCTCGTCCTGCCGGGTAAATTCCGCCGGATGTCACTCTTTCGGATGTCCGTTACCTTCCGCTTTCTTTGTGTTGTAATTTTAAACTCTGATTTATGAGGACTATGGTTAACTGCTCCTCAGATCTCTGCAGGGTAAATCAAGACAGCTAGCTAGACTATCTGTCCAATCTGTTGAACGACTAAAATAACCTTTCAACGTACACATTCCACCAAAACAAGTTCCTTCCCGACGCTATTTTGCAGCGGCACTGGGGCTCCGCTCGGCGCTTAGCACCACCCAAGTCGATTGTGATTGGTTTAAAGTGATTGGCTGTCAGACCCTCTTCCGCAGCGCTGTGGAAAAAAGGTCTGGCAATGCGAGACTAGTGCATAGCTAACAATGATTATTATCACTATTATCACACAATACAGTACGCTGTGTTGCCAATTAATGAAAGGTACACCTCTGTAGCATGTTTTCTCACAATGTTCGTACTGCAGAGTATTTAAAATACTTTAACAGCATCATATCTTAAAATGTAGTCCAATTCTGCAGGCATTCAGTAGGGATGTGTTTTCCAAAAAGAGGATAATGTGCCAATGACCCTGGTGGCAAAGAGGTGAATGTGTTCCTAATTGGACAAGGATGTCACACACACACACACACACACACACACACACACACACACACACACACACACACACACACACACACACACACAGTAGCACACACCTACAGAGACCCTGTGGGAGGTAATCTCTCTTCCTGTTCCGGCTATGCCTGGCCAGCCAAGCGGAGCTGCCACCTCATTGTGTCCTCCTGCACTAAGGCTCTGTGTGGTCTTCCCTGCAAGCAGAAAAGAGAGAGAGAGAGAGAGAGAGAGAGAGAGAGAGAGAGAGAGAGAGAGAGAGAGAGAGGTGATTTAGTCCCCACCAAGATGCATATGACACACACATGGCTGCATGGAGCCTGATGCCCTGCAGTACAAACAAAGGGAGTTTAGGCCGCAGCATCTGATTCACAGTCTGCTATTTTCTTTGTGTGTGTATCTGTGCATGTGTCTCACCTGCGAGTGGCAGCTTGTATGTTTGTTCAAGTTAATGGTTTGACTATAAAAGCAGCAAAAAAATGTTAAGCATTAAATACCAGCTGCTCTAGAAGAGAAAACAATGACTGAAGAATTCTTGTGTGTATTTTCTTTTAAATTGTGTTTTTTTAAAACACAACATATATATATATATATATATATATATATATATATATATATATATATATATATATATATATAGATGGTTTAAATGACGCATGGGTCAAGAGAAAGTGAATCAGTGAAGACGGTTGAAACAGGTTGAAATACAATGTACTGTACATGATATAATGGAAGATGTGGTTGCAACAACAAAATGACCAGATGGCATTTGACAATTTCAAAACATAGAATTTGTGTCCTTCATAATATGTGTTGTATTTATGCAAATAGTCAAGCTCTACCTCACGGTACAGTCAAAAAGCACTTGGAGGTCACATAAAAAGGAAATGAGCCTGGCAATATGAAACACAAACTCACGACGCATCAATACATGTTTACAGTTATCAACACACACACACACACACACACACACACACACACACACACACACACACACTCTACACTTTACTTTCCTCAGTTTTTCAATTTGTTTCACCTAAGAGGTTTTTAAAAAGTCATTAACATTTTGCTCAAAACACTTCTGGGAATCTTATATTGATTTCTTATTAATAGGTTGTTTGTTGTAATAAATGATTTTGTTCTTAAGGCAACAAATATGTTAAGTTGGAATGCAGTTGGTGGAAAAGGGTTAGGGCCTCAGGTGCTACAACCAGCAGAGGGGAAATGCCTTTATTTAATTAATTTTAAAAAACAATGCTGAGGTAATCGTTAACTGTCATTTCCCACAACGCATAAATGTATGGTCGTTCTCACTCAGTTTTGCTCCCCGAGTGGTATACTTGTGATCAATATGCGTATGTCTGCGTGCGTGCATGTGTCGTCTGTAATATAAGAATGACATGCAGCCACTACTGACACAATCCATTTATATGAAACTGAATAAATATAAATAACACACTGCTTAGTGAAGGTTTTATACGATCAATATGGCCTTGTCACTTTCTAGCATCTCTGAATGTCTGTAGTTGGGACTGTTAGCAAAGACAGAAGTAAAGAAACAAAGAATGACTAAAAGAAAAGGAAATACTACTTGTTTTTATTCCACACATTCCTAATCCTTTACGAAACTGGGCGCCTACATTACCCACGATGCAACCTGTCCACCGACATTGGTGTGTTATTTAGTGGTGGCAAATGTATCCTCAAGCAGAGATGAGGGCCATACAGAGGTCGGGCAAACTCACTTCTTCTAGATTTTTTTCATTTTCAAACTTGTAGTCTTCAACCCCAACTAACGCTGTCTTATGTGACATCACTTGATTATCAATCTTCATCCACCTCCCTCTGGAGCCATGAAAGCCTTTGTATAACTTTTTTTTCACATATGCAGTAGTACACCCCCAATATCTGTACACAGACTCCTTCCGACAACATAAAGCATTAAGGCAGTGAAGACTGCAAATTCTCGGGCAGCTGTTTAAAAGCTCAGGGGGTGGACAAAATAACAAGAATATTTTACAATATTGTAATCCAATCCTCAATAAATGCTACCTCTGATAGAAGTTTATATAACTCTCGTATTTTCTTGTGTTGTCAGTGTAGTTGTCATTGTTGATTGCATTATATTGCCAGATATTCCTACTATTGCACAGAAAGTCAGGGTAAAATATTACCATAAGGAAGTCATTTAAAAGAATATGTTCTTAATTATGATTTGTAATACATTCATACAGAAACATGCCACAATCATACAGTGCACCCACAGTAGTTTGTCTTGAGCAGCCTAGCAACTCTTGTTAATGCATTATTGGAGCTGCCATCCCGATTCAGTCTATTTATTGCCTTTTTCAAGTTTGTTTACTGCAGCCCGTAACTCATGGCAGCAACAGACAGACCATTCCTCTCTTCTGCCCGTATGAAACTTTTACTGGGCTAACAAACTGCAACCGTTGACAGGGACGCTGGTAGACGGTGGCGGGAGAGAGGAAAAGGAGGTAGAGAAGAAAAGGAAGGATTTATGGCTGCTTGTAAATTTGTCCATCAGGGCTTTCGTTCTTATCTGCTACATTTGCTCTCTTGGCTCCACAATGAGCCGTCGACACTGCTGCAAATGAGATCAATTCTGCCCTTCACACACAGTATGTTCAACTTAAAATGAAAAGATGTTTCATTTACGGGAGAGGGAGAAAATAGAAGAATATGGCTTTTTCAAGCTGCTAAACATTTCATTAGCGGATGGATCTTGTTTCACACATAAGCGAGAATGAAATGAGAGGTAACAGAGAAAAAGCTTTAGAGATGAGACTTTATGCAAAGCCAGAAAAAAAACCACCTTTGTGCCACACCAGAATCCCACTCATTAGCTTTATGAATTTAACATAATCCAGCCAGATCCTTCAGCCGACCTGCTCTGTTTGTTAGGGGAGCTGGTGATTATTGTTTATTACTTCAATAAAAGCCACACAATCCTCAGCCTTCCTGTGCCCATCTGGTATAATGACAGCTTAAATATTCAGAGCTGTGCAGCCGTAAAATAAAAACAGAATGAGTAAAAAAAAATAAAGTGTGTGGAGACGCTGGCTAGCTTCCCTTCAGGTTTTTTTTTTTTTTTTTTTTGATACACTTCCAGTTTTAGAAATAGACGGGCATTTAAAAGCAGCCGCTTGGCTCCTCAACAATGATGCATTACGGGTAATTTCTTTTCTTTTTTCGTTTACCTGCGTGCATGCACGTACGCACGCCCGTACACACTCCAACAAAGACATAGCCACACACAAACACGCGCAAAGAACTACACACTAATCACATACCCAGAGGATATGATTTAACGAGATAAACCACAACAATTTTGCATGCGCAATAATTACACCTAAGTATCATACGTACACTGCACCAATTAAGCTAACACAATTAACTCCAGGGCCATGGAGGCTCTTAGAGGCTTGGTGAAGCTTGTGAGGGTTTGTAGCAGGTCCCAGTCAATCTTCATTTCATAGAATTCTTCCAAGTATCATGTAACCGTCTGCGTTGTGCACCTGTGGAGTATTAGGAGGGCCGTTTGGCACTGATTACATTCTCTGTCACTGCCAAACTGTTTTGCTTTTGCAGCAACACTAAGTTCAACGTACAGTATCTGTCTCTCAGTATATGTTTCTCTGTTCAAACCTTTCTGCACTCCTCACTGCGTCATTTCTTCGCCTCTCTCTGCTCCCTCTTCACGTCCCTCTTCCACCCACCCTCCCTCCCGCCCTCTCGGTCTCCGCATGGCTGTGAAGAAGGCCACTGTAGGCAATCCATACCTGACAATGTGGCGAAATCATATATTTTTCCTCTTCTTTAGCAAATTCAATTTGGTCCTTAACATTCCAGTGGCTTTAATTAGATGCCCACGGTAGCAAATTGCAATTTACATTTTTATAGTTTTTCGAGTTAATTAGCTTGCTCACTCAGCCAGACCCGACTTGTTTATGCTTCCCCCCCCCCATTCCTTTTCTCATTCTGCCCCCCTTGCCTACTTTTTGAGGCCTCTGCTTATGTTGTGTTTACAAGGGGGGGTGGGAACTTAATGTTACACAATTCCTTCTCAATAAACTAAATAAAACATTAAACCTACAAAACACTTATTTTATTAGCCATTTAGAAGATAAGGTGCCAGCTTTGGTGTGTTTTTTTTTTGACTACATAAAAAAGTTTCCCAGCCTCACCAATGTTACGTGCCATTGCACAAAAACATTTAATCATCTCTTTTATCAGGACAGACCTTTTAAAAACCAAGTAACTTGTTTAGGTTTTTTTTTCCTGTTAAAACTCTTTTCTTCAATTCCTTCTGGTCCAAAGGGATGTGTTGTATTGAGTTTTCTCTGGCACAGACCACTCCTGCTAGTCTTTAACAGCATCAGAGTGGGAATGATTGTTAGCTTGTTTCTGACTGATTTATGTACAGATGTACAGACATGATTCTGTCACACAGCGGTGAGAGCACAAGATGAATATGTCATTACCAGTACAGTGTTGACTACATGTCAACTACATTTACAAAGCTTTTTAATTGGAAGATTGTTATGTTTATCTTTAACACATTAATATATTATCATATATACATTAATATATGTATGCTAGTTAATGTCTACAAAAGGGGCTTTTCAAACTATGGAGACATGACGGAGTCCGTGTTTAAAAGAACACAGGCTGTTTTGGTGGGGGCGTGTTGTTTCAGGTACCAGTGACACAATGAAATATGAACCAGGACGTCCAGTTTGAGTAACAGATCCATGAGTTTGAAGGCTTATCAGATGACAAAACACTGCACAGCAAGGTATTACAAGTACAGGATTTTACAACACTAGATTACGCTATCAGTGTGGCAAACATTTTATCTTCCTATGCAACGATTGTGACGCTTGCACATGTGATTGTGATGCATTGTGTTCAACTTTTTTTGCCAGATAACCTTACAGTGCCCTATGCATCAGCACCCTGGCTGCGTCATCAGAGTGGCCTCAGGGCTACTTTTGGTCTGAACATGGCCTTAGACAGCAGTGACTGCCACTCTTGTATGCTCGCAGCCATTTGTCACTGGCACCAGAGTTGATGATCATTGAACCTCCTTCGGTTCGCATTGCTGCTTGACGTGTACCTGTGGCAACCATGGGAAACACTACAAGGAAAACAAACCAAATTATACCCAGTTAATGGTATCTGAGTCCTCTCGAGAACAATTACCTATATTACACCAGTTTGCAAAGATATTAATGAAGAAGAAGAGCTGGGAGCAACGTCAGCTTCAAAAGTTAGATTATCCTTTATATAACCAAAAAACTATGTTTATATAGCCATTTTTCCAACCAGTCTCTCTCTTGTGTGCTACAACAACTGCATTTCACATATTAAATGATGAGATAAGAGCAGAAATGTGACAACCACTTACTGTCTGAAAGCACCTTCACTAACACATTTACTGCAGCTTTACAGTCGGTTCAATTTAAAAAACAATCAAACTTCTCCTCAAGTCAAACTACATCATGGCTGCCCCAGAAATATATACCTCTGTAGTGCTGCCGCCTGCCAAAATACAGCTGACCTGAACTGCTGGCAGCATTCGTGCAACAAAATGAAATTGCAAAGTCAATGCTCTGACCTACTGTTGTCAAAGAAAAGACAAGAAATGGTATCTCCTTGTGTAACTTATCTGACAGTTTCTTTATCCCAACACATTATCATGTTTATTCTAAAACTAAACCTTCCTTTTAGATGACAGATATCCACAGAATAGAGAGAGAGAGAGAGAGAGAGAGAGAGAGAGAGAGAGAGAGAGAGAGAGAGGTGAAGGAGGAGAAGGGGGGGAAAACACTCTGGGAGATAAAGCAAGAGACGGGGAAAGTCTGTGAGTGCAAGAGAGTTAGATAAAAAAAGCAAAAGACAGCGGGAGAGAACGAGAGTCAGTCAGTCAGTGCTGCAATCAGCCGAGCGGACAGGCGAGTCACCTCTATTGTCAGTCACCACTCCCCTCCTGTGACCGGAGGACTAAATGAAACACGGCCTTAGAGGTCCTCCATGTTGTCTTTTGTTTTGTCCTCTTCCACTATCAGTCCTCATCTCCTTAACAGACATCTACCATTTAGTCATGTAGCCCTGGAGACTGTGTGGCTGCTTGGTGGACCGAGGGTTTGCTGTCTGCCAAGAGACCATGTAAGCACTGACCTCCATGACAACGCAATTAAACGACTTGTGTCCTCCCGTGTTTGACTCTTCGCCCTTCTTTTCCTTCCATCTATTCCTGCCTACCCCACCTCACGTATCTTTAACGCCATCCCTTTGTTCCTCATTAAAACATCACATGCATGTGGCGAAGTCTACACTGACATGTTGTTCAGCATGTTGTGTTATTGTGTGTATGGTAATGTCAGCCACTAATTTCTGTTTTTATGCTGATAAAAATGGGGTTGAGAAGAAAAAAAATATCCGGAGATCTTCAGACATTCTCCTGGTAGCAAAACATCAACAGACAATACGTTATAACCTGCGGCTGTATGCTGCAATGATTGCGGAAATGGGGCAAGTAGAAGCTTTCCATCACTTGGCAGTGAGACAGTGAGAGCATCAGCATTTAAACATCAGCTGTCAGATCATTTCATGGACCAGAGAAAGCGAAAGCGCATTTGTTCTTTCTGTGTGCTTTTAAATACCACAGAACAAATGAATGAATCAATCTTTCACTTTCACACTCAAGCAGGCTTTGCCAATTTAGGAAAGACAAATAACCCTGGTTAAGAGTTAAAAAAAAAAAAAAGGAAACTGGACCCATCCATGGGCTAAATGTACAGAACTCCTGATGAGGGAGAGGGAGTATTTTAAATTTTGGAGTAGTAAGTGCAGAAAAAAATGCCTTAATTTTAAAGTCTGTGGGGATACCTCTACGCCCCGCAGGCTGCATCATTATAGGCGATATGTTGGCCCAGGGAGCAGCTCCTGGCTCTGAGAGTACTGTTTGACATCACACAGAATCTTTGAAAGCAAACTTTAGTGTTCCTTTGGAGTTTCCGAAGCCTCTCTTTCTTATCCAGTTATGCGCTCACCTCAATTGGAATTCACCCTTCTCCTCTAATTATAGACTGATTTTTTTTTTTCTATAAGCCCAGCTGTGACTTTGAATTCAGAATGCTATTCATCTTATTCTCCTGGCAGTTTGTTGCTGGTTTTGTTTTGAAGTACCTTTCAATTGTCCTAACCTTATTTTGCTTCACACGGATGCTCTTTTTTCATTTGCTATACAACCATTCTGTCTTTAAGACAATCACAAGCACGAAAACTTCGAAAAAATCTCAGCCTAAGGCATAGAGGGGAGACGGTGAGGACACGGGGGTGGAAGCAAGAGGAGAGCCTCTGACCTGATGTTCTCGCCCCTATCTGCTAATTACTCCTATTCACTAACCAGATGCTTATAATTAAATTTGCATGCAGTGCTGAATAGCCGGATAAAAAAAGAACAGATCCATCAGGAGGCCACGAAGGAGGCGTTCAGCGACCATCACATGTTGTGTAAAATACACAAGAACATAAAAAGCTCATTAAGAGAGACAATAAAGGGGAGGAGACCCCCAGAGCACTTCAAACACCATCTTGAGCTGTGCCCTGGAAGCATCCGCCCACCTTCACCCTCTCTTCTCAATCATGTTAGACCGTTGATTTGCACTTTCTCTCCTTCACTCTGCATCTGTCCTACGATGGGTTGTTTGTTATCACGCAGACAGTGTGCGACTACCAGAGGCAGACGCTCACCCCTCTGGAGATGTTCAGAGGAGAAGAAACAAACAGGCTCCCCTTTAATGCAATTTTGGCAGAGTGCCGTGGCTGATAGAACAAGCTGCAGGATGTAAACAGCAACACCACTCCACAACAGTACAGCCTTACTCACTCACTTACTCCCACTTCGATGCTCTGGCTAGTTAATTATTGCTCAGAGCTATTTAAATACACCTAGGCTAATTAAAACAAATGTAAAGCAGATCATTAGTTGAAAGATGTTCACTTCCTGTTGTAGGGAAACTGAGGGTGTGGGTCCGCAAACAATAAGGCACTCTAGGTTGCTCTGTGGTCAGTGGCCGCTAAGAGGATTGAGGCCGATGAAGAATAAACTGGAAACAAAATTAAATTTCCTTTAGATTGTAAAAAGGCAAACACAAATTTAATTTCTAGCTAAAGACAGCCAGCAGGCTGCATGCTGATCAAACCAAGTACATATAGAGGCCGGATCATCAAAAGTAAATGAAAAACCAGAGGTCTTATTCCTGATCTTCCCCTGTTCTATAGATAAATAAACTTGAGTACAGAAGACAGGCGGTGTAGATGCAGAGAGAACACACAGAGCACTCAGCAGGATGAAGGAAAACTAAATTCAATAGGCCATTTTCAAGGAAGACATTTGATATGTCATAGCAGGATGCACAAGTGTAACTAATAACTAATAACATTAATAATGATGGTTGAATTTCGTTTAGGTGTTTCAGTTCCCTGCTATTTAGCTTGCTGATTGGCATAGATTACTGGTCCTTTAAATGGAACAGAGCCATCGGTAGTGTAATTAGTTACACCTGTGCTGTTTTCTGCTATGACAAGTCAAATTGTCTGTAGTCGCGCATTTTCATGCACAACTATGTCAAGAACGGTACGTTTTGTGTACATTAAGTGTAATAAAAAGATAAATGTAATTGTATGTCTGTGACAAGACCCAAACTCAAGTCTTCTGCATGAACGCTCCATCCACCACTGGAACATAAAGGGCACACTACTTCCAGCACTGACGGTTGGCATTTGGAATAAATTGTAAAGTAAAGAATAATTGTCTGACGCGGATGTAATCCCAAGGCAATGATGGCCAAAACTAGCTGGAATAAATTGTAAAAAAAACAAGAAATATCTTCAATTTAAAAAGAGAGAGAGAGAGAGGAGAAAAGAAGAATAAAGGTGTGAAGGTAGGCTAAATCAGGGTAGACCCGTTCCACCCTCCAGCAGTATGAGGGCCCTTCTCCTGTGTCAGCCTTTAATTAACTATTGACCGTGCCACCAACAGGAACCAAGAAGCAGTAGACAAAAAAATCTGGGCTAAAGGCTAATGGGCTGAGAACTTGATACATCCTTTAAAGGTCCTGCTCTGCTCATCACTTGTCCCAGTTTAGGTAGCGCTTCAAATCCACACTCAGTTCAGCCTCCTGCAGCCAGCACACACCGTCAACAAGTTCAGTATTCCCAGAATCTACAATTTGTCTGATCCAAGTCTGATAACAATTAAACACTCGCACGGTCGCTGCCAACACACTCATTAAAGGCATCCCTGTGCACACACGCACACGTAGACGTGAGAGCATGTATGGCTTCAGTGTGTGTGTGTGTGTGTGTGTGTATGTGTGTGTGTGTATACCTGTATGACTGAATTGGCAGAAAGACAAAAGCAAATGAAAAAGAGGAAAGCTGAAACTGTCTCTGAATGTGGTAGTCACATGGACCCTGCTTTTACTGCCCACAGTCTGACAGGGGCACATACGCAGAACACATACGCCAACGCACAAACTATATATGAACAAAGGGAGAGAAACAAACAGTCTTTCAGTTATGCACGGCAGCACACCAGGGTCTGGCCCCTATGGACTGAAAACTTGAACCACCGACAATACGCATCTGATAACAAGTTCCAAGTTGAGGTTTTAATGACATTACCCCCCACATTAATTTTGGGTCTTTTTTTTAACCATATAACAGTCTGTGGAATCATATTAATTGTATATGATGTAAACTAAGATACAGACAACCCAGTATAATTAAATACTGAGAAAAGAGGTGTTGAGGACATGAGATAATGAACAAGCACAATCAGTCTATCATTACACTCCCCCATTAGATATAGCCACCTAATGCAAATTAACAATAACTAAGCAGGAGATTTGGGAATTTTTTTAACATGTCCATTGTCGTCTGTCAATCATTTTCTCTTACATAAAGAATAATTACCACCTGCAGCCCTGATGTGATGGTTTACAGCTCCGCTTCATACGTGTAATTACAGTGACGTAATGCTTAACAGAATGTATTACCACACATTTTATTGAAATATAAGCAATGTTGTACACTATGTGCAGGCCAGGCAAAAGCAAGACAAGATAAGTCAAAGGTACTTGGAGAGGACACATGCTTGGTCCGCTGGTTCTCCTTTATATTATAATGAGTCTCCGTGGTCTACAAACATGCCCATAAATTTTCATAACTGGTGGGTGGACCACAGTTGGCACAGAAATTGAGCAAATGGCTCAGTCTCAGGCATTATGAATATCAATGAAAGATGGGGAATATGACTGTCCTGACTAAGCTGGGACTGGGCAAACAATTCTCCAGCACTTCCAAACCCTAAACTGGACCTCACAATTGTCCTGAGGCTCATGATGACCATCCTGTTTAATTCTGCCTTCATTATGTTTTTACAGTGTTTACAATAGAGTCCAAATCAAATGTGAGTTTCTGCTAAGACTATTGAGAACTAGTCAGCACCATTTCAGTGTGAAATGTTTGGTATGAAGTATGATATCTTAATTTGAAGGTATACATGCCTAAAAAATGTATCAAGCTGCACAATGTCAGACAATAGAAATCAATTGATTACAGTCTAATTGTGGCTTATTGTGTTCAAGCCTACTAAGCTAAACAAATCATTAGAAAATGAATTATCCTAATGATTGTGCTAATACAATCACTGTTAATCTCGACCACTGCTAAGGAAATTGGCAGTGTGCTAGTTTGGGTGTTTGTTCAGATTTTTGCTGGAAATCGGCAAGTTTGTTTCCCAGCACAAAACAGAAAGCCAGTTACCGCTCTTCCTTCAAAAATGGAGCTGAAGCTTTGAGAGTTTCTCATGATGGCAGATGGTCGAATGAGTAAAAGGATGGAAAACGCACTCATGATTAAACATGTTTATTCTCTTCAGACAGAGAAAACCTTGCAAAAACAACTGACATATGTGTGGCAAGAAGCAGTGTGGTTTTAATGTGAATTGTACTTACCAAATCAAGGCTATCAGTCATCTTTTCCACAGTCTCATTTTTTCAGTAGTTATACCAATGTATCACTATTTTATTTGACAATGATACATTGATGTTTAATGTTTTGACCGTTCTTTTCAAATCTTGCAAGTCTCCTAACTTTATGGAAATACAATACTAAAACACTGGAGTGCTGTTGTTAAAGGCAGATTATTTTAAGTCTTTTTTTAAGTCAATCCTTAAAATGTATGCCACACCTATACAATTAACTGTAAAACTGCCATTATAAAAGAAACAACTTAAATTCTTAATTGACATTTTATATTTTTGAATAATGGGGTTGTAATACTTGTAAAACTTTTCCAGAGCCTAAAAATAGTCATTGTAATGTAATTTCAGTGCATGGGTCCAGTGGATGGCTCTGAATCTAATATTAGATTAAATGGCCTCCATCTAGTCTGGTATCCACTTCATCCATGTTTGGATTTCTAACCTAATGTGAAAAATAAAAAATAAATTAATCTGTTCATTCATACTTTTATTGATGTGCATTATTTTATGTGAGCTTGTGTTGTGGGTATTACTAAATGTTCTACATATTGTTATCACATCGTTTGTGTATTTTGTCATGTTTTATGTTCAAGACTG
Source organism: Gymnocephalus cernua (assembly GCA_023631565.1). Taxonomy (NCBI): domain Eukaryota; kingdom Metazoa; phylum Chordata; class Actinopteri; order Perciformes; family Percidae; genus Gymnocephalus; species Gymnocephalus cernua. The sequence goes on from CM042444.1 coordinate 13,991,115, forward strand.
TGTTTGGTGTTGCCTGAAAGCTATCATAATTATGTATTTAATGTGCTCATCTAGCAAATCTAATGGACAAGCATTAATGAACTCAGAGCTGGTGTCAGTGTATTAGAATAAGTCCAACTGTGTCTGCTTGGAATAAATGAGAAAAGGGATTGTTACCTGTTGGCTCCGATAGTTACAGGAGTCAATGGACAGTCGGCCCTTCCACTACAATACTATTATGAGCATGATGGATTTTTGAGTCATGACATCAATATCTATTTATCCATGTGTCCATCTAGAAATCGACTGAGAGGAATGTGATTAAAAGGCTGTGTGATTCATGCTTTCAATCCTATTGATCTCCTTATACAAACCATTACTGGAGCTTCAAACACATTCACACATCACATAGGAACACACACAGGCCAAGAGAAACACACACGCGCACGCACGCGCGCACACGCACACACACACACACACACACACACGCACACACAGTCCATATCTATAAATATCAACCTGAGGTAGACTGACTGACGACCTTATTATTTCCTCTGCCTCACACGCGCACACACATACACACACACACACACACACACACACACACACACACACACACACACACACACACACACACACACACACACACACACACACACACACACACACACATTGAAGTAACGCAGGCTTTCATATTGCCAGGGCAAGCTAGACAGCTAGTTTGCTGTGAATTTAAAGCGATAAACTGAGCAGTGGCGAGCTGTAGCTATTCCTGAACATTAGGTGCACAAAACCGGGCACTGCCGGAAGATTTATCTTCTCCTCTGAAATTTCATTTGGGGAAGGAATAATAAGGCATAGGAAATGAAAGTTAATCACAAAGCCTTGCTCACTTTCTCCCTCTCCTCTCTCTCTCTCTCTCTCTCTGTGACATTAGCTTTGAGAGCTTAGCTGAGACCTGCTTATAATGCTTCATAAATCAACAATGTGCACACTTCTGATGTTTTGTTGTCCTGCATAAACTAATTACAATGAGAAAGCCTTTACACCAGTGAAACAAACTAGAATGAAATGGTTCGCCATCTAACGCCCATTAGAGGGGCAGGTCAGACAGCATAAGGAGAAGATTGGGAATGGGCATTCTTCTTTCCCTTTAATCACATTTCTCAATTTCCTAGACAGTATATTATGAGTATGTGGAGTGTAACAGTATACTGTATAGAGCATACTGTACATACTGATAGAAAGTAATTATCGGTGAAATCTAGTTTGATTCAATCAGAAACAACATTACCTACACGCACAAAGCTACTGCCATGTTATTCTCCAGTTAAGCTCTCACTCTAGATGATGGAAGAGTTAACTCCGAAATGCAAATTCAATCAAGGTTTACCTCAAGCCATTCTGAACCTTCCACTTTAGTTAACAAGGCATTTTATTCCACCAAAAAGCATCAAATGTCACCGGGCAAATGGCCTACACAAGTTTATTTTGTGGATTCCGCTGGATAATTAAAATATTGTTTTTGATTATAAATGTGTCAAATTTGTTTCTGTAAAGCATGTAATTTTTTTAAACATTTGGAACACGGCAATGTGCATATTCTGCTGCAATTGTGTCACTGCACCAGGGTCAGCAACTTTGAAGTGGATGGGTGGATGGTTGGACCTGTGCAAATGATTCAAAGCTCAAGCTATACACTTCTACTTTTACACACGTCATTTCTCTTCTTCTATCTCTTTTAGAGAGTTTAATAGATTCATATTGGGCTAATTTTTAACCCTGGCCTTCTGTTTTGATCACATGTAATTGAACAGGGCCAGGGGTGCCAAGATAGAGAGGAAAATTAATTGAAGAGAATAAAAAAACTAAATAAACCAAGGAAGTAAGATACTCTAAAGTAAGATACAGAGCAGCTAGATTGAAACACCATATTAAAATGACCTTGAGATCTGCAGCTGCTCTTCATTTCTCCAGTAAAACATTAAAATACACTTCATGCAAATAGGTGGAAACATGCAAACAGACTCCATATTAGCATAGTGGATATAGGGCTGTTTATTGCTGTAGTTTATGATGGGGGACCCAGAGAGTGATTTTTATAAGGCACGGGGATGTAAAGGCTTCAGGCTTTATGGCTGTTGAGCACTGATAGCAAAAACCAATAGCATATTACTCTAAAGCTGGTTTCCCTTATTGAGATCATACGGTTTAGGCATTTAGTCAGGCATACATGTGAGCAAACATACAGATAAATACACCACAAACACCTTATAATTTGTTAGATGGAGTATAATCAATAGCTTGAATGCAACCATTAAGCAGAGGTTGATGAATCCAATTTTCTTTGAATAAAGGAAAGCTGCTGTCTGTCATTCCTCTCAGCAAGTCCCTTAACCCGAATCGCTTGTGTAAACACATGGTGGGATAAATGGGTATTATCTTAGAGGAGGCCAAGAGCCGGCAAAGCAGAGGGGTGACGGAGATAACAAGAAAAAAAAGCTATCGCTTCCATTTCCTGGACAATGTAATGAGAATTGTGTGTGTGTGTGTGTGTGGGGGGGGGTTCGAGGGGGAGCAGGAGAAGGATCGAGCGGCGCCGATTGGGAGAGCGAGAGAGAATCGTAGGAAAAGAGAGAGAGATCACTGTAATGAGGTGTCTGGGATGCTGATGTGTTTTCAGCAATACACAGCGAAAAGCTAACAGTTCTCTGAGCATGGTGCTTTTACATATTACATATCCTGACCAAGCTGAGCTGATTCAGATTGCCTATCAACGATGTGATTGCAGTGAGAATGGCTGTGACTGGCTGCTGTGCCTACCTGTTGGTTAGAAAAGTACATTTTCTGGGCTCCTGGATAGCTCACTTGGTAGAGCAGGCGCCCATAATAGAGGTTCACTCCTCCATGCAGCGTGCCTGAGTTCGACTCAGACCTGCGGCCCTTTGCTGCATGTCATTCTCCCTCTATCTCCCCTTTCATGTCTTCAGCTGTCCTGTCAAAAATAAAGGCAGAAAATAGACAAAAAGTAATCTTAAAAGGGGCACTCCATGCATGAAGATTAGGCGTCTCCTCATGAGAGGTACCACTCCTCCTGTTATAATGTCTTCTTTGGCTCTGGGGGGAGCGCTCTCAAACATCTAAGAAAAAATAACCCTGTTGGTATCGTCCTTATTTCGGATTGAGCTTGAGACTCCATAATTGTAACAGAAAGCCTGTATTACAAATGTGGAATTAGAAAGGTGTGGGCATTTACTTGTCAGGTAGGGTCTAACAAAACACGATATGCATCATGGGAGTTGTAGAATCCAGTGTTTTTGGACCCATAACGGGAAATAAAAGTCAGGTTATCTCAGCCTCTACTGCATAGATTTATTTTTTTTTTCAATCTGTTTCTCGCATGTCCCTGACCTTTATCCTTTAAGTGCACTAACTTCAAGTGCAGTAATAAATCACTTGAGTACCTTTTTAATGCTGTTTCTGTGTGTGGCGTACAGTCACAAATGTTTGTGTTTCCCATGAATTAAAAATAGCATATCAAATCTCTGCAGCTTTGGCACAGCAGCATTTTTTGTCTCTAACTGTTGTCTTGTTAACATGGGCTGCACAAATGACACAAATGATCTCAAATGAGGTGTACTGATTATAAGATAACTCCAGAGATCGGTGACTGGTGAGAGTGATCATGAAATTCTCGCTGTATATCAGTTTGTCTGCGTCCTTCTTTGTTCATCTCAGACTCATGGTAAAGATGGGTTTTGGAACAGCTTGAACAACCAAGAGCATGAATTCTGTAATGACTCGAGGGGTTTTGGTCTCATATCCCCAAAGTTTATTTTTATTAGCAGTAGTATCCCTTAAGCATTTTTTATTTGGATTGCTTGGTGCTCTGTAGTCGATGCATCCCCCCCCTGCTCCGTTATCTGTTCTCTCCTACCAAGGCCAAGTCTCCTGCCTTATGGAAACCCCTTGTCTACCAGTGGGAGCTAACACAGCACTGACACATCACCCAGCGTGACACAACAGCCACAAAACTGTGCGTGTGTCTTTTTATGCGCGTCGTGCATGAATGTCTGTGTACATGTGCAAGTATAGATCTGTGTGTATTCTCAAAAGTGTGTGTATAAGTGAGTAGGGAGCACTTTGAGGCATGCATCGTTTTCCAGGCAGACAAATAAGAAAATGCATGACAACTCTTGCGTGACAACCCTGTCATCATCCATCCATCAATCAACTTTGAAACACACACACACACACACACACACAATGTGAATCTAGAAATTTGCTGATGGAATGTCATGTAATGTATTGTCCAATATACAGCAGAATGATAAATGGTGAGAAATACGTTGAGGGCTGAATAACTGAACATGACACCTCAAGAAAGCTGGCCACAAAACCATTTTTCTCCTTATTTCTATTCATTTGGTCATCACTGGATATTTGTAGGATGTCACACCAAATTCTGATCCATCTTGGTGGACAGATGAAGACAGGAGCTACTATCCAGACAGGTGGATGGAGATGGTGAAGGAATAAAAAAATCTCACTCTTGAGTGAGCTGTCATTTCTTTTAGAATCATTTCAGGCGCAATCTGCCAGTCAACTATCCTTAATCTTACCAATACGTCATTACAGTATGGAAATTACCAACCACATATAACTGTAATGTGTGCAGCTCAGGGCCTCTCTCCCTCAAACTCCTGTCTCTGTATCCAGAGTGTAAATCAGAGCCTTAAGCAGCTAGTCCCTCCGCTCTCTCTCTCGCTCTCTCTTATCTTTAAGCCATATATTGCCTTTTCCATTTGGCAATTTCCCCAAATTTAGCCCACCTCTCCCCTCAAGACTTATAAAGAGCAGGTTTTATTGGTTGGGGTCTCCTGCAAGTGGATTCAGAAAAGTATGAGATGGGCAGGAGGGAGGACATAGATTTATTTGCGGTAGAGTCAGAGGAATGGGCTGCCTATTCAACCAGTATTTTTTTCAATTGTACACAGTAGATATGAAACTGGTGCTCCGCTGTACTGTGGAACTGTTTGGGAAAAGGTCACAGTGCTGCCTCGCTCACTGCATACAGTCAATTTGTTCAGTAGAAGAGATTCAATTCTCAGCACTAGCTGAACCGGAATGAGAGGACAAGTGTAGCATTTCAAATGTGTCATCGTGCTTCACTTACTCACTTTAAAGAATAGTCATTAGTATGATTAAATGCCTTATCTAAAACACAGAACATGATGCATATTGATTATGTCATTACCATTTGTGCCATATCCAATTGATTCTACTCCCAGCTTGATATTCTTTTGCAGGGAGGCTTCAGTAATATCATTTGAGTGACAGCTGCAAGCAGCAAGGCTGAGATTGGAAAGGTTGTTATATGCCAAAGGCGTGGTCATATAGATAAAATATGGTTCCAGTCATTTTAAATATTAAATGTATTATGCATGGATGGCTCTCATTTATTTTGTGCGTTTTCAAGTTTGATAAGTCCATGTAAATGGATTGTGTTTTCAGCCACAGCAGGAGCTCATTGCAAATGGGACGTCACACGAACACTGCCATCTTTCTGGGAATAATGACAAAAGCAGTGGGTGAAATATTTCCGAGACTCTGTTTTATGGCTGTTTTTCATCCAAAATTGAAATGCGGCTTATTATAATTTCTATTTGTATAATATGAAGCTTTAGTTTCTCAAAGTTATTGGATTCATTTTTTTCTTTTTTCTGAACTCAAAGGAAAAAAAAACACAGAAGTTCTTTAAAAAATCTGCAAGATAACAGGAATCTTTCTATTCTATTCCATCCAGTGTGGAACAGTAACAGTGGTGGAACAGATCGGCAGAGCCCTGTGAGAGCAGAGCAGATTCACCATAATCTGCTGTATGATGTCAGCATGTTATTGTTCTCCTGTTTAGAGCCATGATTAGACAGCAGATTGAAGACATTTGTTGTGTGCAGTCCCACAGATTACTAAGAGACACGGTGACAGAAAACAACCAGCACTGCCAGCCATACATCCGAGAACAGAGGGGGGGTTCTGCTGCACAGCCATGATAGAAAAATGAAATGTGCCGTGTGTCAAGCACGTTTCAAACACAGCAAAAGAGATTACACACTCAACGACACATTATGCATGTTATTACACTCAACACGTGTACACAAAAAACTTTAAAAACTATTAAACAACATGTTTTTAACTACTACTATAGACGTTCTAGAAAGTAGGAAATAAAATTGCTTCACAGTTGAAACTGCAACTCACAGAATATAATGAAATCATTTGGTAAAGGTGTATTATAGGATAAAGCCATGGCAGATTATGCAAATCTATACCTTGACTAATGACATGAAAATTACATGTAATACCACATAATCATACATACATATTCACACTCACACATACGCTAACGAGACTTACAAAAATGTGCTGGTGTGCTGTCCGTGACAGATCTATAAATACATGAGCTACTGTTTGTTTGCATATGCATGTGTGCTTGTGTGTTGGCCGTGCCTGTGGGTGTGTTTTACTGCGTAGAAGTGCATGAGTCTGTGTGTATACAAGTGCCCAAGCACGTACGTGTGTGTTTTCCTCCCCCTGTCTAGGGCTCTAATAGTGTGTCCTCTGGATTAAGTGATATAAATGGATAGCTTTTCCTCCTGATGCACAATCCACCTGCAGGAAAAATAGGCCCCCTGAGGGGAAACGTCGTCGCACAGGGCCAACCCCCACTCCCCCATTGCTCCCCCCCTGGAGCATGGTTTTCCAGGGCCACTGCTGCAGTCGCCGAGGATAAGCAATGAGGGGAGACAAACGGAGAAGCAGAGGTAATCAGCAATTCAGATCAGATTCAGTCTCGCTGTCAACGGATGTGGGTCATAATTTGTATTGGTGTAAAAAAAGACAATGAGATGTGCCGCCAGGAGGGAGCAAAGGCAGAACTCAGTAGCAAAGACCTCTAAATGTGTGATCATCGTCAAGATAAATAAGTCCTTATATTTTAATTTGAAAGGAAAAACACTGCACCCTTCATTAATTGGTTTATTTGTCTGTAGGCATACAGTAATGACATAATTGGAGTATATTACCATGCATGGGTACAGTGGCAGAAAAATCTTCAGCTACCCAAAGCAACACTGGTAAATGTCTCTTTTCTTTTAAAATAGTGTTCCCGCGAGTCAAAAAGCAAGAGCTTTATTGTTTTCTATTTCTCAAACATGAAGAATTCCATTACAGAAGAATGATTTCTCCTCTGAAAATAGAACATGAGACCATAATGCATTGGAGCAACATGGCTTGAGTTGAAGAGATTTGAAGCTTAATTTGTCCTCAGTGGAAAAACTCACACTCTTGCTCTTACATTACAGCATCACTCTCTACCACTACACAGATAGCCAGCAAGTGTTCTGTTGGGTTTGTCAAAAGGCATCTCAGGAAATGTTGTAAAATAACTACCTGAAGCAGAAATTGGCAGCTGAGGGGAAGTGGATTCAGCACAAAAGAAGATTTCAGGGCTTGATCATGGGTTATTAATGATATGCCTTTGACATCACAGATGGCTTATATCCAAGTATCTGAGGGTAGAATTTTACTTATGGCGAGAGTTATATAAACAATGTAAAAGAACATCTGTTACTTGTACCATTACAGAACACATTTTTTTATATTTTACTACAGATCATACAGAGCCCATGCAAACATGAGTCGTAAAGTTTTCTACTTGCTCTCTGCAAGTATTTTAGCTTCCCGCCTGTTTTGCAGAGATATGAAAGTTACGTAAAACTCTATTTTTAAAAGGACTTTAACCTAAATTTGAATCATGCAAAAGTTTCTAATTTGCATCACAACATCTTCACGCCGTTTGCCTCCCCTCGGCTCTTTTCTGTCTTCTTCCTGTCTCCCTCCATCACCTCCACACCTTCTCTTACCTCGCTACCACACATCAGTAGCAATCTCATTTACCGCCCCATTAATTGCTGGAATCCCAGAAACTGGTGTGTGTGTTTGTGTCTGTGTGTGTGTGTGTGTGTGTGTGTGCTTGTTTTACTATATTCGTGGGGTCCAAAAAACGGAGAATCCAGTATACTTGTGGGGTCTGCACAGCCTTGTGGGGTCCAAAATGCTGGACCCCACAAAGTTAAAGGGCTGTTTGAGGGTTAAGACTTGGTTTTAGGGTTAGGGTTAGAATTAGGTTATGGTTAGGGTTAGGGTAAGGGTTAAGGTTAGGCATTTAGTTGTGATGGTTAAGGTTAGGGTAAGGGGCTAGGGAATGCATTATGTCAATGATGGGTCCCCACAGAGGTGTGTGTGTGTGTGTGTGTGTGTGTGTGTGTGTGTGTGTGTGTGTGTGTGTGTGTGTGTGTGTGTGTGTGTCTGTGTGTGTGTGTGTGTGTGTGTGTGTGTGTGTGTGTGTGTGTGTGTGTGTGTGTGCTTGTTTTACTATATTCGTGGGGTCCAAAAAACGGAGAATCCAGTATACTTGTGGGGTCTGCACAGCCTTGTGGGGTCCAAAATGCTGGACCCCACAAAGTTAAAGGGCTGTTTGAGGGTTAAGACTTGGTTTTAGGGTTAGGGTTAGAATTAGGTTATGGTTAGGGTTAGGGTAAGGGTTAAGGTTAGGCATTTAGTTGTGATGGTTAAGGTTAGGGTAAGGGGCTAGGGAATGCATTATGTCAATGATGGGTCCCCACAGAGGTGTGTGTGTGTGTGTGTGTGTGTGTGTGTGTGTGTGTGTGTGTGTGTGTGTGTGTGTGTGTGTGTGTGTGTCTGTGTGTGTGTGTGTGTGTGTGTGTGTGTGTGTGTGTGTGTGTGTGTGTGTGTGTGTGTGTGTGTGTGTGTGTGTGTGTGTGTGTGTGTGTGTGTGTGTGCAAGTAGCAGCAGTGTATTGAGGGAGGAGAGCAGAGAAGCTACCCAGAATGTTTCAGTGACAGTAAACCTCCCCCTTGTGCTGTAAAACCACTCTGTGGCCTCGCTGATGAAAATCCATAAATGATGACATTAATCTAGGTAAAAGCCATTATTCCTCACTCACCAACAGTCAGAGGATACATACTGTAGATAAAGAGCAGACAAGTTAGACAAATATTTTTTAAGTTTAAGACAGTTGAGATGTGGATTAATGAAATTCTAATACTTTTATGATTTGTACATTCAGTACTACTACTGCTGCACCATACTTCCCACCATATCATCTATATACTGTAGCTCCATTAAAACACACACACACACACACACACACACACACACACACACACACACACACACACACACACACACACACAAAACAAAGACATTAGCAAACACACACACATAAAAGCACAAAAAGTAGAGTGGCACATTAGCAGGAGGCTGTTAATGAAGTGAGTCCCTGCTGCAGTAATGAGTGTGCAGATTTAACTACATTAGCATCCCATTCCTCCTCAACAGTGCATCAGGTAGTGCATGACAGCGCACAGTCAGACACATTAAAATTATTTGTTGCATCAGGATACTGCTGCTTTACTAGCAGAGGGGATGCAGGGGGAATTTTGCACTGAAGTAGTGCAAGTTTTCAGCTTTCAGCTTTGTTTGTAATTGTGGTAATGCTTAGAAAAGGCTTCCCGTTTGCGGCGGTGTTTTCCTTTCATGAGCAGCACAGGGGAGACAAAAAAAAGAAGGCTCTTTTTTAACAAAACAAAGGCTGGCATAAACGGAAACCACTAAACTGCTGAAATCATTATTATTAAAATAACACACATTATTTGTTTACAAAATGTAGATCATTGTGTCTTTTTTTAGAATGACATGGAAGCAAAAGCACTCTCTTTCATGACTCAGGGATGCCAGACTTCACAGTTAATCTGAAGCAAGGAGATGCCTCCACTCAGTTATAACTGCCACATCTTTTGCTGAAGTTATTTTTGCCATTTTACCCTCACTTTACATACACTCGTACTCTCTACAGGTAGATGCCAGTTACATTTCTGGTGTGCAATAACTCTAATGAGGGCCTCTGCATGCAGGGCACATCATGTGGATACTTGGCCATGAAATGAAAGCATAATTACACCAGGGAAGTGCTTTTGTCTCTTCATTTTCTCTCATCTTCACTATTCTGTGCTCCGTTGCTCTCAGGTGGCTCCGATTCCTACGTGAATGCACTCTCTCTCTCTCTCTCTCTCTCTCTCTCTCTCTCTCTCTCTCTCTCTCTCTCTCTCTCTCTCTCTCTCTCTCTCTCTCTCTCTCTCACACACACACATATAGACACCCAAAACTCTTTGTCACAATCATTGTCAGGGCAGGTTTGAAGAGAGTGAAATAAATTGAGAGAAAGGATCTGAGTGTATGATGGGCCCCGAGTCCTGGATAAAGGTCAAGCAGATTGATGGTTGTAAAACGGCCGGCGCAAGGACGCAAGGTTATGACATCTTATATCACCACTGTCACCGCCGCCAATGCTATCAGCGTTGTCTCCATCACTGCGAGTTTTATATTACCAGTAAGTGGCAAGTGCTATCTGACATTCCAAGGCTTTTGCAAATTGTTCTCTCGACAGTTCCACGTTAGTATTTCTCTCTCTCTCTCTCTCTCTCTCTCTCTTCTCTCTCTCTCTCTCTCTCTCTCTCTGGTTTTAGTTTGAAATGAATAGGAATGTTTAAGTGGTGGCTCGGGATGCCGTCAAATCGTCCTTGAGTGTCATACAATAGACACAAAGCAAAGTAGAGAGGGTCGAGAATGGAAGGCGGGAAGAGATAAGAGGGAGAGGGTTAACAAAGAGGCTGTCAGACACTGAGGCGCTTTGTCATTGTCTGGAGCATTTAATGAGCAAGAATTAAACAATGACAGCCCGTAATAACCTGAGAGAAGGGTGTGTTTGTGTATGCATGTGGGTGGTTGTGTTGATACCTGAAGGTTTGCTTCTGCAATGATGAGAAATAACTGACCAGTTATGTTAAGCATTTAAGTGAAATGAACATGCCAACCAAACAGTATTGCATTCACATACTAGCAGTATGTATGTACTGCTAGAGTTCTAATAACTAAATTACAAACACATTGCTGAATATGGTAAAGATTAAAGGAAAACAAGTAGGCTACTCATGTTAAGAGATTCATGATAACAGCTGTACCCACTTGCTTAGGATGTTATTGTGATGTCCTCTATTGGTTTTCTGTCAGCTATCTAGTGATACAGACTAAATGTAATGTAAATAACCTAAAACAGGAGAAAATGCAAGACGTAGAAGCCATGCTAGCAGCTCTGTGAGGCAGTACTTAGGCACAGCAGTTCTTCAAGCGAAATGCTAATGTCAGCATGCTAACATACGCATAGCCTAATAACAATAATAACAAGCGGATTGTTAGCAGGGGCCTATACTATGAATCAAGATCAACATGCCCTGGATTTGTTTCAGTTACCCGGCTTCACTAACCCTAACAACCACGGTCCCGAATAAGCTGTGTCACGACGGTGGTTATCAACTAGTACAGTCAACCCAGGGTTTCACATAAAAGAGGCGGTGTTTGCACATCATGACCAATCGCAAACATCTACCAGAGCCGCACATTTTATATACAAAGAGCAAAGTATAATTCTACACAAATATGAAGAACACAGACACGGTTTACAGGCAAAAAGCAATACAGTCACTGCTTCCTAAAAGAGGAAGAAAAGCTGGCAAAAAAGCCAACGCTGTAAATGCGTAAATTACAAGGCTTATCAATATAACTTCCCCATCAGTCAAACTGTCGTTGGTTTAGCCTATTATTTCAGTTGCAACCCTGGCAGTGGTAGGCCTAAGCCATCGTGGGAGCAAATAAAAAATATAAAAACATAATAATTGGCAACACACGGCTCAAGAAGCTTACAAAGTTACATAATTCCCTCCACTGAAAATCTTTATCTTTCATAAAAATACCCATCAGGGAATGTTAACGGGGTTGTCGGTCTCTAAATGTTTTAACTTCTAAGAGTACTTATGCATACAGTATTGTTACATGGTCTCAAAATTGCATTAAATCATTACTTCATTTCTTTCTCTCTCTCTCTCTCTCTCTCTCTCTCTCTCTCTCTCTCTCTCTCTCTCTCTCTCTCTCTCTCTCTCTCTCTCTCTCTCTCTCTCCCTCTCCCTCTCCCCGGGAACAACTGATCCACCGTCGTGATACAGAAAAAAAGTTACCTCGTTAATGCCAAATCTTGCTTCGTAGTATAGGCCCCAGGTAACGTACCATATTCAGCATCTTAGCATGCTAACACGTTGCTAATTAGCACTAAAAGTGCAGCTGCAGAATTGGACAAACTAAAAGTTTGTCCTGATGATGCCCTAGTTGAGTTAAGGCGTGGCTGAAAAAGTCTTACATAAGTAGCAAAGGCAAGGACTGTTTTGCAACTGACAATTGTTTTTATAATATATAATTAATTCAGCTGTGTGAAACACTGATCAGCAATACTGTAGTTTCCTCTAAGCAACTTGTTTGTGAATCACCGTGCTGCCTTTCATCTGACCAAACTGTAACAAAGGGAGGCTTTACGCTCGAATTTAAGCATTGCAACATTCACACTGAAAAGGAGCAGAAAAGGCCGCCCACAACTGCTAAAAACACTTCCTTTGTAATTGTTTAAAGGACCCACAAACATGGACATGGTGTATTTACTCATCCTAGTGTCAGTGTAAACCATGGTGAAGCTTGTATGCCAGTAAACCATAGAGGATATAACTGAGGTGGGTGAAATCATGTTTTTTTTAGGTCCAAAAAAGGCAACAAAGGACAATATAATGACTATGTAGCATGAATCAAGTGTTTGAAAGGGTTTTTAGGTGATAATAAAAACCCTTACCCACTGGTCAAATAACCTACTTACCCCCTATAACATTAACAGTGGTTACAATTGGCATTAATTCCCGGGACAAATTACTCTGCAGTAGCCACAGGTATTTATCGGCTCCAGCTCCGATTGGCAGTGATTTAATGACACCTGGGTGGACACAATTTTCGCCCCTTTTTCAGCATGATGCCTTTAAACATAGTCCCAAATTAGTTGGTACAAAGTTTGAAAGAGAAACTGATTAAGGAACAGATATTTTAAAAAATAATCACCATAACATTTTCACTGGCCTTCATGCTGCTTTCTACCGTTTACTTGTAAGATTTGTACACATCGCTTTTGGTGAATAGAAGAGCCAGTACGTAGTGTGTGTGTGTGTGTGTGTGTGTGTGTGTGTGTGTGTGTGTGTGTGTGTGTGTGTGTGTGTGTGTGTGTGTGTGTGTGTCGTGTGTGTGTGTGTGTGTGGAGCAAGGGAGAGAGTGACTCATTCGCAGTGAATGCAGAGCAATAGGGTCTGAGCGGTGGACAGTTTAAGTTTAGTAGCAAAGATATCAAGTGAAGTTTTGTGCACTATATCGAAAAGCTGTGGCAAGAAAAGTTAATATCCGTTTTCCGGCATGTTTGTGACGTTGAACCAGAAACACCAGGGGAAAAAAACGAAAATAACTTCTGCGCCACAGTCTCTTAATGAGCATAATCCTCCATGTTTGAATCTTGCTGCCTAGTAAAAGGTTTGGCCACCCAGTTTCTCTGCTTTCCAGCTGATTCCAATTAGATGCTCCCATTAAATGATATTGTAATGCAGTGGTTTACTGAAGAGAGAACAGGACCGAGAGGAACAGAGCGCATTAAGGAAGCTTCTCGACTCCAGAGGTTAATCTTCCATTTTCAGCCTAATTTACAGAGCACCAGGAAACATGCATGCACGGAGAATGCAAAACAGGGAGAAAAAGGCAAGAGGTAGTACAATCAGGGGAGAGAAAGCAAAATTAGAGATAAAGACAGAAAAAAAATTATATATATATATATATATATATATATATATATATATATATATATATATATATAGGAGGAAACAGGGGAAAGGCCACAGCTCTTCCTGGATTCTGACCAGGCAGCAACGCTGCATGTAGCAGAGACATTTAATTTGCTGTCTATTTGAGTGGAAAATGACTGGTTGTGATCCAATCAGACTGCCTGTCACTGGGACGTGTGAGTGAGCGAGCGAATATGAAGAAACGTACACAGACCAGCCTTCCCTGCCGCAAGCATCAATCTCCCCCATCAGATTAAACACGCTGAAATTAATCCAGACCAACTGGGTGATATGCAGATCACACCGGTGTATGTAAATGATAGAGCAGCTGTCTCAAAGGTGGATGGAAACCCAGCCTTGTGGTTTTGTCCAAAAAGTCACGAACAGTACGGATATAGATGTCTGCACTGATTGCTGTATCATAGGATCAAACGTTCCTACTCGGTAAAACAAAGGAGGACCATTCGGTTGAAGGTGTCACATAAATGTCAAATGAGGCAACAATAAAGTTGTGAATATGTTGAAATAGGTCAAGTTAAGTGCAGTTGATCTGAGGTCTTTACGCAGCAGGGTGAGCTGCACCCGTAAGGCAACTGTGTCAGAATTGAAAACACACCAACACACCAACCAGACAACGCTTTGTCTCTGGATACACAGCACCTCCTAGAGGAAAATCCAAAACAGGGACTCCCTTCATGTGTGCATGTGTATGTGTGAAAAGGATTGAAAAGAGGGAATGACAGAGCAAGTGTGTGTCCGCGCGTGTGTCTGCGCGCGCGTGTGTGTGTGTGTGTGTGTGTGTGTGTGTGTGTGTGTGTGTGTGTGTGTGTGTGTGTGTGTGTGTGTGTGTGTGTGTGTGTACTAAGCAGTAGGCTAGGCCGATCTGAGAGGGAGACTCAGTGACTTTATACTCCTGATAATCTGGATTAAAACCCTCTGGGACAGCGTTAAACACCGCCGGCTGGGCATTACACGCACACAGACGCACAGACACACACACACACCTCTCTCTCTCTGTAATTCTCTCCCTTTTGGTGTCTTTTTTTTAAAGAGTACATGATTTATTTTACTAAGACTATAAATGTACATTTGCTTGAATGAAAATTAAATGCAGGCTCTACATTTATCTATTGATCTGAGTGTGTTGTTTCCACCTATTTCATCAAAATTCTCTTGTACCAAACACCTACTGTAAATCCTTTCATACACTTAAACCAGTTGACAGGGATAGTCTAACGTGGAGCGATGTCAGTTTTCGATGAGATGATGGGAGGGATGGAAAGTTGGTGGGCTCTGCAATGCCTGGCCCAGTGGGGGTATTAGGTTTGATTGGATTGGGGTTGGGGATTTGTGTATTAAACTGAGATTACCATGTGATCCAGCATTTCACAGGGAAATTCCCACAGCAGAGCTTGCGAAGGGAGTTCGCTGACCTCCTGTACGCTGCCTGATTCAAATCGCCTCCGTCCTGCTGGGTTCTGGCTTCTTGAGTTGTGTCGAGTTTAAATTTGTATTTATTCTATCCCAGTGTGTTCTGTTCTCCTACCTACTCTATCTACCCCAGTCTGTTCCATTTCATTTTGCTCAGTTCCGTTCAGTTCTTCCTGATCCTGTTTGTTCTGATAAGCATGTTGTGATCTGTCAGTGCCTTTCAAAACCATCACAAATCCCAATTGCAAAAGTAAACGAGAAATACGCTTCTTTTCTTTTAGCGAGTTAGATGATGAGATTAATAACACTCTCACGTGTATGTATTGCAAATACATAGCCAGAGCAATCTAACTCTATGCAAAAACACGTATTGCATAAAATGTCAAAATATTCCTTTAAGGTTTGGTTAGGTTGAGGCACAACAATTACTGTCATGGTTAAAAGAAACTAATGTTGACTGTTGAGAGGAGACAGGAAGCAAAAATGTAAAAAGTCTCCTCAAAATATAGCCACACAGCGCTCCTCTTCCTCTCTGCTCTGTCTCTGTAGTGCTTGTGTGTGTGTGTGGTGCTGGCCGCTGCCGAGCCGGGCTGCTTGCTTGCTTGTTTGCCTGGCGCCGCTGAGTCACGTGACGGTACAACATCAAATCACAAGAGGGGGGAGGAGGAGCAAAGTGTTTGTCACTTGAAAATAATTTTTTTTTTGCACCTTTGCTTAAACCTGTGATGATGTTGTTTTCCTTGGGAGGACAGTCTCATAGAACATTACGTTACATCCCTATATAATAAATTCATTTTTTGACAAAAAGAAGGAAAAGCTAGTAAATTGACCTTGGGGTAAAAGTTTTTTGTCAAAATGCTTAATTACTTTTTTTTCCCGAGAAAACAATTTCACTAAAAGGCCCATTTAGTAGCTGTTCTGCTTTCGATCATATCATGGGCTTCATCAGCAGATGGAGTTTGCTCTGTTGTCAATTGTAGACGTGCAAAAATGTTTTCTTCATCTGCTGATGAGGATCATCTCATATGATTAAAAGCCCCAGAACAGTTACTAAATGTTACTGTTTCCAAGGTTGTGAATAAACTAACCCTCAGTAATTACATTTCATTTTACATATGCACGCGGTACAAAGCACATATTTCTTTTATCATAATATATTTTACATGACAATCCCAAGCTGTGTGTATGAAAACTATAAGTAAATGCAATAACAAAAGCTCAGGCAGTTCATGTTCCTTACCTAGCTTTTGATATTTTTTCATTGCTTTTCATTTCTTTCTTTTGCTTATTTAATATGTTCTATAAAGCTGTTTTTGCTGTTGAATCATATTACTTTTGCTGCTGCAACAAACTAATTCCCCCAAAGGGATCATTAAAGTTTAATTTTTTCTTATCTTAAAATTCAAATTGGAGTTCTCACACCTTCACTGCAGATTTTCACACCCCTCCCACATTAATTGCCTCAGATTCAGAAAGAACCACATTTGACTGCCAGAATGCACCATGAGACTGTGCACAACCTGTACTTGTACTGTTTAAATCTGTTGATCTCTTCTCTCCATTTTCCTCATTTTTGTCAGCCTGTTGTGTTCTCCGACATTCTCCTCTAATGACTCTCTAAAGTTAAGCTTATCTGGTTAACCTGACCCCATTGTGGGACGTTGTGATGGAAGTCTCTGGCCCTAATGCTTTTCAGAAATACAAATGGCATTGTGCATCCAGTGTACTAATCCAGTGTGTTGTCTCAGTCCACATGGTTGTGTGCGAGCATGAGAAGATTAAAGCTCACAATGGAAATTAAGATTCAGTGAAAGTAGATGTGTGACAACTCTGTCATATGCCACCGACATGAATCCATAGTGTTTACAAATGGTCAACCGTCCACCAGCCTTTATCCCTCTTTCTCCATCTCTCTCAATGCACAGCAGTAGCAGTATTGGGCCTACCGAGTGGGTCATTGATTTTCTGTCAGCAATGCAAGGGCCGAAGCCCATTAGGCCAGGAGCAGGCAGACAGACAGATATGCAGACACACGTGCACCCAACACACAAACTCACACACACAAAGTTAGGCCATTTGATGTGCCACCATGTGCATCCAAATCAACTAATGTTTCTGCATGCATTTCCGGCGTTGCATTAGATCAGGCAGAGTTAAAAGAGATCTCCAGCAATTGCCATCTGTTGTAAGTGTGTTTCTTCTCTGACTACACCCAGTATGAGAGACGGGTGACGTGTGGTCAATGTTGCAATGCATATTGCGTTACTACGTCTTCCATATGTAAAATCTGTTATTGACCTACTCTGAGCAAACCATGGACATTAGCAAACAATACATCAGTCAAGGAAGGTCAGTGCATACATACATACCGTACATACAGTGCAAGGGGTTTCCCCATTTCTGATCTACATGTCCCTGCCTCTGCTGAGTTATTTTTAACTCTGGTGGGGACAAATTGATAATAAAATATTCAATAAAGTTTCACCAAAAAAAGTAGGTGCTTTGTTGCACCGGTAACCACACCCAACAGTGATGTCACAGTGTATTGACACACCCTGTATACCTGTACATCACTGCAGCAGTTAAAGTTAAAGGTATAGTGGAGGATTTTCTTTTTCCGGGTGGATCATCAAGACTATTGGTCCTCCTAGTTGTCAATCATTCTGCTGATATGTTTACGTAAGGCCGTTGTACGTGCTCGTCCCTAGGTAGTTTTAGCTTTCTGCGGCCTCTGGCCCGACCGCCTTCTCCCCGCTCTCGGCTGGTGCTGGCTCTTGCGCCCCCCCCCCCCCCCCCCTCACCTCGTCTCCCTCAGTACAGTATTGTTACATGGTCTCAAAATTGCATTACGTCATTACTTCATATCTCTCTCTCTCTCTCTCTCTCTCTCTCTCTCTCTCTCTCTCTCTGACATTTGGTTGATTGATGGTGGTCCAGGCGTTTCTTAAGAGCCTCCAGGTGGAAAGCTGTTATCAGCTGTAGGCCACAAGATTACCTCCAGCAGCTTTCTGCTCCAACTTTTCCCTCCTAAATCCTCCCATTCAAAAGCTTCTCCCAAGACACACACACACACACACACACACACACACACACACACACACACACACACACACACACACACACACACACACACGCCAACATACAACCACAGAACAGATTTCTTTTTTTTCTTTTGATGTTTTCCCAACATATTTCAAACTCTCCTTCGTCTTTTTCTATCTATTTTTCTGTCCGTCCGGTCAACATCTTTAAGTCAACACAGCAATGCTGAATGTTGACTCAAAAAGACCTCAGACTAGAACACTTTGGCCCGACTCTCTTCCA
The DNA here is from genome assembly GCA_023631565.1 of Gymnocephalus cernua. Classification (NCBI taxonomy): domain Eukaryota; kingdom Metazoa; phylum Chordata; class Actinopteri; order Perciformes; family Percidae; genus Gymnocephalus; species Gymnocephalus cernua. The sequence continues at coordinate 14,009,687 of CM042444.1, forward strand.
TGTATTGACCCTTGGATTCAATCTGCCTCACATGTACCTGTCACTCTGCCTGATCTCCAACTGTTTGAGCTGTAAAAATATTAACAGAGGGTATATTCCCACTCGCTTTTTGAGTGGCGCTCTGTGACAGGTCTGACACCAGAATATGAGAGGAACCTAACACCTTTAAAGAGTTTAGCAGCAGCCACAGTGAGAGTCAGTGTAGTGACACCTTTCACCTCCAGGCTGCTTTTGACTCCGAACTGTAAACCCGAAAGCATGCAAGCAAGCAAGAACTTCATCATCAATTATCACCAATTTACTAAATTTCTTTCTGCAAAACTGGTGTTCTTTCATCTGTCAAGTTCGATTTTCCGTTCTCATCTTCTTTGTCATTTGTGTCACTCATTTCTGGTGCGCAGTATGTCTTATTTGGATCTACTGTTAGCTGTATGTCACTTCCAGCCTTAAGAATGTGAAGATTGATGGGCTTCTGATAGGGAAGCAGTACATAAGAAACGTTGGGTAGGAGAGAGCAAGCCGACGGTCTGGCAGAGACACATAGCTGCCATGCAGGCTGCTAAAGAGCATAGTACAGCCTGCAGAGGATGGCAGCAAGATGGATACAAAGGCTATTATGCAGGCAAAGGAGATAAAAGCAGCCAGGTTGAAAGACTAAAGTGCTGTGAAGTCAAAGGTACTACTGTATCAAAGTGACAGCATCAGAGGACAGACAGAGCTGCAATGCAAGGTTTTGTGCAAACAGCGATAAAATTTATATTTGTACAGGCTAAAACAGTATTTTTCACCAGCTTCTGTGGTTTGATTTGTTACGAGGACAGGGTTGGGACTCAAGAAAGATGTTCAGTAAGGTGAGAAAAGAAGTGAATATTGAATCACTTGCTGCAATACAGTCAATAGTGGCCTTCTGTCTTGCTCACTCTTCCTCTCTGTCACTCTGTAGCTGTGCCCCATTTTAGAAGTTGCCTTCATTGCAGTCTACGTTTAAAGACCAAATACTCAATAACTTGTCAGCATGTCCATCCCTGAGCAGTTGGGAGTTCAGTGCCTTGTTCAAGGGCACCTCGGCAGTGCCCAGGAGGCAAACTGGCACCTCTCCAGCAACCAGTCCACACTCTGTACTTGGTGGAATTGAATTGGCAACCCTCCGGTTCCAAAGCTAAGTCCCCATGACCTGAGCTACTGCTGCCCCGTCTGTATCTGTCTTGCACTCTCATTTGCATGCTCTCCATCCCTCCACCCCTCATTGCACTGTGGCACTTCTGGGTCAGCCTTCTATCACGACAGGCAGCGGTTCAAACTTGGAGAAAGACTAAGCACAAGGAGGGAACAGGCAAGAGTAAGAGAGAGAAAACAAAAACAAAAAGAGAAGGGAGACAGAGCCAGACAGAGGGGGATGGATGAAGTGAGGAGAGGAGACATACGGAGGGACATAGTCCAACAGACGGAGAGCTATAGGGACATTTGGAGGATACATGAGGCAGTTATGAACCTATTTGGTTTCTTCTACAGGAGCGCCCAAGTGTCACTAATGGCAAAGTAGGGGCTGGTAAACACATTTCTGTGACGGCACGACACTGCCGAAAAAAACAAATTAAACTCTCTTCTCGCATTTCACACCCTCTCAACCCTTTTCTCTCTGTCTCCCTCAATTACTCATTTCTTGCCACTCTGGTTTTCCATCTCTGTCTCTTTTTTCTCTCGGTCTCTCTTCCTGTCCATCCGTCTTATTTAACCTATCCTTCTATATCTCGTCTCTGTATTTCTGTTGCTTTCCCCTCTTTCATTCCTCAGCTCTACCTCCTCTCTCCTCTTCTTTCCACTGTGTTCACCCAAAAATGAAAAACAGGGCCATATGCGTGGGGACAGCTAGCTGAATTGCGCTCCTGATGTTCATGCTGAGGCAGTTAAGCAGCTCTCTGCAGACCGCGCCCACTTCAGCCTTGCCCAGGACATGGGGACAGTTGGCAAGCACTGCAGCGTCGAACAACACGGTGGCTGCTTTCTGGCTGCTTGTACTGTGATGAGACCGGGAAGTGGGAGTGTAATGTAGCTTCTGGGTCCTTGTGTAGACTCGCTACTCCGTGTACAATGGCTGTCTGAGCTGCAAGTGCGGAACTGGATGAAGGGTGTGTAAGCTCCTCTTGCAAGAGAACAAAAGACGATGAGGATGGATCTGTATGTACGGATGACCGGCGTAACCTGTGTTCATATGCACACAGATTCACATAAATTGTATTCACAATGAGAGAAAACGAAAACAAAGTCCACAATACTGGCTCATGAGTTGCCTTAACATCCTCAAATGAATTCTTTCTTCAGTGGCTAGACATGAAATGGCCTCAAAGTGGAATTTTTACATCAAATGAAAGCCAGCGTTAGCCTCTCCTGAGACACCTTCTCCTTTCCTCATAGCCTTAACTTGGGTTAAAATAATTTCTAAACATAGCTTACCTCTTTCTGACTTTCACTTCGGGAGAGATTTAAGCACGCGTGTATGTCACTTCTCTTCACACTCACTTCTTGTTGTCCTTCAACATATCGATTGACTTACATTTTCTTTCTTTCCGTCAAAGACTTGGGAGCACAAGAGCCTAATTTGTTTGACACTCTTAACTAAAGCACTATTCCCTGACCTTTGCAGTATTAGAGAACAATTTAGTGTGTAACATCACTGCCTTCAAGGTATGTTAGAGATTAATCTACCATGCTTATAGGGTACTGGTGCTTTTGAAGGACCAGATGATGCACTGTGCAACACTGTGTTAAACTGCAAAACAGTGGCAGTATGTACAAACATGATGACAATAGAAAAAAAAGTCATTGCATGTAGTTCTAGCATATGAGTGATTCAGGAAAGTGTTCACAGCGAATCAGTGCAAGCAAGATTTGTATCTTTGAATTTTACAGTATGTTGTTGCTCCGTCACTGAGGATGATGCTATTTTAAATAGTCATCGATTTATCTTTTTTTACCATCACCCCATAACACTGTCAAATTTTGAATTTTCAAACTAACACATGAAGCTTTTATTGGTATGGATGCTGTAAACACGACTTTTCTGTCACTGATGGTTGTAGGAAAGTTTAGGAAAACTGTACAGTGAGGAAGTTGAACCACAGCAGGTTGCTTCGAAAAATAAAGTTGGATGTTTCTCAGAATAACTTTAATCGTATGTACTACGTGAATGCCAGGCTTACCAGAAGATGGCAAAAAACTTGAAACAGGTTGTAAGAAAAGTTTCACGAGGTATGTAATGTTTGCTTAGAATTGTCAGATTTTTGAAGGTTAGTGTTAGTTGAGTTATGTGACTGCTCTTATAAAAGGGCCAAATCATGGCTATTATTTACTATTATTATTTGCGATTATTTTACCTCAATAAGGTTGTTTTAAATGTTTTAAATGTGGGTAGAGTCTGCAAGGGAAATATGCAATTACGTTTATTTACATGCTTGGATGACACATGCCACAACCTAACAATCACATAAAGCGCAATGTTACCAACAGGAAATCAGGTTCCCAAGCCACAATAGTACTACTGTACTCCTTGTACATTACAATACAGCTCAAGTGCTCAATGAGGCCTTGTTTTGACACCACATTACACTAATGCTGACAGTGTGACACAGCTGCTAGCTGTTCATTCAATCTCCCTTGACTTTTTTCCTCACTCCTCCTTACTCCTCATATCTCACCCCACATGCATTCGGTTATCAGGAAAGGTGTCAGAGGAATGTGCTTAACACTTAGAGCAAGTAATGTCTGTATATGTGTGAGTGTGTGCCCGTATTTAGCGAGGTGACACTCTGGATCGACCATGCGCTACTACTGATGCCGGTGTGTGAGGGGTTGCATGGGTCACTAAGTCACTAACTACTGCTGAAGGAAAGCCAGTAGGTGGTTGCTGATGTTTACAGGGGCCCTCGCTAACACCTATACTGACAGTGTGTGTGTGTGTGTGTGTGTGTGTGTGTGTGTGTGTGTGTGTGTGTGTGTGTGTGTGTGTGTGTGTGTGTGTGTGTGTGTGTGTGTGTGTGTGTGTGTGTCTCGGTGTATGTGTGCTAACCTCTTCCTGGACTTTAATTCTTCGGAGGAACATTAGTAACAGACCAGAACTTTCCCATCTGCCACTGCTCTGTCCTCCCATTCTTTTTTTTTTCTCTACTTCTTTAATCATCTCTGAGCTCCCTCTTCTCCACTCCCTCGCTTTATCAGTTTCTACTAAGTGGCTCCTATTTTCTTTTTGCTTTCAAGGTCTCTTTTAAAAAAGGTTCAGCCACTCCTTTGTGCATTTTCTTTCCATTTCCTCCTCTCCTCATTCTGTCATTCTGTCACCTGTTCTTCTGTGTATCCATGTACCGTATCCCTCCCAGTGTGCTGCCATCCACTTCTACACCTCACACACACGATACACAACCAAAACAACCACCACTGTTGAGAGCTCTGTGTCTCTGCCACGGACTTTCTGTCTAAATATTTCTCACTGCTTCTGTTTCATCACCTCTCTTTCTCTCTCTCTCTCTCACACACACACACACACACACACACACACACACGAACACGCACACGCACACGCACACGCACACGCACACGCACACGCACACGCACACGCACACGCACACATCCCTGCCTCCGATGTGGTGAATAGTAAAACTGAACACAATAAACGTTATCACAACAGCTACTGAATTCGGAGAGATAAGAAATTCATTAGGCACCAGTTTGCTAATGACGTGCAAAGAGATGAAATTATGGCAAGGACAAAAACGATGTAAGAGACGGGAGTAGGGGAGGAAGGAGGGGAAATGAATAAGGATGTGCAGGAGAAAATGTTCCCCACGATGGTACACCATATTATGGTATGCCAGCTCAATTGGCTTGTGACCTCCGCAAGTCAAAGAACTAAACGAGGCCTCATTCATATGACAACACTGTTTCCCTTTTTTTCTTCTTTTCAGTTTGTGTTTCTTTCTTTCTTTCTTTCTTTCTCTCTTCCTCCCTATCTGTCTGATATTACTCGCCATACACCACGGGGAAATCAAGGTTGAAAGTCGAAGCACTCGTGCTCGCATTCTCTTATTCAGCTTACTGCTCACATGGTACTCAAGGTCACTATAAGCTCAGACCTCCATTAACTAATAATGCAAGTCCATAACCTTCTGCCATGGTGCAACGTGGGCAAAGAGAAGGTGAAAAAGAACCGTGTTTTTCATGTTTAGGGCTATTATCCACCTGCAAATTGAGGACAAAACCTTACAGGTCCATCTGTGGCACATCAAAAACACACTACCATAATCCCAATGTCAGTGCCTCAGCATGCTTAACATTACCTCTAACATACATACACATCCGCCATCTGGTGCCCGTCCTGCCCCATGTTATACCCCGCACTGTCCCATGCTGGATTACACCCTCAGTATTTTACATCTTGCAAATCCAGCCGGCAGCCTCCGATAGCCATCTGTAATCTGAAGGTCATATTTGCAGCATGTGTGTGTGTGTGTGTGTGTGTGTGTGTGTGTGTGTGTGTGTGTGTGTGTGTGTGTGTGTGTGTGTGTGTGTGTGTGTCAGCCTGTAATTTGTTCATGCTCAGCACAGGGACAGTATCAGCATCCACGACATCTGTTCAACACAGGGCCTACACAGCAGAACTGGGCACATCATCCGCACCACGCAGCACAGGGATGAAGCTGTCTCTCACACACACACACACACACACACACATAGCATGCACGCACGCGCACACACACACACACACACACACACACATACTTCTTTCTGTGAACGTTGTTTGTTTAATCTTCCACTCTGTTTATATGACATTGCATGTCTGCCCATCCCGGAACGGAAGAGGGATCCCTCCTCTGTTGCTAGTTTGTTCCTTTTAGTTTTTTCTCATCCGAACCGTGGATTAAAAAACAGATTTGTACACACTGTAATTGCCCTTTGAGGCAAGTTTGTTATTTGTATTTGGGCTATTAAGAAGGGCTTGAGTGGTTGTACAAACTGTTGTCCTAGTGCCCTAGTGGTTACTGTAAGACACACCAAAGCCACCAAAGCCAATGGTTGCTTTAACCCAATACTAGTACTTAGTTATTTATCCAAAATTAAATATGGTATGGTTTCGAACTGCTAAGGCCCTGACACACCAAGCCGATGGCCGACTGTGTCTCGTCGGCCCTCGTCGCCCTTGTATCGCACAGATTTGCACTGGAACACACCGCAGAGACTACAGCTGACGGCCAAGTACCACGTTTGTTCTGCGCCTGCGTGATAGAAAATAATTCTTCATACCAGCAGGCGGCAGTAATCTATTCGTCATTCAACAAGGGAAACCCAGAAACCAAGCAAACTGACCATCATTAGTAAAATCAGTGGAGTGTACATTTGATAAAAATAACTTGGAATCCAGTTAATTTTGTCAGGATGGTAACAGAGCTTTGTGTTGTATACATGTGCATTTAAGTAAGTGTGTTTGTGTGCACATGAGCACACATGTCGTGCTGTTGTACGCATCTGTGTGTGGTCATCCGCAATCGGATCATCTCTGTTCCACCCAGAGAGACGCCACAGCAGGCAAAGGAAAGGCTCAGAGGCTAAATATTAGAGTTTGAATGCCCAATATTTCTTGCCAACGATGACAACAACTGAAGTGGGATCCACGCAGAGAATAAGAACAAAACAAAACTGAAAGGAATTTACAGCTCACCCGTTGGGGGATGGATGTGTCGAGGATGAAGTGATGATCATCTCTGTTCTCTGCTAAAATGAAATATGATGGCGAGGGAGCTCAGTGCCATTTCCTGCCTGGCACAGGAAGCGCCCATCTGGTGCTGAGTGCTGTCTGTCCTCTGTTGTTGTGTTGCATGGCGTTGTAATAGCTCTTGTCACCGCTGTTGCTGTTCTCAATGCTGTTATTATTTCTGAAGCACCACACAGGTCAGCTGAGGGAGATGGGGGAGAAAGAAATGATATTAATGGTTTAAGATGCTGTGTTGTGGATTGCTGTGGAGAGGACTGGTAAAATGTACAATAAGTGAGGAGTTTATTATTTGAACTGGGGGGGGGGGGTAATAGAGGCAGTGGAGGGGAGTCTGTAGGAGAAAGAGCAATGAGACGCATGCTGGCAGCTGCCCGTAAGACTGTCACATCCCACCGCCCGCCACAAAAGCAGAAGGAAGCCACTCGTCATCACCGTGACAACCAACGTGTGATGAGAGGAGGGAAAATAGTTATCCATCAAAAAATGTTACAGGGGTGAGTGCACTCCTCCATCTCTCTGCTTACACACACACACACACTATACACACACAAAATGCCATCATATTTAATTTGGGTCATCAGGAACAATTGTCTCCAAGAGGAAATCTCTGACTGGATTTCATGCTTTCTCCACTCAACAACATGATAATGTATTTTCCTCTGTAACGAAGTGACAGTAAACCCCCCGTAGGGATAATGTTCAGAACACACAGAGAAACTGAAAGCGCTAGGAGGGAAACAGCAATTCAAGTGTGAACTAAAAACACCCCAGAGCCAGAGACAGTCACACTGAAGAAGGCTAGTGTGTGGTTGTGCTGCAGACAAAAGCATGAAGTCATTTGAAGGAAATTAACCTATAAACCAGAGAATAGTCTTCTCATACACAGATTTTTTTTACATAATCTAAAACCAAAGAAACAGACTGTAATCAAGATTTGAATGATATCTGACTCAAATTATCATCAAAACCAAAATGCTTGTTGTGTCGGACAAATTCAAATGCATTCAATATCCCTGCAATTAAGTGACACTTTCCAGTGCACTGGTGGATTTCTCCTTAGTTAGTTACACAATTTAGATACTGGACTTTTAGGCAGTCATCCATATCAAGCAGCTTCATCTAGCAACTAAAATTGCAGACTGATGGTTGGGGCTCACAGGGGAAAAGCCTGAAAGGAAGGCTACTGTACTCGCTGAGGCTTTGATGCATCAGCATATAGAAAGGGATGGAAACTATGAGTGCTGAGCACCACCCAGTGGTTGATTATTTGCTCAGTTAAAGATCTCAATGAGAAAAAACACACATGTAGGGCCTGTAGCTGCAGAGGACAATTGAAAATCCACCCTCAAACGCACAAAGCTTGTACTTTTCACACTTTTACCCATTCTGTATGCTAAAATACACCTTTAAGGGTGACTGAAACGTAATCAAATGGTCCTAATCTGGTTGTTACTGTTTGCGCTTTGCAGCCTCACTAAGTCTGTCTTTACATTTAAGTCGTCTATTACCGATATTTTTGTAGCCTATATGTACAATGTGTCAAATGTGAAAACAATGTACAACGTGAAAGAGGTCGAACAAGCTTTAAAGCCAGTTTGTTTAGCTGTACCCCGCCCCACAACGTTAATGTTTTGGCTCACTATCATCGCTCTCATGGCATCATTTGCAGCAAAAACAACGCTGTATGCTACCTGCTCAGCACCATACAGCAGACAGTTAGCGGCTGCTGGTTAACAATTTAGCAGCTAAATGGCCAGATATTTCCCTCAGGAGTTCGTACAGACAAAAACCGAAATAAAAGAGACTAAATATTGGACTTACATTCATCAGGTGGCCAGAAACACGGTTCCAAATGAATGCTAATGTTGCTCCGTAACTTCTGCATGCGTAGCAAATTAAGCTGTTCGTTAACAAGTTCGCCATAATAACTACCTTATACTAACCTGAACTGGGCTTAAAAGGTGATTATTTGTCAATGTGTTCCCAGTTTGTTTCCGCTGCCTCCAAGTGGCCAAAATAAATATGGCATTGCAGGTGTAAAGCATGGGCTTTAAAGTGAGACTCTTTAAATAAGACTATCTTCAAAGACCCTCTGCAAATTAAAAGTTGAATCCATGATTAATAAAATGCACCCATAGCCTACTCAGGGGTGCTGCTACAGCTTTATCTTACCTTAGCTAATGTTAGGAAAGAAAAAAAAAAGAAATGTTGTAAAAGTATGTTAGACATCTACTTTATGTATGGACCAGACTGATCCATAATCAAATTAAAGCTGTTTATTTGTCTGTATTGATTTCTTTATTTTTGTTAAATGCACCAATGAAAATGTTCATGGTGTGCTGTTGGAGTGCTGAATACCCTCCTCAGTTATTAACTTTCTCTTTCCCTATTCATTTTTATTTTCTCTTTGCACACCTGGGAGGGACAACAGCTTGATGGTATTGTAGAAGATGGTACTCTACTCTTGTCATTATTTATCAAAGGAAAACTGGCAGATGATGACTGTTAGAACTGCTTTTTCCTCACCACATTTCCCCACTCTTACCACGGATTCACACTATTCATTATCTGGTCCCAAATCAGCTTCATCAGTCACATGACGGATGCTTCCCCCTAGAGATGAAACAGATCATATTCATAGGTAGTCACAGGTAGTCAATAAAATATAACACTAATTATGCTATTTGCATTTGTCCAAGTCGATAAAAACAAATATAAACAAGTGCAACAATATTACATGTGTATATGCACATGCACACATCACACAAAATTCATCCAATTATTCCAATATCATCTATTGGCAGGAGGGCCACAGTGGTGTCTGCTGTGCAAACCAACAGGCATGACTGTAGCCAGCGGTACAGGCAGAATAATGAATGAGTAATGAATAATAGAGGAATAATGAAGAATAATGACTTGGGGAAAAGACACACACATGCATGCATCATACACACACATGAGGGCAGTTATAGATAATTATACGGTATCATCTATCTTTCTTTTAGAGAAAGAGAGGGAGGGAGGGAGGGAGGGAGAGAGAGAGAGAGAGAGAGAGGGAGGTTCCTCTGTCCCCTCTGGTATACACAACTTCATTAAGAGGAAGTCACAGATGGACACAGGGTATATGTTTAGAAACACTATCTAACACCATCTCTCTCTTTTAATGCAAAAGTAAAAAACATTTCAGGAAATATGAGTGTAAATAAGTTCACCCTCTAAAAATGTCCCAATTTCTTAAAACAAATCATATTTCACATTTTATCCTGCTTTGAAAACATTAAGTTGTAATGTCATTTTAGCAATGTGATTTGTGTGCCTTTTTCCCACCACTTCTTCATCCTGTTGCAAATTTCACAGTGACCATGTGGAAATGAAACCAAGTTGTTTTTTGCTTCTGTGTTTTCAGGCGTAATTTTGGCATTAAATTTGATTTTGGCTGTTTATGTAGAGGCACAACAAAGAAGAATCATTGTTTGAAGCTGTAAACCTTGGCTCCTATAAGTAATAACTAAAGCTGACTCGATATGATTGTAAAATGGGCCTCAACTCAAAGAAAAGATGATCACGATTAAGAAATGATAGGGTTAAACTATTAGAACGTTATGAAGCTGCTCCTGACAGTACATACTGAAGTATTGTACATAGGTAAAATTCAGTTTGCTCAAGGATTTTCATTTTTGTACCTTCACGTTTGACACTTTTTGTTGATAATACTCACTTGCATCATTGTGGCCCAAGCACCAACAACGTCAGTCAGCAAAGGAAAAAGGAAGTGGTTTGTAACTACTTTACATTTTCCAATCTGATATTTATAGGATGTATCATTGCATTCAGCACAGTGTTCCTTTTTTATTAGTAACAGCAAAGAATTTCTAAGTAGACAGGCTTTGGTAACAGTTTGCTCTGTCCCCTATACTTTAGCCATACCCCTTGCACAAACCATTTGTTGCTGTAGTACAACATTTGCAATACATTAATTCCAATGCCACAGACTACGCAGGAAACACAGTCTTACAGGCACAGGTTGCGTAAATGCACGGCCCACTTTGACCGGCTTTCTGCCAGCACCACCTACATGCGGGGAGGTGCGGGGGCCTGTCATTGCTGCTTGCAACTTAAATTTTAACTTGTTATTTAGTCTTGTACAAGTTTGTAGTGCTATCTACTTCTGTAAAAGTTTTTAATATGTATTTTACTACTTGGTGTTAGGGAGCAGTTACCTGTTTATCTAGATGCTTTTGTTCTGTGGTGAGAAACGGAAGCTGTTAGTATATTTAAGTAACAGTTTTATGATGCAAGAGAGAACACTTCCTGCATTTCAGGGCCATAACTGTAGGGTTGAACTTCGTTTGTGCCAAAGCTATCACAAATATAGGTAGTTACCAGCATGAGAATTCAGGAATTTAGTTTGCATAGTGACTATGTGATCAACCACCCATCTGGGTGACAACCTTTACTTTGGTGTTAACACATGGAGATTATCAATGGTGATGGTTTGGTTGTGGTTCAGCATGTAGTGGTTATGGTTAAGGTTTGGGTGAGCTTAGCCTTTCAAGAAATACACAATGTACTCACGATTGTTGAAAACAAGGGGCCATATGTTTCTAAGAACACCGAACAATATTATGGAATTCAATACAACTAAACCATGAATTAGGAACTTTAATTTCTGTGCTTTTTGCAAAACCATATAAATCCACAAATTCTCCATACGCTCTGGCAGCCAGTGAGCGTTTGCCTCAGGTGAGAGGTCTGGTGTCAAACTGTCCAACAGCCTGAGCCTGAAGGTGACCACCATTGCAAATATGAAATGTTTAAAACCAACGTCTGATAGAGTTACCCGCCAGCTCTGAAATTAAATAAAAAAAAGGCTTTCATAGGTGCGATTAGGTTTCATTATGATTGTCTTTATGCTCATTTGTGCATTAGTATTTATTTACTCTTATCCTTTGGTTTGGTTAAGCTAAGGTTCTATGATTTTTATGTATAATAGTTTTTCCTTTTCCTATTTTGACTTTCCTTTCTGCTTCTTGTGTACCTTGCTTATTCCAATAACAAAGTATTGGAGGTGGATGCATTGTATTCTGTTACTTGCCCTGTATACAAAATTGGAGAATGTTTTTTTTATTATTATTTCTGCACATTTGATTTGCTGAATATTTGTTTAAAAAAGGAACTTGAAACTTCCCTTTCTTTCAGTTTCCTATTTTCATACTTCCTCCATTCTCACCTGTGCTTTGATTATTACATTTGATTCATTCTTGTACCTGTTTGCCTGAAGTGAGTGTTACGTTTACTTTTTGTTCATCTCAAAACAACATGCGGCTTGGTGTTTTTCTCCTGTTCTTTTTGTGTAAGAGTAAAGGTAAGGACATTTTTATTGGTGATTATAATAACAGAATCCAGGGTATAGGTTTCAAATATACTGTCAACCTTTATTTGTGCTTCTTGTTGTATTTACAGGGACATCCACAACTACAACATGGCCTTCAACCCATGCTCTTTCCCAGAATATTACAGCTTCAGAAGGTGATGCACAATACAAAATTTCAGTAATTCCAATCAAATGAAACTATTAAAAACAAGACTAAGAGTCTTTAGCCACGCTGGCAGCTCTGTGAGGATGTACACTAATAGACACAGTAGTGTTTAAAGCTAAATGTTAATGTTAGCATGCTAAGGGGTGAGGGCTCTGGTTCTGGAAGTGTTTTCCCCATACTGTGTTCCCATTTCAATTTTTTCTTTAAATGCCTTCTTCAAAGGCACTAAACACGGGACTCCCCCTGGATGATGCAACAATGCTATGTTTATTTTACCAGTTTTAATGATTTTGTTTCTGAGAAATCATGTCTTGTACAACAGTCTTAACACTAATACCCATGAGCCTCAGCCACCATTGCCATAGAGAAGAGGCAAGTCAGAAGCGTGAATCAGAGTGGTTGTAAATTTAAAACGCTTCATTGTTACAGTTGTGAATAACACACAATGCCATACGAAGTAGCTGAATTCACCCACAATTTAAAAGTTTATTAATTTAAGCCGCAGATTGTGTTTTCAGTTTTCTTAACAGCGCAATCTTTAGCTTCCACACGTCATTAGTGGCACATGGAACTGAATTTTAAGCTTAATTCACATCTACCTCAAGGTTTTTATGAACACAAGCTTCTGCTTTTGTACTGATGATTTAACCTGGAGGGTTTCATGCAGATCCAAGCTGTATCAGAGCTCATGTCTATGGAAAGAATGAATGGGACTTTTACTTCTGGAACCAGGGCAGTATGCTAACATTTGTTAATTACCACTAAACACAGATGAGTCTGATGGGAATGGAATTCGTTTTGCAGTTGTTTGATAAGAAGCAAAGCACAATTTTGACGCGATAATGGAGCTAGATGAAAAGTCAGTGGATCACCGAAGTCACCAGGACTCATTCTCTGGGGAACATGAATGTCTGTCTGTACAGAATTTCATGGCAATCCATCCAATAGTTTCTGAGATATTTCAGTCTGGACCAAAGTGGTGCATAGACCAACCAACAAGTAGACATTGCCATCCCTAGAACAATACCACTAGTGTGGCTGAAAAAAGTATGCAATTCTTAAACTATTAAATGTTCACCTCACCCTCCACCCCACCCTTCTTTCTCCCCAGAAAATTATCTGCAGCTGGTGGCCACACCAGACTACCCAGTTGCAGCAGGTCAGAAAGTCGACCTGCACTGCAGGGCTTTCACCAACTCAAGGTCCGTCAAGTTGTCCTGGCAACGCCTCGAAAATCAGACTTGGCAAGACGTGGGAACGCATAGGGATATGATGACCCTTATCAAACCGGAGCAGAGCGGGCTTTACAGGTGCCATAGCAAGAGCAATTCATCTAAGGAGATCGTGGTGAGCTCTAACCACACTGTCTATATCGTCTCCGTGAATGCAACAGGTTGGTGGTCTGTTTTGACACTGCCGTTTTCCTCAGCTCTAAGGAGCTTCGTTGCATCTTTCAGCTCACTGTTTAGCTGTCCAGCCTCCAACTTGGCTGTTTTGGTTCCCTCTCACTGCTCTCATAGCTGTTTCTGGCAAGCTGTTTTTTAGCAAAAGGGTTCTTGCATTATACTGAGATTTCTTGTTACTTTTCAACTAACATATGCACAAATATCAATATATCTGCAGTATGCTAATATATCCGTTATTTGAACAACTAACTAAGAAAAAGTTTAAAGTGCAGTTTTTGTCTTTTCAACTGTTTATCTTTTTTGTTGGTGTGACCTACAACTAAGCCTTTCTCCTGCAATTCCTTGCTGTTTCCCAGTTGGTGAGTATTTAGGAATAGCTGCCTTTGTCCTTTCTCTCCTGGCCTTGAGCATCAACTTTGCTATTCTTTTTTGGCTGGGCTGGCAAAGACTTGGTGCCACACTGGCCATCAACACTGCAGCTAAAGGTAAAGAACTTCCTGTTGGGTTCAATTTTAAGCAAATGTTCTATAGATGATTTTAATTTCTTGGTTTTCTTAAAGGTTTTCCTGGACCTGAAAAGTCACCAAAGTAAGTATCCATAGGAATATATATATATATATATATATATATATATATATATATATATATATATATATATATGTTTTTAAGCCAGCTGAGTTAGAAGGTTGTATATAATAATAGTCTGATCACATTTTTCTACACACCAGGGAAGGTTTGCCACAGACTGAAAGTGACGGAGATGTGTACATGAATTACACAAGCCAAGCCTACTGTGATCTGGACCCCACTGTTTCTGTGCATAATGTGTACTCAAGTCTGTCATGAACATTCGTGGAGACAAAAAGAGCATTTTGTTCAGCAGCAGAATATCTGCAAATGGAGTTTAGCGTTGCATTTAACCATGTTTGATTTAGTCTAATTTCACACAATCTGAATGTGGTAAAACCTGCCGATCTATAGTTCTAGCTAGGTAAAATGTTCCCACCAAACTTCCTTCTCTGTGTTTGTACATTTTAATGAAACCTGTAGTTTGCTATAATTTTCTGTTTCAAACTGCACGCACTGTTTTCTTTTTTGTGTACATGGATTGATAGATGTATCCCAGCTTGTTGATATGTCAGAAACTGACTTTTTAATTTACTTTAGTCATCACAATACAGCAAATGAAAGACAAATAAAATTGTAATTACAAAAATTGGCTGTATGGAGTAAAACCAGCAAGTTTTCCTTTTGGAAAATCAACATCACATAACACACACTTTTGAGTACCATACAAGATAATGAAAAGTGTTCCACTGAATAAAAATGCTTCATGCATCTGTTATGCAACAGCAAGTAATCTCACAGTATATAACAAACACAGTAGATGGGTGAATATTAATTTGTGTTGGGTTTCTTTGTCACATGAATCACGGGATTTTTACCATGAGACATATGCAATGTCACAATATTGAACGCCAGAGGGGAAACATTTTAAGCATAACTGTTTCCCTCATTTCACAATACCAAATACTGATACGTGAGGTGTGGCGAGTACACTTACTAAGTTGTGTGTGTAATCTAAAGAGAATCTCCACTCTTAACACTCAAAAAGGGATGACTAGGCTCTGTATAATTATGCGACTTCTCTATTGTGTTTAGTGCCCCACTTATTGTAGAACAACACCTGTGGGAGGATTTAAATAATATGTCTGGTCTTTCATCAGTTAATTTTACCGACTAAAGTGTCCTGCTGCAGAATTTTCAGAGCAATTATCGATTTGTTTATGTACTTCTGCTTACAAAACATCTGTTTTTCAGCTCGTACTTCACACAGGAAGAGCAGGATGACTAATGCAAATTCTGACCGCAGCTCCTACAGTATGCGGGGATTAAATGTCAAGATAATGTGTGTGGCCACATTCAATTCAGAGGGTGTGAAGTCACCAACACTAAATTACATTACCAGAAAAAAACTGCTTATAGTTCTGGAGGTGCATAAACAAAAACAAAAAAACTGCATGCCATCTAATATTGAATCAGTGGCAACATGAATGTCACACAAGTAACAGATATTTACAAATATTACATATGTTCAAATCAATCAATTTACAGTTGTTGGGGCTCGCTATTGAGTCTCTGGCCATGATTCCTGCTGTCCATGGAGAGCTGCGAGGTGAGCGTCTGGGAGCACCCCTCTCCCCTTACTACCTTTTTAATGTGGCCCATGATGAACCCTCTAAACTTCCTTGTGGCGAAATAGTAAACTACAGGATCCAAAATGCAGTTGAGGCCCATTAGAAGCAAAGTGAGCTGATGTGCATCGTTGAGTGCCTGAAGAGTCTTCTGGCCCCAGTCTACGTGGCCCCAGCCCTGTTTGATCTGCAACACCGCCAGTGTCCAGAAGCCTTGAATGATATGGTGGGGCAGGAAACACAGAACAAACACTCCCACCACTGCTAACAACATCTGCAGAGCTCTCCGTTTCACCCCCCTGGGCCTTTTAGTTGAGGAGGACATGGTCCTGTTGGACTTTCTTGATATAATCGTTGCAGACCGGAACTCTGACTGAGGAGGATTTTGAGAAAGTAATGCTTGAGCAATAAGGAAATTACACACCACGACCAGAAAAAAGACAACCAAAAACATTCCAATTATTGCGAAATGAGTGGCAGCCACTGTATTCTTCTGGGTATCAGTTTGATTCTGGTACCCCTCAAAACAGCGAGTGACGTTGCTTTCATCAATGTTGGTCCCTGGAAATGCCAGAAATGGAGTAGCCAACGCCACGGTAAACACCCAGATGACAACGCACACGATGATCCCACGACGTCTGTGGTTTGAGGAGGCCGCATCCAGGGGCCGGGTGACTGCCCAGTATCGGTTGACGCTGATGGCCCCGAGGAAGAGGATGGAGCAGTAGGTGTTGATGAAGAACAACGAGCCAGTCAGCCGGCACATGAAGTCTGTGTAGACCCAGTTGCCACGCCGACTGTAATAGTCAATCCAGAAGGGAAGGGCACAGACAAAAAGGAGATCAGCGATGGTCAAGTTTGCCATGTAGATGCGGATTTCGCCCATGGCCTTGGATTCACGGAGGCAGCGCAGGACAAACAGCACGTAGAGGTTAGCGATGACGCCCAGGATGAAGATGATGCCATAGACAACCGGGAAGAGGATGTAACGAAACTCAGAGTCAAGGAAGTTTGAGCCATTACCGGCTGAAGATCCCAGACCAGAGGTTGCTGTTACGGCAACTTGTTCTGTAGTTGAGGCCAGCATTTCTGTCTGTGGGAGACAAAACACATCAACATCAGTGCGTGCGTGTAATGTGCGTGTGAATATATAAAAACAAGATAGTGAACAATTGACTGGGACAATTGAATTCTGAGAGCTGCTTCTTCTCATTTATTAATGAATTGCTCAAATTCAAGTCGCAGCTCATTTGTGAGTTTAAAGGCTGTTTCATTTTGTCCAAATCAGCTTCACAGTTCAACAGGCTTGATTTCATTTGCCATGTTTTTCTGGATTAATTGGATAACAATCTCAGAAAAGCACAGAAACAACTGTTCCATAGACATCTGTCTGTCTGTCCAGCTATCTATGTATCTATCTATCGCACATTCGCAGCAGCAACAATCTGTTCTGTTTTCTTGTTTTCAACAGAAAACAAGAAAACACGAGATGAAAACCTATCTCATATAGAGATAATTAATATAATATCTGAGATAATTATCTGCTTAATATAGAAAATCAAAGAAAGTATTAGGCTACTGTTTTGGTTTTGGTTTTTTAAGAAAAAAAATGTAAATAAAATGTAGGCTTGTAACTCACCAGACTGCTTGTTGTCCTCTCAGGAAGTGAACAACACTGAGTGCCTCAGTTAAACTGACGGCATGGGCGTGTTCGTGGGTCAGTCAGTGCTTCAAAGAGACCTGAGGACATCTTCTTTTAGGAAAACCCCTTATGGTGCAACACGCACCGCCTCCATGTCTTCCCTGATTGTTCCTGTCCGTCAAAACGAAAAAAGACGCCACTATGGAGAAATCTAAGAATTTTGCGGTTCTTTCTTCCCCTGATCATAACAATAAGGGGGCATATCGCCAATAATGTGGCGTAGTTACATTTTAACGTAACTTTTCTGGGACCATAAACATCAATGCTATATTTCAGAAAGCAACATCAGTTTCTTATTTCCCCTTAAGAATAACTTAAATCATTATAGATACAATTGTAGTTGAGTTACGAGGTTTACCGAAATTACAGTACAAGAGAAAAATAGAATTTTGGTGGTTAAATATTTCAAGGATTTTGTTCAAATATTACACAACTTTAAGGTAGCATATTATAAAGCTATTATAAACCATTATCACAACATGGCTGTATGGGGCAATAGGGTAAAGAAAACGTGAATATCACTTTAAACTCACTTCTGGGCATTAAAAACACTCACTTTATTTCCCTCTAGAATTAGGTTATCGCAACACTAACTTCAATTTCCCCCAAATTGGAAACAAAAAAATCAACTTCAAGTTTTACTTTATTTTTATCTCCCACATTGAAGTATGAACAGCTGTAGTTGGTTTACGGGCTTGTCAGACCTATTATCAGACCAATCAGACCAATTTATATCTCCATGGTGAATCATGATCGGGGCTAATAGTCTGAATGATGAAAATGAATCGCCTAGTCTAAATACAGCTACGACTTGCACGGGCATTTTGTTTTATTTTTGGCAGTAACTGTTCTTATACTTTCTTGGCCGTTGCAGTAATGCATTCTAACCACACGGGGGAGGAAGAGGCTAGGGAATCTTGCTTCAAAAAGTGAACAGTGCTACAGCGGTTTTAGCCCGCAGGTAGAAAGGCTCCATACAGCACTGTGTGAACTGCATGAACTACCACTCTTGCTCTCTGTGTTTATTTCAGGCTCCTATGTACAAGCACACAACACAACACGTCCTACTCCCCCTGGTGCCACAGTGTAATTCCGAGATTAAGGTTAACGAGCCTCCCCAACCTTATTGCTGTTATTATGGCTTGGCGGTGGAACAACACAGCAGAGCTTTTTGGTGGTCGTGCCCTGCATAACTGCCAGACGTGCTGTGCCATTGCTGGGTATACAGGCTTCCACTGTAAAAAAAAAAAAAAAAGAAAAAATATCTTTTCGCGATACATCTTGCTGCTCGTGGTTTGGGTGGGGATTGAAAAGATTCCACAGCAAGCGAGTGAGATTTGTCTTGGTCATGAAATGGAGAGCAGTTTATGTGAGATGTGGTTTGGTTCAAAGTATGGTGTTGGATATGTATAATTGTTTGGCAATATATTGTATACAGTGCAAACACAAGAATGCTCATAATTGTACTCATACTCAAACATTGTATTTATTACTGCCTATGAATAATTACAATAAATTCGGGATGAAAAATGTGAAAAATATTGGCCACAGGTAGGGGGGGGCAGCCTGTTAGCTTAGCACAAAGACTAGTAACTGGGGGAAACAGAAGCTCTTGTGGGTTCCCCAGGCTATCTGTTCCCCCTTGTTTTCACTCTTTGTGATAAGCAAAGCTAAACGGCTGCTGGTTGTAGCTTCATATTTACCATTCAGACACCACTCTCAGACGTGTGGATCATGGTTGTTTCCATGATAAAGATTAGTATCTACTGCCGTCTACCCCTTACACTGACTTTTGCAGCAGCAGACGGCCATAAGGCCCGTGTGACAAAGGAAGAACTAGCTCTTCAAGCTGAGAAAATGTCACTGGTAGGCAAATTTGACTGTTGTTGTTTCACTCACCTTTTAAACGCAGCATTTATCAATCAATTAAGGGAAACCTACTTTTTTAAGTTGAACCAGCTTGCAATGTTTTTGAGATGTATGTTAAATACATGTTGGATTCAAATACAGTACACATCCCATGTTGCACTGGCAGTAAGTGATATGCTTCAGAAATTCTTGCATAGGCTGAACACCTGCGTCTGGCTCTTGCCTGCATGCCATCTGATTCTTTTTCTCAAACATACTCCTCCTTGGCCTCTAAATGGCCCAGAAAAAAAATGTAAAATAATCAGATACAGATTCATGCAGGTGATCCCTGATGTTCTGCACTGCTGCACAGGTCAGTCCAAGGAATTTCCTTACTCCCAAGGAGTGGTTGTACTTTCAGTCCAGGTGTGCAGAGACAGTGAGAGGGAATACTGCCAGGGCCTCATAATGTTTTTTTCTTTTTGGATAGCTGGCTATATAGTCAGAGTCATGCATTCCTCAGGGAGGCAGGAAGGGAGGGAGCTGCCTGTGTGCAGCTCCTCTTGTCCCATTAACACCTTTTCACAGTTGCTCCTTCACCTCACCTTGATCCATGGCACTTTGCCTCTGGCAGACATGAAACGCCCCAGTAGGATATTTTACAGACGGGTAGGCCTTGGCTGTATGCTCAGGCCACAGCTGAGAAATGATGCATAGGTAGATGCACGTCTTGCTTGGCAGAGGGTTCATGGCAGAGCAGAGAGAGTGTAGGGTCAGGCAGATCTACTGCATGCCAAAGGCTGATGTTTGAGGAATTTCCCCCTGCAGTGAGAAAGAGAGGGCCATGGGAGGGTGAGCTAGACAGGCTTCTGTACTTCAAAATGAATACGGAACCTGACAGTAAAAAAAATGGAAGAGGATTTGGAGCTTTCTCTCTCTCATGGGACATTCTGTGTATTTCCAAATGAAGACAAAACTTCTAATATCAGTAAGAGCTGTTGGAAGTCACCCATTAGTGATTACAGTGGAAAAGACAGTCATGATTTTAAGCTATATAGATTCACATGACAGTATTGTACAAGTGATGCTGTCTTTAAAAAGCCTCCCCTCAAACATAACACCTGCACGGCATGCTAGCCTACGTTGATGTTAGCTTACACAACGTTGCACAATGTTGTAAGTGTTGATGACATTAAATAAGTCCATGTTTCCCCTCCATGACAAGCTGTCCCACATTTTGATCCATCATGGTTACATCTGTTTAAATACTGGCCATAACCCACTCTGAGAGGATAGTGAATTAAGCACATTAATCCTTATCCCAGCTGTAAAACAGACACAAAGTAGGAAAGCTTTAGTCATATTGTCGCGTTAAATCCTCTTACTCTGGGCATATATTTTTCTTACAAGCTCATTTTGTAGTGAACATAATATTGGCAGGTAACTATTGACCTGATCTTTGCATTGTAGTATTGGCTGCTTGTAGTTTTGGTGATCTATGCAGGATTATTAGAGATCAGTCTGCTGTTGCAGCCACTGCAAGCCGCTCTGGATAAGATAAATTCCCAAAAATGTGAAAAACAGCAAAATCACAGGGCTTCCATTTGAAGACAAACAATGCCTTAATTTGATTATGATTTGTGCTGTTCATCCACAAATTTGCATTTGAATAAACAAGGGAATGTTGTTAGGTGGTGAAGATTGTTTGTGATTAGGAAGGATGTTGGCTTGAACATTGCTCTTCCTGAATCCTGTGTGTGCTACAGTATGTGACATTACATTCCCTGCAATCATGTCTTTGTCCATTAGTTTGCAGTCTGCAGTCTGCAGTCTGCATTATGCATTAAGCATTAAGCATTAAGCATTAAGCATTAAGCATTAAGCATTTGCATTTGCATTTATATCTATCTATCTATCTATCTATCTATCTATCTATCTATCTATCTATATATATATATATATATATATATATATATATATATATATATATATATTATAACTATATTTGATGTATTAAGGCAAATTCCCAGAACGACAGAAACTTGTCTGTGCATGAGCCAGGCCTCTCAAGACAGATGAAACATGGTCGATACACGGCCTCATAAAAAAAGCCATTTTCCATGCCTGACTTCTATGTCATCTTACTGTTTGCATTGCCCTGATGGATTGTTTTGTGCTTTGCTTTTTCATAGATCAAGAGTTGTTTTAATGTCTAGAGCAGACCAGTAGCTCGGAAACTGAGGGATAAGCCAGTCTTCTACAGCTCCTAAAACGATGTTTCTCTCTTTATCTTTATCTTTCAACATACATTGACGTAAGATCTATACAAACAGAGTTTATACAGCAATATGTACGTATTTACATACACCTGCGCTCGGCTTTTCTGCTGTGGCGTTCAGGTGTCTGGGCATGCCTGGTTATGCCTTTAGCTTGCAGCAGCTTCTGAAATAATTTAATTGGTCTTTGATTACTTTGTATCTTTGGCCTTTTCCCCACCTGGAGAGAGTATCCCAGTAACATTATTTTTACCTTGTCTAGCCCATTATGTGAAATGATATGATAGGGCACTATGGCCTTTTACGAGGGGGGGATGTTTAATGAGGGGGAAAACAATGGCAATGACTGTGGGGATTTCCACAAAAGACTGTTTAAGTCACACAAAATGCAGTCATGGTCACTGATGAATGTGATGCTTTTGATATCCAATAACTGTATTCCAGTCTTTTGCTTTAACAGAGAGCAACAGTGTTTGAATTGCAATCAGGCAGTATAGATTTTGTTTTTGATAATACAACTGAGTCCTTAAAACAGACTCCTAAAATGGTGGCAGTGTATATGTCCTCCTCTGCTGCTGACTAAAGCAGTGTTACGTAAAAAATCTGTCGAAATTGTTCAAGTAATAGAAAAACAAACACTTCACAGTGTGTGTGTGTGTGTGTGTGTGTGTGTGTGTGTGTGTGTGTGTGTGTGTGTGTGTGTGTGTGTGAGAGAGAGAGAGAGAGAGAGAGAGAGAGAGAGAGAGAGAGAGAGAGTGTGTGTGTGTGTGTGTGTGTGTGTGGGGAGGTAGGAGGTATTTATCATCTTACTGAAATACTTTTCACAGTTACGTAACTGAAAGACAATGAAGAATTTATTACCACATCATAATCATGCAGCAATACATAGAGTAAAAAAATAGGCTTCTGTTACAGTTACCACGCTGTATGACTGCAGTGCACTTGAAGTTAGCACACTCAATGGCACCAGTTAAAACCAGGAAGTATTCCATACCCAGCTATAGTGATAGAAGAGATGTGACAGAAGTGACAGCACAGATTGATCCATCGCCTCGTTCAAGCTGCTGAGCGATGCAGCAACTCTTCAACATGATCCACCATCACAGAGCCACAGACTGAGATTTAAAGTTAGATAGGAAGTGAGTGTCTTGTCATGTAAACCAATGTATTTGTGCCACAACAATCTTGTGCTTTAATAAATATAGACAAAACTAAAACAAACTAAAGTATGGTCAGATGACCATTACACGTTTTTTAAAAGGTTCAAAGGGGTCCTGAGGAAAACTAGGAATAATTTATTTCTAATTTTCGAGAGGGTCATGACAAGTCATTATATTTTACTACAAAAAAACATACAGAGAAACAGAAAAAGGAAGTTTTTTTTTTTTAACCCAGCAGAGGTTATGGTTTTCATTTATGATGGTAAGTTAATTCAATCAAAAGATGCCTTAAAACAGAATGCTTTCTTGCTTGTTTTTGTAGAAAGCTGATCAGTATCAAATATATAAATATATTTAATAATAAAAAGTAAATATATTGATGTATATGGCTATAAAAACTGCTTCAAATTAACTTGTTGTGCTCCGACTTTTTGCATCAGAGGCTTAACTACCTTTAGGATAAGGTTTAGTCCATATCAGGTCACATTTACTAAATGTCAAATTGGGGCCCATGGTTCTCAGTTGCAAATATTTTAGGCTGCTGAAAAAGAACTCTTGCCTTAAATTCCACAGAGAACATTAATCACAGCAATGCCACTCCCATTTCTCAACCTGACATCATAAAAGTTGCATAACTTTAATTGTGGTATTTGCACATTTATAAGCATATGCAGAATCATCAGCATTTTAGTGGCAGTCAGTTTATGGACATTACACTGCACACAAACCAAAAAAAGTGTTATAACACTACAATTGGGATTTATAATATGTCTATGCTACTGGAAATATACGCCTAGTAATCTTAAGAGTATTTATATTTTAGCATTATTTTTCTTTTTGCTTACTTATAGACTCTTATAACATTGCTAGGGGTGTTGCTCATTAAGTTTATAGCGACTTTATGATAATCTTGGTACTTAATTCCATAACTACATGTTAATAGGCTATTGCAATAGGGACTTAAACCTTGAGACATGCTGTGATCATGGTGTACCAGTAAGTGTATAGCCTACTGATCTTATACTGTTCAATTCAAATATATACAGTATATATACATATACTGTATATTAATATCGGTCAAAAGTTTGGGGTCACTTAGAAATTTCCATTCCACTCCATTATAGACAGAATACCAGCTGAGATCAGTTGCATTGTTTTTCTTAACAAGGGCAGCAGTTTTTTTTCAGATTACATTATGTGCTTACATAATTGCAAAAGGGTTCTCCAATGTTTTCTCAATTAACCTTTTAAAATGATATCAGATTAGTAAACAGAATGTGCCTTTGGAACATTGGATGAATGGTTGCTGATAATGGGCAATGTAGATATTACATTAAAGATCAGCCACTTCTTTCTGCAACAGTCGAGAACCCTTTAAGCACATAATGTAATCTGAAAACTGCTGCCCTGATTAAAAAAAACAATGCATATATATATATATATATATATATATATATATATATATATATATATATATATATATATATATATATATATATATATATATATATATATATATAGTGTGTGAAGAGAGTATATTAAGATACTGGACTATCCGACACAACCTCAGTTTGGATTCACCCTCCCACCGGCCAGACTTTCCTAGGTTATGTGGGAAGAGAGGCGGGACCTCGCAGCCGGGAAGGGCGTTCTCTTTGCGGTCAGACAGGGCAGAGTCATCCCGAGGGGTGGGTCCTCCGGCAGCAGTAAAGGAAAACCCACCTTTTTTCATTGTTAAGGACGCGGTGGAATGTGATGGTTTGATCTCCAACGGACCAGGGAGGGAGATATCTGAGAGGAAAGAACTTACGAAAGTGATTTAGGGAAAGTGGGAAGCCAAAAAACGCAGTCCCCCCTGTCGCCTCAACTCTCTGGTTGTATCTGAGAATATGTGGATGAACTTGTTCTCGCCGTGTCGGCAGCAGCGAGTCCTACCGTCCGCATGAGCTCAAACCGTGTGAAGCTGTGGATTTACCGCTGCGTTTTTCTGACCCGGCGGTGGACCAGCTAAGGTAAATTGGAATCTTTATTTTTTGTGTGTTTTGGGGTTGACTGGGAACATGGGAACACGGTTTTGGGGATTCAGACAGCGGCTTCCTGAGTTGGATCCACTCAGTCGGGACTGCAGAAGTCTGAACTGCGGCAAGTTCTTTAACCCTCCTCCTTGTCCTTCTCCTCCTCTGCTCGTTTTGTAGCCAAAAGGAAGCAACCAGGACTGCGGCGAAAACCTCAGGTGGTTTAAAATGTAACGGTGCATACGCCAGTTACATATTATTTCGTTAACACGTCGCAGTTTTTGCAAGGTTTTAAGCATTTCGCGGCATAATTGTTACATGTTAGCGATTCGCTTGCGTCTACGCACTTAATGACCACACGCTTTTTCATATAGGCTGCTGCATAACAAGCTATGTAGTTAAGAACATGGGGTTAATGAAAACTATTTTGTGTTGGCTACTCGAAACGTTACATGTTCTTGATATTCATGTGCCTAGTAGTCTATGTTTTGGTAAGGATGTTGTCTTCAAAATGTAATTTACCAAACCGTCCAACTGTTTCTTCAGGGATTTTAGGTTATTTTTATGAATGAAGTCAAAGTGTTTCAGTTTCTTTTGTTGATATTCAGGATCAGCCACACAAGCTAGCATTTCTAGACTTTGTACCAGACTGCCAAAGGCACTGTTTTGGCCCTCTTTACCATCTGGATATAGGGAAGCATGAAAACAGTTTACCCATACAAAAAAATATAGCTTGTTTTCTACACTTTAGAGTCAGTGTGTATACAGAAAGGAGATACTGTAAGCTATAAGTGGTAGATGATAGTGTCTTAGTAGCTGCTGCAGTTGTTTTTGTAACTTGGCATACAGTATTATTGACTGGCTAAATTATATTTTGGGGTTAGCTAAATCACACTTAGGGCACTATAAAATCATCATAAGGACATTACCCTCAGGAATGGATTACATACACACACCACTGAACTAATATTATAGTGGTTTTACACTGAATGACATTTGAACACCACCTGTATTTAGGTCTTTAATCTGTTGAATGAGTTCACTGTTAATTAAGTCATCTTGACAGCAGCTGGAAGACAGTAATGATAAATAAGCTGTGCACATGACATGTTCCTGTGTGCATGGGTCAGTTGTAGATGGTGGACAACCTGAATGTAAAATAATTGAATCGGCTTTTGATCTCATGCATCAATAGACAGAACATTAGTAATTTATCAAGGAAAATGCCAAATGGTTCCATCTTCTCAAATGCGAGGATGTGTTGCTTTTCTCCGTCTATGTGAATATTTTGGGGTTTTGGACTGTTCATTGTAAAAAAAAATTTTTTTTTTGAAGATGTCACTTACAGCTGCAGGAAAATCTGATAGGTGTTTTTCACAATGTTCAACATTTTATAGACTAAATCAATTCAAGTTGACACATTAAACCATAACTAAAAACCTTGTTTTCCTTCATGTGAGGTGGAATGTGTTGTGCTGCATAGGCTACACATACATTTATGAAACTAAGGTGGCAGAGCCCAAAGTCTGAACAGTATCTGCGCTGTGCTGCCTCACCAGAACAGTTGTGTGTGTGTGTATGTGTGTGTGTGTGTGTGTATGTGTGTGTGTGTGTGTGTGTGTGTGTGTGTGTGAAAACAGCAGAAAAGGTAGTTGTAGTGGTGGACTACTTATCTGCCAGGTGGGGCTTGTAAAGAGCAGCACAGGGAGGGAAGGAGATGGAAGGGGACCTGCCTTGACCTGTTTCAGACATGAAGGAGACAAAAAAATCACTGATGACTTTCCAGTAAGGCTCACCCTCCCAGCCAGCTGTAGTTTAAACCAGCTGAGCTACCAGCTTGAGCTGCTGTGAACCCCCTTTCCTCCTGGACTCTGCACAGGCACTTAGCATGGCAGTTTGTCATGGCGGAAGTTGTGCGAATATGGTTTCCTATGGTATTTTCGAGGGGATTGTGACACTGCATGTGGAGGGAATGTCTGCAGTTTATGCTGTCAGTTTTGAAATGTTGGGATAAATGTAAAAGGAAAGTTAAATGAGAGTACCAGCAAAATGAAGAGTGAGCTGCCTTACATTTTCCCTGATCACTGCTTGATCCATGCGTTTACAGTCCAAGTTAGGTTTGGTTAAATTGGCTCTCAGGAAAGATAAATTTCCAAGTAAACATGATTCCTTAGTGCAGTGATAGTAGTTAATGCTGACACTGTAAGAGTGCCACCACCACCACCACCTGTTTTGTGATTTTTAAAGGGATCTCGTTGATAACAAGGGAAAGAGTTTGCACCATGTCCTGTCCAGGAGTTGTTGCCTGCCATGCAAAGTAATAATCATACCCCTCACTAGTCTTTTATGACCTGGGCTATACCACGCATGATTGGTTTTCCACTCCGCAGAACGCCGCGACCGCCCTATGAAACTGCCTGCACTGCTTTGGGTGAAACCAAAAACTAATCATTATGGGTGTCCAATAAGGGTAATTATCAGACTAAGCACTGGACCTGGGGATTACGGAGTGGCTAAATGACTGCTCCAGGGATTAAATTAAAATATTGAGGTTTTCTGCCTGGGAGAATCAAACCGCTGGGAATGTCAAACCCAGCTTGTCAGTGGTAATATTACTGCTACTCTGCACATCAAGGTTTATGCACAGAGCCCCTGCTGTTAGTGTAGTACCGTCACATCAGTGTGGAATTACAGTACATGGACATTGACGTCATTTGTTCAAATAAAAATGGATATTATTATTATTATTATTATTATTGTTTAGTTGGATGGAAACACAAAGAGATAGTCCAGTATTATTTCAATCATCAACCATTATTATTATTATTATTATTATTATTATTATCATCATCATCATCAAAATCCACAAAAAAAACACAAAGTGGACAGCCAATATGAAAACATAAGATCATATAAGGCCCTGACACACCAACCTGACGGCCGACCGTTGGCATAAAAGGCAGTCGGACTGATCAGTCTCCCCAAGTTGGTCAAAAAAGTGCCTCGGAACACACCGAAGCGACGCCGACTTGAGCGTACGTTCTGTGCGTGCGTGAGACGTAATACGTCTCCATAACAACAGGCGGCACTAATCTGTATTGTCTGCCAGAAAAATGAAAACCGGAAATGACGCACGCGTCACGTGGGTCTGGTTTGGTATAGTGGCGGCTTGTTCAGAATACAGTCTCAGATTTTTCTGAAAACATTTTAAGCGAGAAATAGGCCACGCAGTTGCTGAATCTGTCTTCATTTCAGATCAACAAAGGTCAATTTAAAAGATTTTTGTCAGATTTTGAGAGGCTTAGTCCCGCTCATCATTTCCGGGTTAGCACTCCACCAATCAGACTGGTCATTGAGTCCGACTGCCCGCCCTCCGATTCAACATGTCAAATCGGCCCAAATGAAGGCCGACGGCCCCTCTGACGGACGATGGCACGGAACACACCGAACAGACTCGAGTCACTGACCTCCGACGGCCAATTTTCGGGTTGGTGTGTCAGAGCCTTTACAGTATGCTGACAGTATTATTACTCTTCTTAATTAATGGTTTATTAGTGAAAATTGGGCATTATAATTTCCCATAGACTAAGGTAATGTATTTAAATTGCTTGTTTTAAATGACCAACAGTTCAACACCCAGAGATATTCAATTTACCATTATATATGACAAAGGAAGCCATCAAATCTTTAAATTTGAGAAGCTGAAACCAGCGACTATCAAAAACAGTTGCAGATTAATTTACTGACGATCAATTAATTGTAAACATAATGAAGACAACTTAAATTGTCAGTGTGGCTTGTTCCTTATCATAGGAATACCGTAAAACGGTAAAAGCAAAACCGGATGGTGTTAAGTTATTATTAGTGGTAGACTCTCACTTTTAGCCTCCGTAACCCTCTCACCCAGGAATAGAGCAGCGGAGGATGCACTCACAGGACACAGAGTGATATTACAGGCATTACAATTTGTGGACCTCCTTGAAATAGCACAGATAAATCATGGTCTTTTAGAGGCTTGTATTAAAGCCCACACACAGCCTGTGTGTGTAGTGTATATTCTTTTGTGAGTGTGTGTTTTGTGATAATGCAATAATGGGCTCAGGATCCGGGACAGAGGCTGCTGTTGACAATACGCAGGCCAGCTGGAGTTGCTGTCTGTCTATTACCAGACGTGCAGGAGGATTGCTTAATACAATAAAGACGCCTAAATGAGACTGTGCATGTACATACTCTATCTCTGGAGTGTGTTATGTGTTGGAGGCGTAAGAGCTGAAACAATTAGTCTATTAGTCAATTGACAGAAAAAGAGGCTGCAATAATTTTGACAGTTGTTTTTTAAGCAAAAAATCTAAAACATCTTCCAATTTCTCGGTTGTTTAACTTAATGTTGGGTTCTGAGAACTTGTAATAATAATCACATATTTCATAATAAAAAGTATATCAGACTCTTGAAATGGTTCTTCTTCAACCTTTTCTTTCCCCATCACTTCCTTCTATTTTGTCTCTCTCTTCTACTAAACACATTACATTTTCTTTTTATTCTTCCTCCTTTTCTCCTGTCCTTTTTCCCACTCCTCTTCCTGCCTGCCCTTCCTGCCAACTTTCTTTATCAGTGGTGGGCCAGTGACAGGACAGGGTTCTGTGATTTCAGCTGGTGTTCAAACTACGTGTGTGTGTGTGTGTGTGTGTGTGTGTGTGTGTGTGTGTGTGTGTGTGTGTGTGTGTGTGTGTGTGTGTGTGTGTGTGTGTGTGTGTGTGTGTGTGTGTGTGTGTGTGTGTGTGTGTGTGTGTGTGTGTGTGTGTGTGTGTGTGTGTGTGTGTGTGTGTGTTGTGAAAGCACTTTTGCTCACTGCAGTTCCCAGCCATGTCGATCTGTCATCAGATACTAGAGGCAGAGTGTCAATCACTCAGCGAGTAGTAGCCAGAACTCCATCTCAGCTGTGAAAATTCACACCCCTGTGACACACAGCAACAGATATGTGCTCTCGCTATTTAAGAATTCAAAGCAAGAATGGATTCTGTTCATACAATGTCTTCTGCGTGTGTGAATGAATCTCCCTTGTTAGTCTCCAGAGTGCCAAACAACCCCCTCATTACCAGCTGCTCTGCTGAGCTTTCTGTCCTGTGGTGGTGTGGTCACTCACTGAGGCCTCACCACACACACACACACACACACACACACACACACACACACACACACACACACACACAGGTGACTCTGACCCAACAGTTTCATCACGGTGATCTGCTCCAGCCCAGGCTGGCAAGTGCCCCCCCACCCCCATCAGAACAGGTGGAAAAGATATCAGTCAGAAGTAGTCAAGTTTCTAATTTAAATCAGGTTGTTAAATTATTGTACTTTATCAGTGTGCCAAATTTTATACATTGAATTTACAAGCCATTTTATGCCTTAGTATTCAGTAAGATGCCCATTACATTTGATATGAAATAAGAGGTGGTCAGTGTGGTTAAATCCAAATATGTAATTTTATTTACTGTATTTATGATGACAAACTGTTGATGGATAACATAACCAGACTATCTCTGATGAAAACTCAAGTGACTTTGACAAAGTTTGTAAGTATTCACGTCTCAGATTCTTATCCACCTCACAACCTCTCTGACTGTATTTACTGTAGTATCTTGTATTTGGTCATAATATTCAGCAACATTGCCAGATTGTGTAACCATGACTCCTATTTAAGCAGTCAGCCAAACTGACATCTGACCTGTTATTGAGTTACTATGTGTGGCTATCAAACCTGTTACATGAGTGGGTGGTTATGAAATAGGATTTTTTTGGGGAAAATTAGGCTGTTGTTAAATGTTCAACTTTGTACACTTGGCACATACTTTTGGTCAGAGCCACAATCTGAGGTCCATAAAATCGAAGCTCTGCCACTGAGTAGCTGACAAAAATGAGTCATCAAGTTTGAGGAAAAACGTGTCTTTAAAACATATACTGATGTTTTCAATGCTCCTCTATCACCGTTTCTCAGAAATTCTGTCGGTTGTAATGCAGACCTGTACCAGGCTTCCAACCTGCTTCCTAGTGCTATATTTCAGGAATTTTAATTCGTGAACACCTATTGCTCCCCTGAACCCCTTAAACCTAGGCATCTGCCCTGCTGTTGGCCATGTGGTGGTTCTAAAGCTAAGGTAACTGAAGAGGGGGGAAAAAATCACCATCTGGTCCTTATTTTGCCTTCCTGACCCTCTACCATTTCCTCATCACATGGGAGCAGAGGGAGACGTACTTAGCATCGAGTCCATATATGCTACTGTATACCAGAATGTAATTTATTATTTGTGGTACTTTTGATATTTCATGTATTCTGTCCCATGTTTTTCCCACTGCTTCCAGTTGATCTTAAATCTAGGCTCCAGCTAACTGTGAATCAGACTTTGCGCTAAAGGTTTCTCATGTCGAGTCATATTTTGAAGTCCCATGTCTGCCTCTTTGTCTTACTTTTGCAAACAATAACAGTATCTGGTGCGGATGTAAACTTATTGCAGCTTATCACTGGCGTAAACATGGTTGATATCCTGTCATCACAATGGAGTTCTATGATTTTTTTAGGCTCTTGCATGTAAATCGTGGCTTCGTCTATCTGTTCTTTTAAACTGTCTCCTTCTCTCACACCCCCTGCCCTCCATGCTAAGAGACAGTTTATTTAGCAAAACACTCCGGCCAAGAATGTGTTTGTGGCTGTTAGATATACCCTGATAGCTGCAGGTGATAAGTCCTCTAATGTTTAATCAACAGCCTGGCCAGCAGCCCCACATGGCTGGAGTTTGGACCACATTGACTAATAATGTGGGTCACTCTGCTACTGTGTTTGTGTTTTACATTCTTTCAGGTTGACCTGAAACACAAGTTCCCTCTTGGTTTTGGGATTTAAAAAAAAAATTCCATCTGGTTCATGTGTGGGATTTAGGTGTCTGTTGGACATTTCAGCCTCCAATAAGTTGTTTTACAGAAGCTCCCCTGCGCGCCTGTTTCATTCCTACATTGTACAGTCTTCACAAAAATGGCTACCTCGTCGATCCTGGAAGAAAAGGGAAAAGAAGTGCAACAAAGACTTCAAAAGCATGTAGGAGAAGAGAAAGGGGTTTTTTTTTTTACAGGGGAGAGCAACAGTTAAGATTTCTTGTAAATTCCTTAGCCACGCTTTTATTTTTTTAGGTGTTCTCTTCAACGGGCCAATATTTCTCCTCTCTCTTTTCGATTGTTATCTTGTCTCGCTCACTCTCTCCTTCTCTTTTCACCTCACTAACTAGGAGACCCTGTCACTCCCACTTCTCCAGCCTGGGCCAGGAGTATTTTTGGAATAAAACGAAAAGAGAAATCTGAACTGCTTACCCTTAAAAGGCATGTCTGGGTCAGCTGGGTGGAAACTTGTGTTATTAATGTCCTTAACATTTTCTATGTGAGCGAGTCATCTGTGATTGTAAGTAAGCATGCGTTTGGTGCTGAGCACAGTGCAGGAATGCTGTGGGTTGGGGGGCTGGAAGGGAAGGAGGGTGGGCTAGCAAGCAGGTCTACGTCTTCAGGAAAGGAGGGGGGTTAGGGGCATATTTGGCATATTTCAGGAGCCATTCCAGTCTGGTTCATGATGCATTCTTCTTCCTCGAGATCTGGCCGAGCAGCCAGACAAACAATGATCAAGGGAGGGGAAGAAAGGTGGACATCCTGCACTCGAAAATACCTCCTCATGCCACCTACATACTGACACAGATGTCTTACCCCCAAACCAGGTCTATAACCTCAATAATATCCATAAAAGGCTAAATGTTGAACCAAAGTCCTTCACCCAGCAGCAGGGTTTGTATGTCTTGGGTACCGTCACTACAATTTAATGAGTGTTTATATGCAGAGAGCTGTAATATGTCTCTTTCAACCTCTCTTCTGTGGCATTGTATTCACTGCTTTCACTCCCTTAGAATTTATGATGTTTTAGCCTGTTATTTGCAGTCAGATGGCTACTGACTGACGTGACAGTGGTTGGCAGGAGTTCACTGTGGCGGTACCAGTCCAGTGCTCAGCAGAGGTCGGGTTCATCGTGAGGTCTTGAGTCTGCGCTGAGGACTGGGTTGGAGCAGTGTACGGATGCATTTCTAACCAGCCAAAACTTCTGTTTAATTCTTATATTTCTGAAACTTACAGAACATTTCCTTTTAATCTACTGTCTCTCAACTCAAAATGACAGAGCGAGTGCCCATATGCAGAGGCTCAGTCCTCGCCGCAGCGGCTATTTGTTCGGTTCCGACCTGCGGCCCTTTGATGCATGTCATTCCCCATATCGCTCCCCTTTCATTTCTGTCGATAATAAAGGCCTAAAAATGCCAACAAAATAATCTAAAAAAGTATAAAAAACAAAAACAACTGCAGATGCTTACAAAATGAAAAGTTTTGAGTATGAAAATGTAATTTAGATCTCAAGCCAATTGAATACCTATGGGGGATCAATGTTGTAAACAGAACTCTCCACCACCATCATCAAAACACCAAATGTAGAGCCGCATTGACTTTTAGAATCTATGCCAAGGAGCAATAAAGTTGCCGTAGCTGCTTTTCGTGGCCTAAGACACTTAGGCCCTATTTTAACGATCTAAGCGCACGGTGTGAAACGCCTGGCACAGGTGGGTTTAGGGCGTGTACGAATCCACTTTAGCTAGTTTAACAGCGGAAAAAGGGTCCATGCGCCAGGCGCATGGCTTAAAAGGGTTGTACTTAATCATAGGTGTGTTTTGGTTTGGTGTGTAACATGCAATAAACCAATCCGTGTCATCTCCCATTCCCTTTAAAAGCCAGGCGCGTTTGTACCTTGGCACATTGGTATTATGATAGCAGATTTGCTAAGCAGGAAGGAGAGATTTTCAGGAGAACAAACTGATCTGCTCGTGCGTGAAGTGAAAGCGCACAAGCAGATCATAATATAATAGTATTTCACATTGTAATATTTTTATTTTTAATCTTTTGCATGTTTGTGTGCTGCTGCGCGTCCCTGTGTGTGTAACAAGCATAGTGTGCGCTAGAGTCCGGATCGGGCCGAATTTTTCTGTCCGAGCCCGGCCAGCATCCGACAGAGCCGTGACCGAACCCGGCCCGAGCCCGACAGGCATTAAGAGATTTATGTCCGAGCCCGACACAGTTAAAATCTCATTTTTTTATTTTTCTCATACTAATGACGTGTACGTTTGTTTGTGTGGAAAGCCCACTTTTATTAAGCAACTGTAGGAAGGCATTCGGAAATGTCAACAGATGAGCGCATCAGGCAACGAGGCAACAAGTGCACGTTAATAAGCTGTTAAAATGTTCAACGTGTTAACCTTTCCCGCTTGCTTCGTTTCCGAATGATGATCAGAAAACCAGCGGAGACTCGTTACGTCCAGGGCCGACGTTATAGAATGAATAACTCTGCTCCAGTCGCATTTACACGTCTGCTTCCTCTTTCTCTATCTCTCTTCTGCCCACCTTCCACACACACACGCACATGAGCTCTCTTAAAGGAGCACCATTTTACAACAAATGCCTTATCGCGCTGATGTGACCCAGCCCGACCCAAACCCGAACATAATTTCTAAATATCTGTCCGAACCTGGCCCGGCCAGTCGGGTACAGTCGGGACCCGTCGGGCCTTAGTGTGCGCGTGCTGAGCACGTGCCTAGGCGCATTTTACTAATGCGCTGTTAAAATAACAATGAAATGCTGCGTTATTGACTTTAGACCAGGTTTTTGTTGGTCAATGGCGGCATCACTTTGCGCTGTCTCAAGATAGCAATACACGAAGAATTCACCTGAACGCACCTCCCTTTAAGACCAGCACGCCCATGGGCGCACAGATGGCCGCAGGTGCATTTGTTATATAAACGACGTGGGCGCTGGACGGGAAATTGACAACTGCGTTGTTAAACTAGCAAATACACTTGCGTTGGGCTTTGCGGTACGCTGCTCCAGGTGTAAGATAGGGCCCTTTAAGTTTTCCCTTTAATTTGTCACCTATTTGTACTCTGAGTGAGTCTCACAAACTAAACTAAAAAGATACTGTATATTTCGACACATAACTCTCTGTAAAAACGTTTTGACACTAATTTTTGTGACTTTTTTTAAACAAACAAGATATAAATTGGTGAACTGTAGACGTGTTTTTTTTATTCACTTCAATAGAAGAAATCAACAGCCTGAGAAGTTGGGTGAAAAGAAAGATGGACTTTGACCTTGTGATACCTGTGTCAACATCCTCAAAAGTGGCCTTCATAAATTGTCTTTGTTGTACAGTGTGTGTGGGTGTGAATGTTTGTTCACAGTCTGTGTTTGGAACCTCACATGCTCTTTCTCTGCAAATGATCTGTCTCATGATACACAAGTCTTTGCTCCTGTTTCTCCACCTCAAACTGTATTAGGGCTATACACACTCACATCCACACACACTCACTCTCACATACTCATGTCTGACCTGCTATAATCCTTGGATCTCCAGGGCGGCTCTCAAAATAAAATTCCTCTCCCAGATTATTTTTCTTGTGATCAAAAAATATACATGTTCTCAGAGAGAGAGGAATGTTCAGATGCCATGGCAACCTGACGATTGCTCATTTCCCCCTCTTCTGTTTCTCTCGTCCCCGGCTATTTTGTCTTCTGTGCAGTGTTTCTACCCGACTTTATTTTTCTGTTCCTTTACTTATTTACTTTGTAGACAGTTCTACTAATAGGTTGGTGAATCTATAAATCTGCAATAACTTGTCACAACTTGCGTCATGTACATGACCTTTATTTAACTAAGTTCTTTTATTTTCTGTTTGTTCCTTGTTCTCACCTACTCTCCTTTTTAAACTGGTAAGATGTTTTTCTTCTTTCCAACAGACATCCCTCCCCCCGTTCCTCCATCCATCCATGCATTAGCAAGGTTTTAGGAGCTTTTATCACTGTGGTGCTGATGCATGCACCCCGACTGCTAGGCTATTTTCAGCCTCTCTTTCCCCTCCTCTGTACCCTTTCCCCCCCCTCTTCTCTTCTTTGGTTTTTATTTTGGAGGAGATCTCTACACTGCGGCCTTTTGTAAAGGGCAGTTAAGGGCTGGGTTGGCTGGTTTTCCCCCATGCCAACATTGCTCCTTCTCATGCTAGCTGTCCCAACCAGGGGAAGTGAAGCAGCACAATGTGAGCCATGGCGAGGCCATAAAAATAGACTACGGCTAAAGTGCAATCTTTACTTCAAGAGACATGCTTGACACCCCTTCATGTCCAATATTTTTGTAGTAGAGGAAGTTCATTTTTGTTTTCTATTTTTCACTTTTGTGTAATGGACAGGAAACAAGGGAAGTATTACATGCAACAAAGGCTACAAGTTCCCCCATTTAATGATTATTTTTATTGATTCATTTGTTGATAGTCTTTTTGATTAATTGTTAAATTAAATAAATAGTGAAACAATGTCTTCCATTTCCCAGACCCCATGAGGATGTCTTCAAATTAGCGCTGCAACTAATGATTATTTTCATTATCGATTAATCTCATTTTCTCAATTAATCAATTTTTTTGTTTGGTTTATAAAACACAAGAAACAGTGCAAAGTTCATCCCGCGTTTTAAAGGTCCAGGGTGAAATTTCTTGTTTTGTCTGACTAACATAAAACCAAGAAAAGCAGTACATTCTCAGAAATCTTTGCTTGATTTATTGATTAACTGACTAATTGAGTTTAAAATGGCCCGAATCACTGGAACATCTCTGTAGTAACCAAAACACATTGAACCACTCAGTGATAACACACATGGTGGTCCCTTCATATTTTCCTCTCTCTAGTCAGCTAACATTTGGATTTTGTATAACAAAAGGCACAATTTAACCAAAATGTAGTTTGTATTAACTGTATAGTAAAGACAGTAATTATTTACTTATCTAGTTGAATTTACCTTTTTTGATTGAATTTTACCTTTTTTATTATCGAACGTCACACTTTTAACTGGTATAGCATTGAATGTCTGGCAACAGTTAAGTTTAGTGTTTGTGTGAGTACATTTGTGTGTGTGCATGTGGACACATTCAGACACAGGAGCCTCACAGGAATCCCATAACACTCCCAAGTCCCTGAGTGGCTCATTTGTGCACTGTGGAACATTATGGAATACCTGGCATATTTTATGATCCAACTTCTCTTTCTCCCAGGTCTGGGTTTATTTGTAAAGCTAAGCCGGTCTGGCCATCCGTGCCCTCCTTCTCTCTCCTTCCCTCTTCAACAGAATATTTAAACATTGCCTCTTAGACATTTAGCTGGTGCCTTTTGTTCAGAGTAACGTACAGTGAGAGGGTACGGTATGCTTCTCAGGCGAATCAAATGTGAACTTGAGACAATGGGATGATTTACACAGCATGGTTTGTCACTCTGTGAGACGTTTAGGTCTCTACGTGGGTTGACATGTATGCTTGTATACTGTATATGTGTATGTGTATACGCTCCTCTTGTGGCCTTAACAGGCCTACCACACGTGGTGGCATGTTTTGACCGCCTCGGCAAACAAGGATACAGCAGAGCTCAGTGCCCGTGGCAAAGAGCAACTCTCGCCCACCCACTTGGACAAACTCGCTGTAGTTTTTACTTTCTTGTTTTCACCCTCTAGTCATGCATTTTTTTTCTTCTCTCTGTCTAAACCTCCTCCAAATCTTTTGCATTGCAACCTCCATTTGCCTATCTCTTTCCTACTTAAAATACTCTCTCTATTTACATCTTTTTCTCTGCCTGCGCACCTTCCTCCATTTCTCTCTCTAGGTGTGGACTGCACAGAAGAATGCAATTAAATTAGTGTTTCTTCTCTCCTGCCAGCCAGCTAGCTGCATCTTACACTCTTGGCCGTGTCAAGCATCTGAGACACAAATGACCTTAAAAGGAAACAATAGCAGCCTATCAATTCTGCTCTGCCAGTCAAGGAATGGCGCACTCCTGCATGGGCAGGGTCCAGCTCGCGCACACCCAACCAAAGGAAGTGTGTGGAAACTGAACTTTGTGTGTGTTTCAAATGCTTTCCCAGGTCTGTAAAACCCACAAATTGCCAGAAAACATACACATGACCTTAGTGTCTTCAATGTTTGTATTTAAAAAAAAAAAAAAATTGAGTTTAAAGTTTACTAAACTAACACATTTACATGAATTAACTTGAACACAACCCACTTTGCCATGTAAGTGACAAGCTAGTGTAGCTTACCTTACCTTTATCCAACCATGTCAGAGTGACTGCATTTTGGGAATGCCTCTGCTTGAGTACAATGCTCGACCTGTTTTGCCTATACACTGAGAATGTTTAGCTCTATCAGTTTATTACAAGTCAAATATTAAAAATTGGTCCACATGCCAACAGTAATTTCAGTAATTTGTCAATTTTAACAATTGACAACAACTTTATCATCCTTAGATATATCATCCTCAGAACTATTGTGTCAGCAAGTGCTGCCTTTGCCTAAGTGTCCTTGAGCAAGACACTACATCTTCAAAATGCTTTAAAATCCCATTTGCTGGATTTCTTCATCAGACTGGCAGTCCTTTTCTAAGTCTTGTTTATGGTGGATTTGACCTTTTAAAGACTTGTGACATTTTGCCTAGTTTACATGCCAGGAGGTTCCTATATTGTTAAGGGTGTCCTGTGATATTGCTAGTTGTCATACGACTGTTGTTGTATAAATGAAAAATAGTCGACACTAATCTATCTGTGTAGTCAGCAGTAGTGTGCGAAAGCCTCAGCTGTTATTTGTGGAACAGGCAGGGCTGAAAGTCATTAGATATTAGGACAGGTTCTGCAGGTTTACGGTGAAGTTAAAGAGGTGGATGGTTTTCTATTTGACAGCTCATCAGCTTGTAGACCAATTCTTACAAAACCTTGCTGCTCAGCTAGAATGCAAATAGCAGCAGGAGAAATGCTGTTCGCAGTCTTCACTGGCAGCGAATAAAAACATCAATCCTTTGCAAGGCCACCAAGCTCGCAGGCTAGCAGGATGCCCAACGGCGAATACGATGTTGGTGTTCAGTTCTTCCACGCTTGCCTCTATGCCCCCTTTGATAGCGATGGACGCAGAGATGGACTTGCTTGTCTACATAGTCGGGATCGTAGCCATAGGTCGTAGCTGATGGCCAGCTTCACCTTTTCTTCTGTGTCTACTCTGAAGTTTACATTTGAAAACGTTGACCGGCCAGGCTACCAGAGTCAGCAGAAGGCTGGTGAGTTGATGTCCCTATCCTGTTGAGCGACTTGTCGTCATGACATGGCCACAAAGATGGCCTTCTAGTTTGAGCTCATCTTCTCCACCTTTTCCTCAGTGTTTACTCCGTTTACTCTGATGTTTACAACCGAAAACTTGACCGGCCGGCTGGCTGGCTAGCAGAGTCGGCAGGAGTTAGTTTTTCTGTTGTGCTTCCACCTTTCTTTTGTCTGTTGGCTTCTTCTGTCTGCTACTTTCTAGATCTCTGACTGCTTCCTGTCTCTCCCCATCTTTCTCCTCACTGTGTATCTGCTTACTCTTTCTGCCACTGTCTTTTTCCCTTGTCCCTCTCTGTCTCTAGGCATCCTGTTCACTGTGTTTGATTTGGGCATTCCTTTCCTCCCCAAGCAGACAAAACAACCCCAGACCTCTCTGAACTGCAACCCCCAGTACGTGCACGCGACACACACACACACACACACACACACACACACACACACACACACACACACACACACACACACACACACACACACACACACACACACACACACACACACACACACACACACACACACACACACACTCCCTTCTGCTAATCACACACAGGAAATGGGCTCCCATGCAAACGAGGCCTGCTTGGCCAGTGGAACCCAGGATGGAGTTTCAGGCCTTGAAATGTTCTCTAGGGGAGGAAATTGAACATGATCTCTCTCTTCCCCCTTCTTTCATTCTCTCTTATTTCCCCTCTTGTTTTACTCGCCATGGTTCCTCTGTCCTTTTCTTTTGACACTCACATGCATCTGTTTTGCTGTGAAACATTGCCATTAATTAAGACCCAACTAATGGGCACATACAGAGTTTCTTCTTCTTGGAAGCGTTCATGTATGTCACGTCTTTTGTACTTGTTTTGAAGTGTGTGTGTGTGAGATAACTTATCACATTATAGGTGGGATAAAGCTGCACACAAAGATAAACACAATAACAATGTTTATATAGAATGAAAAGGGAGGAGAGTGTTATTTGTGCTCTTTTAACACATAAGATTAAGAAATATTGTGTTGCTTTGTAATAGTCGCACACTTAGTGGATATTTATTGTGGGCCAGGACTAGAAGTGATCAAATACAACTAGATTGATAAAGATACAGAAATGTATCTTGCAAGACATTGGTACAGAGTGTTTTGACATAAAATCATATCACAGTGACACAGATTGTACAGGGACAGTGGCTTCCTTTGGTACAATGCAGAGCATGATAATGTTGTCAGGACAGGCAGTAAGTGTCACAGAATATCTCTTTTTGAATATATATGAAAACCTCGGATTGAATATGGTCCAGAAACAAGATTTAGCTCTTTAAAGAATACCGAAAAATGATTAACGGTTGCTGTGTTTTATTTTGAGAAAAAGGGATGCACTCATTTCTGATTGTCTTTTCTCATTTCTGACAGAAATAATTTTGGAAAAAAGTTTAAATTCAGCATTAAAAAAAAAACAACCAGATAATGGTTAGGGTTACCACATCAGATAATAAAGATATTAGGGCTGGGCAATATGTCAGCACTATGGTTTATAAAATTATTAATAATGTGATGATGTGATGTGGATTATTTTATGTGTAATATTGCATACATTTGGAAAATGAGCTGACGGCTGGTTCAGAGACGACCCTGGAGGAAGCGCCACCTCACACTGTTTCAGTTTGTTCTGCTGAGTAATGAACGAATCCTCCCCATCCTGAGATGCGGTGTGCGTGAGGGGAAGCGAGTGAGAGCAAGGGATGAGAAGGAGACAGCTGTTTTTCTTGGTTACGGGTTGGCCAATTGTCTGAATGAATAGCTCCGGCCCCCTTCTCCCCACACGCAGCCCAACAACACATCCAAACATGTGGTCTCTGGTCACCAGGGTATTTGGCGTCTTCTGGATTGCTAAGAATGTGTCGAATCTCATTTGTAAAAACACATATTTTCATTAAAAGATAGTGTTTTGTTGATCACACAGCACACCAAAAAGCTGGCGTGGCACAATAACACATTTTGCATTGTTGTGTAGCGTGAGAACATCACATGATTCAGCAAACCTATGCCGGTGCTGTGACGTGTGTCCTCATGAATCTTGCATGGCGAAGCTAAGTCCAGAGCAGCAGGACTGCCGCCTTCTTGTAAAGGAAATGTGTGCAGAAAGGATGACACAGATAGGATTTGAGAGTGGCAGGAGCAACTAAAAGACTGGTTGTTTCCGTCCATCAGTAGCTACTTAAGCGATCGAAGTGTCACATCACTTGCCTCTGCTTTCTCAGATAGTTTAGCCTAAGTCAAAAGAGAACCCTCTTTCTGAACAGCTTATGAATAGTTCATGCTTTTAGAGCTGAAAACGATAAGTTGATTAATTTGCAACAGTTTTGATAATTAGTTACTCTTTCAAGTCATGTTCCAGCTGCTTAAAGGTGAGTATTTGCAGATTAATCCTCGTCTTTTGTGGTGGTAAATTGAAGCCGTTTGGGTTTTTGGACTGTTGGTTGAACAAAACCATCAATATGAAGACGTAACCTTTTATGGCAGACCAGAGGGGCCAAAAACATGTTAAACTGACATCAGAAGTAACGTGTGGACTTGTCAACATGAGGAAAACGTGTTTTCAAATAATAACAATAACAATCCATTGAAGTGCATGAATAATCAGGAGATTAATCGATAATGAAAATAATCGTTAGCTGTAGCCCTACATGCTTTTACAACAGTTTTTCTTGCATCTGTTTTCCCATTTCCTCTTCTTCCGTGTTATAGTAAAAGTCTTAATGTACAGGTGAAAAAAAACTTAATGATTACTTGATTGCTTGTTCTGGAACATCTCACACAGACTTCCTCAGCAGATTGAGTTTCCTTAGTGAAACTGTAGATGTTCAAGCTTTCCATTATTCTGAGCAGCTCCTGGACCTAGTAGTCCATTCTTCAGTGTAGGTTGTATGCAATGTTCATGTTTCTGTACAAGAGTGGCCTGTTGCTGCTTACAGTTCACAGGAATGTTCCCTTTCTCCTTCAGCCTCCCCCTCCTCTTCCCTATTTCTCCCCCTCCCTCCGCTTCCCTCTCTCATCCTTTAAATTCAGTCCAGACTTCAGTCTTAAATCTG
Source organism: Gymnocephalus cernua (assembly GCA_023631565.1). Taxonomy (NCBI): domain Eukaryota; kingdom Metazoa; phylum Chordata; class Actinopteri; order Perciformes; family Percidae; genus Gymnocephalus; species Gymnocephalus cernua. Next base: position 14,051,915 of record CM042444.1, read on the forward strand.
GATTCTCTGTGCTTAACCAAACATATGGAATGCTACTGTAGTGGAATGCTCCAAGTCTGGGTTGTTTTCGCTCGTTGTGCGTGTGCGTGTTTAACCATGCACATGTTTTGAAGCAGATGAGAGCTTCTAGGATGATGATGATTATGATAATGGTGCGTGTGTGTTTGTGTGCCTCCTCAGAGAACTGAATAGGGCCTTCTGTTGTCGTGGCCAAACACTACTTGTCTGCTCATGCATGAGTCTATTGCAAAGCCTTCCGAATGTGTCCCATATCTGAGCAGTTAGCTCATTCTTTTGCCCGATAGCTTGACTGTGAACAATCTCCCCCACAGTGACTGCATTGTCAGCTTGGCCACAGGCTCAGGGCCTTGCCAACTGCCAAACATAACAATGGTGAAAGATTGTTTGTGTGTTGTGTGTTGTGTGTGCATTTCCTAACCTTATGCCCTGCTTGTGTGTTGTACACCACAGGATGGAGACTTTGCGAAGAGGAGCTTAACGTGCGACCGCCAAAAGGATCTAAAATGTAAGCTATGCATTCATGCTGATTTTTATGTTCATGTTAAAGTTGATTCATTTCTGCTCTTTCCTGTTTCTGCACATATTCGGGGTGTCTCTGGGTCACCGAATGTCTGTGAAAGTCGTCATATTTAATTTAAATACAGTTTTGAATTTCAAATCAAAGCTGTTCAATCCAATAAGTGATTTTTGCAGTGAACAATTTACATATTAGCCTACCCTAATGCAGGATTTGTACCTTATGCAATCTATGTGCTTCACTCAACACAATTTATGTCTCTCAAAGGAATAGTTAAACATTTTAAGAAATATGGTTGGTCTTTACGTTTTCTCTTCGAGAGTGAAGATTGATACCACTCTCATGTCCGTGTGTTCAGTATGGAGGTGGAGCTGGGGGGGGGGGGGGGTGATTAGCTAAGCTTAGCATAACGAATCGGAAAAAGGGGGAAACGGCAAGTTTTAAAATGCGCTATTCCAGTTATAGCGCTGCTTGTCTGACAACTTTGACTCCGGAAAGTCAGTGTGTTGTTCACCAAGGAATAGTTACAGCACATAACTAACCCTAACCTCAAACTTGTTTTTAGGAGCATTTCTTTACTTTACAGATAGCCAGGCCAGCTGTTTCCCCATGCTCATGCATGAGGGAGAATGCTAAGCAAAGCTAATTGCTTCCTTGCTCCGATGCACAGACATGAGAGTGGTTTAGCTCTTTTCATTTAACTTACAGAAAGAAAGACAAGAAGTCCATTTTCCCAAAGTGTTGACTATTTCTTAAATGTATCGATCTCCTGCGGTCCTTTTTATTGTAGTCACATTTAATGCTGTGTAAAATGTGAAAGGGGACAAAATGAAAAAGAAAAACATGGCTTTCTAAAACCTAGAGATACCTTAGTATAGCTATTCGTGTGATTGTGTTTGGCAGTCAGACAAAATCAATTCACAGCATTGATAATGTTAGTTTAGTTGAGTTTAGTTTATTATATGCATTGCCTGAAATGGGCCAGTACTCACCAGTACTGAGTACCAGCACTTCAGATTTTTGTCCACATGAGTACACTTACTTAATGTAATGTATACTTTATTAATCCGGCAAGGGGAAATTAGTGTTTTCACTCTGTTGTTATTACACACATTAATTGTTATTACCAGTTGTATTAATAGGATGATATTTATACCAAAATTGGCTGTATATCATGTTTTATTGAGAAAAAACAAGCAATTCTATGTAAAATCAGGTATTCTGCACGCCCATATAGCCCGAATGGAACGATCCTTTGTTTCATAACCACATTTTCAGACACTGTGGCGATTTGACTGTGAGATTGGTAGTCTAATAGACTCTTTAGATGGAATCATCGAATAGTCGACTATTCGGGATCCCCCTTACAATATATACGTATAAATATTATTATATCCAAGACACATGCAATGATTTGCTCACCTTTTCCTCCATTCCTCCTCCTCCTCCTCCTCCTCGCCTCTTCCGCCCTTCCTCTGCTCTTTGTGAGTCTGTTTCCTGTTGGGCACAAACGCCGGCGCCGCATTTCCTTCCCTGTAGCCTGAAGTCACATTAGCGTGGCAAACAAACATATATATACTATACTGTATATATTCTGTAACATATGGGTCAGTGCGTTCAAGTGGGTAAGCATTCACACTGCTTTCAGGGAAAGCAGCTTGCGCGCGTGTGTGTGATCAGGCCAGGTTAGTAAGCAGAGACAGTATATGTGTCACTCTCTTACCATGTCTACTCGGCTGTCTGCTCACACAACAGTTTAAGGTCAATATGTGGCCAAGGCGTGTTCTGTGCGTCTTCACTGAGCTCCATTTACATGTGCTTATTATTCCGGATGCTAGTTCACATCCTGCTTGAGCTGAATTCATCCTAAATAGTCCGAAACTAACAAAGAAAAGTTAAACCGGACAAGGAGCTTCTCATGTCGGCACATCCCACTTGTACTTAGGGTTTTCATACAATTAATCACTCATCATGAGCTCGATTCTTTTAAAAGGGTATGTCATTAACTGTGCATAATGCACTTAAGAATCATACTAAAAGGAATAGTATGTTATTTTTGGAAACACACTTATTCACTTTCTTGCCAAGAGTTAGATGAAAAGATGGATACCACTTATGTCTGTACACTATCTACGGAGCTTGAGCCAGGAGACAGCGTAGCTTAGCATTAAGACCTGCAGCATGGGAAAACCACTAGCCTGGCTTTGTCCAAAGGTCAAAGGAAGATTTGGGCAACAAGTTAGAAAAAATGTTTTATGATAATAAACAGGCGTGGTTTACTTCATAGGCTGTATATTTGTCTTATTACATTATCTGGGTCACATAACAGTGATATAACCAAAATATGTATCCTGGATCCTTTAATTTGTTTAAAAAAAATAATTAATAAATATATTTTTTTTTTATTTGACTGAAAGAGACAATTATATTGTTAATCGCAATTCTGTCTGATACAATTAATTATACAGCAAAATTTGGAATTGGTACAGCTCTAGATTCAGTATCTCACATCTGATATGTAACATCATTATTTTACATCATGCTCCTCTTCCCTCCCTCCATCCCGCAGCCAGTGCTGCATTCCCGCTGCAGTAATCCACTCTGGCAGTTACCTGCTCTGCATTCTGTGGAGTCACTCCCTTCATCTCTCTCTCTCCCTCCTGCTAGTATGTTTTCCTCCCTCTTTATCTTTCTTTGCTTACTTCGCATTATTACATACATTTCTGCACATTTGCCCCGTCTATGCTTTTTCTCTCTCTCTCTCTCTCTCTCTCTCTCTGTTCTGTTACTTCCTCATCAAAGAGCCACTGAGGTCTCCATTCAGCCGCAGCAGGCAGCCAATGCCAAGGCTCAGGCTGATGAAGCACTGCCAAGCTCCGCCAACCAGCTCTGTGTGTGTTCGTGTGTGGAACTGTGTGCTCTGCTAGGATGGGAAAGCAGTGAATGAGCAGGATGTCAAGCAGCCAGGCAGAAGGTTGAAGGGCTGTATGTTGAGAGCTATTGATGTTGGTAGGCAGTTGTCGCCAGCCATCAGAGGGGGCTAGGCTGGTAAAATGGCCAATGCATCATCACCGGAAAGTTTGATGATCAGCCGTCACCTCCTCCTCTCTTAGGCACAGTGGCAAGGACGTATAAATGCAGCAGGAAGGCAGGGGAATAAGGATGAAGGGCAAGGGAAGGAAACCGAAGGAATGCAGCAGCAGAAATGGGAGGGTTGGGCGGGATATTTAGAGGTAGAGGTCACATGAAATGACTGAGACTGATGGTAAATAGGAGGAAAAAAAGAGAACATGAGAGAAGCAAATAATAAATAGTAATAAGCTCAATTTCACACACGTCATTTCTTTAATTGTGAGACTTTAATGGTTTGACACCATCATTACATCCAAATGACATTATCATTGACCACATATAGTTTACTACATGATTTCTTTGCTGTGTTATGTGCCACAAACTTGTGCTTGATTTACATTCTTTAACCCAGTCCATCTGGGATGAGTGTGTAAAGAACGGATGTGAGGTAGTGTTTTCGCCATAAATCTCACCCCACCCCTCTGATAAGCCTGTTAATGCATTTGTACGCTCTGTGGCACCTGGAGTATAGTTAAATGTCTCACATTTTCAGTGCGTCTGCAGTAGCTCTTTGCCAAACTCTGCGGATGCTGCAGAGACACAATGTGTGGCTCTGTTATCTTCTGACTGTAAATGAAGCGTTACGATTTGTAAATGTTTGTTTCACAGAGTGAAAGTGAGCATTGTGAGGTTTTACATTTTCAAGTTCAGCTAGAAAACATTGAGTGTGTATCTTTGCTTAGGCTGCACAATCCTCAAAATGTGTTGGGAAATGTTAGTGTTTAATAAGTATCTGGATTTTTTATTATTACTTTGATCTATGTAAGTGCAGTAGTTTGAGAGAAAAACATTTTTGAACACATCTAGCAATAAAAAGAAATCCTGGAACTAGATCCCACCATCACTTTTTCTTTGGCTTTCTACCAGATTTCATTGATTTATTTTAAGGTTTTGAGACATCGTGCTAACTTGTAAACTCGATTTTCACATGATCGGCCATGACTGGCCGATCAGTCTGACATGCCGATTTTATGCCGGTCAAATGCTGTAAATAAATACAGTGTTTCCTCTATGTTGTTTGAAACCCTGTTGTGCGTCGGCCCTATTTCTGATACCGTGGCGGCAGAAATTTTACCGTGGCCCCCACGGTATCAGAAATAGGGCAGATGCACAACTGGGTTTCCGCTATGTACACCGCGCACCACCGCTCCTTCAGCTGTTTATGAAAAGTCATAAAGTCGTAATTGCACAACTCTGCAGAGCCGTCTGCTCTACTGAACTTATGAAGGATTAAAAATGACAAAAGGAAAAATAAATAAAAGTAGAAATAAATAAATGCAGAAATATAGTGAAAATAAATACATTTTGGTGATATAAATGGCTATTTCTGTATTTTTACATGTATTTATTTATTTATTTATTTATGCATTTATATATGTATTTATATATTTATACATTTATTTATTTCTGTATTTCCACATTTGTACATTTATTTTTCCTTGCGCCTGTATGCTAATTGAGTGGGCGGTGCCAACATAAGTCTGAAGATGGATTGGTTAGAGCGATGTGATCAGGTAACGGCACCCTACGGTACCGTCTATTTTCTGGATGGTTTCAAGGTAACGGTCGGTATCTAACATTAGCAGATAAGCCCATTGACAGCGACGTTATTGTCCATATTTTGGTACAATGTTTCTGACCATAGTAGTAGTCATAGTGACTGAAAGTGTGATGTGAGATGCTAAAAAGAAACTACACACTGTTTTCAGGTAATGTTACTTTTTGACGTTCAATGTTCTATTAAAGAAAAGAGAGAAAATAAATAGTTGAGTGTGGTTAGAAAAAATGAAATCGGAATCAGCTAAAATTGGTATCGGCAGGTCAAACTCAATGAAGAAATCGGAATCAGCTAAAATCGGTATCGGCAGGTCAAACTCAATGAAGAAATCGGAATCGGCCTAGAAAATTGTAATTGGTGCATCTCTACTCTTCAACTCTCTCTTAACTTTCGTCTGCCTCGCCTCATTCTTTCTCTGCCTGACTCATACTTACTATTCACACAGACTGTTAGTAACTCAGTGTTGAGTCTGACAAGTGTCATCATGTTGAGATGTTTTCATGTTCTCTTATTGGTGTGAAACGTTAAGACACACACACACACACACACACACACACACACACACACACACACACACACACACACACACACACACACACACACACACACACACACACACACACACACACACACACACACACACACACACACCCCTTCCTGAGCAGTTTGTGTGTGTGCGCGCACTCATTCAGTCGTATAACGTTTTTGCTGACGTCTGCTGACACCCGAGAGTGTTTGAAAGCTATTAAACATAGCTTTAAATAGGTAGCTGGTGTCAGTCAGAAAACACTGTGTTAATGGAAGTCAAAGAGTTTCTCTTCAATTAAATTATTCAAAATCATGCTCTTTTATTATCAAAGCAAGCTAACCACAAGGTCACTTTTGTAGCTGTTCTGAAGCTTTTGATTGTATCACAGGATCTTTGCGCACTGCAAACCTATACCTATAACGTTGTTGGACTCACGATAGACAGTTTGAAAAAAAGTATAAAAATCGTTGCAGCAGAACCAGATATTTGAGATGCTGACAGCTGCTCTCTCTCTCTCTCTCTCTCTCTCTCTCTCTCTCTCTCTCTCTCTCTCTCTCTCTCTCTCTCTCTCTCTCTCTCTCTCTCTCTCTCTCTCTCTCTCTCTCTCTCTCTCTCTCTCTCTCTCTCTCTCTCTCTCTCTCTCTCTCTCTCTCTCTCTCTGATCGTCATATCTGATCACAGCTCATAGCATCGCACAGTTGTGTCTTCTTCTTGTCTATCACTTCACACAAGATAGCAAATCACACACACATACGCACAAACCCATGCAGAAGTTTACTGACCCTTGAAGTCTGAACTTATATAAAAATGTATGGCCTTGACACATTTTATTCTTAAAGGTACAATATGTAACATTTCTGCATTAAAATGTCTAAAAACAGGTGATACGTTTGGGCGTAATTGTAAATCATACAATGTCACAGAAAAAAATACTCCTAACCATAATACTGCTTTTTCTGCCACACAGCATCATTTTGTGATTTGATAACATGCCACTTTGCAACACAGTAATACAGCAGATATCTTATTTATTGATACATATCAATATCGATCCAGTTTAACGTTACTACAATGTGTTGGT